>VZZY01018784.1:0-239605 GCA_013400335.1 Eurystomus gularis | reverse complement strand
TTCTAGGGCAGGTATTCACAGAAGTGGGTAATTTAAATTATCTATGAATTCTTCCAAGTTACTCAAAATTCATTACCTCCATATCTCCAATAATAAGGAAAAATGACATTTACTGCAGAATTTAAGTATTTAGAGGAATGACTGAATAATGACTTATGGTCATCAAATTCAGTTTTGTAACCAACAACGAAAGAATAAAGAATTAGAAGTACATCTTTCTGGGAAACAGAGAAAGAATTCACTTTGTAAAACCTAAAGTTTGGGCTTAAATTATGCGCATGTATGCGTCAAATGCTTAGTCCTGCAAGCTGATCTTTGTTGATCTTAATGGCTTGGACATGACATTCTATTATAATTTCTTGAGTAGAGTTTGGCAACTAAGGAATAGCTGCAAGTATTAAAACAAATGATTCATCAGAACTTCTTAAGTGGCTGTCATGATCACGTCTGTTTAATATTTGCAGTGATACGGATATTGGGTAGGAATTTATAGATCGTGCCATGAAAGCACAGACATGTTCCTTACTGAACAGAGGCTTTCCCTGTAGGAGTGAACATTCCAGAGCTAGAAGAATGACAGCACAAGGAGATGGATAAGGCACAGTTAAAGAACTGACCACGTTAGGAAGGTCCTTGTAGTAGTACAAAAGAAATGAATTGTGAACCTCATAGGTGGAAAAATCAGATACTTAAAGGATTCAGAAAAATACCTGCAGGGACAGTGAAGTGGGACAATGAAGTGATCTGAGCAGCCAGGTTTTTACATTCATAAGGAAGCAAAGTCATTGTTGGTAGTTCAAAGATTAAGAGACTGCAGTGAAAAAATAGGAAGAGATGATGGACTGGTTAACAATTCGGTTGGATTTGGAACAACTGCAGAGAAATCAGCCGTATCGCATTTCAACCACATTTAATCTGGTGTGCTGCAATTAATACTGGGGAGGAAAGGTTTAAGACTTTAAATTTGGCTGTCTAAGATATGCAGCTCCCTGAATCCTTAGCAATTACAGGTAAGACCACAGATATTGAACTGATCAAACGTGAACTACTTATAACAGCACCTAAAGTTTTAATTTCTGAATAATGTAAAGTAGCATTTCCTACGGGATTTTTTTTCCTAGCTGAAACAAAGTGAAAACATCATTCAGCCCAACTTCTGAGGGTTCTTAGAACTGCTGATGTGAGAACACTATGCCAGCACAACCAGGCCTCCAAACGTTTGGGCTTAATTTTATTTTAACATTTTGTAGCACTGTTCTGCCCTCTCTGCAAATCCTTACTTGGCTAAACATCTCACTGCAAGCCTTTCATTATAATTAATGCTTTATTTTGGTATTAATCTTTGCTATTTTGATTTCCATTTTCATTCTAGAGACCGGAGTGAGATAGGATTTAGTAGCCTCCTGTGTGTGAATTTAGGTTGAAGAAGCCTGTTAGATTAGTTATCTGGTTATACTGCTGAGTTATTTGCTATCCTGGTGGCACTGAATTAGATTGCTAAAGTACAGCCTTTACAATCTGTCACTTTTCCAGATCTTTTAAGTGCCGTTGATATCATCCTAGAAATTTCAATCACTAGAGCAGGAATAGCTTTGGAAATTATTGATGTCTATAATAAGGTAATATGTCACAGCAACAATGTCATTTTTGTATGGATTCCAGCCTGTGTAGATATTAAAGGAAATGAAATGGGAGATAAAGCAGTCAAAAAAGCTTTGCAAAATAATTCAGAAGTCATTGAGAAAAGAGAATTTGGTCAGTCAACAAACAAAAAAGCAAAGCCAAACAACTAATTCTGGCAGCTGAAGGTTAAAGAAGGGTAAGTTAATTTACAATAGAAGAATATTCTACTTGTGTGCCTAGCTCCCAGAACCACAGAAATGGCAATAAAATAATGCCCAAGAACCAGAGGGTCTTCTCTCCTGTGTACCACAAGGCAGACTAATTACACCTCTGGGCTAGAATGCTTTTCTTCCATGCGAGTCCCTTCTTACTCCTCTCCTGCAATTAACATTCTCTTCCAAGACGGCTTCAATGTAAACTTATTACAACCTATTGTTCAGCAGTGTACAAAATTTTACACTCAATTTAAGAATCCTAATATTTGTGGAAGTGTACACGTTCTCTTATTTGAATAATTGGTATTAAATGCAAATACAGAAGATCCAAGAAGAATGAAAAAATCAGATAGTACCTTACAGCTTGCAATTACTGGAGCTCAAACTGTCTATTAAGTCATACTTCTGTATTTTTTCAACTAAAGTACAAGTAAAATATTAATACCATATAGTTTGCAATATATGCTTTAACGACATTATTATTGAATTTTACTGTGACTTACTGAAAATCAGGTGAATAAAAGGCTGACCAAAGCAGTGTCAACACAATGTTTAGGGGAAATTATGTCACCACTAAAATATAAGTCAGAGATGGCGATTCTCACTCAACGTCTATTATGTGGAATTATAAAATATACTGAATATATTATACTTTATCTATATATTTTATGGAATTATAAAATGTATCCCCAGCCTTATACTGGGGAACACTCCTCAGTGAGAAAGAGTATTTTTAGAATCCTATGGTTAAGAATTCTGGTTCCTTTACTTATCTGAATAGTTGATTAAGCTGGGGCAGGGGGGGAATCCTCAAGGCAGTGAAAAAACATCCAAACATTGTGTATTGTTGAAAAAGAATTCAACAATATACTACTGTAAGTCAATACATAGATAACTACCTCCAGTAACAAATTACATAGGAAGTATGATATATAGAAAATTGTGTTTTTATGTATACACAGTATGAAGCATTTTTACCTGCGTGTGTTATGTAAGTTGTACATACCGTACACCAAGGAGCAGTATGAGTACTACGGAGTTTGCACTAATGTAGTAATTCCTTTCCACTCGTGTCTAGTACTATTACTTACCTTTATAAAACAATTAGAAGCAGAACATCAAGCTCAGCTACAGACAGCACAAGTAATAGCCACAAAAATTGAACATGACTATTGAAAGATACACTCCCAAATCAATCCTCTGACACTTAATGAAAATCAATGTGCATAGATACACACCGGAATCTAAATTTAGGTGCAACGTAGTGCTGCAGTTTTGGAAGAGAGTATTGATGTAACGTTTCAACGTCTCCCTTTTTGTGTGCCTACCTTGGGAGATCTTAATTAGGCTTGGTTTCCTGTAAACTCGGAATTGATAAGCACCCATATCACTGAAGGTTTTGCTGGCATACACGATAGGAACACCCATTGCTATCTACTTATCCAGTCTTTAGCAGATGGATTATGGTCACAGCACAGTCCTCTTTACTGTCCAAGGAGCGGCATATTTAAAGGAGACAATATTTAGAACCAATACCATCAATGGAAACGTGATATATAAAATCTTTATTTTAATTCTAAAGTAATATACTGGGAGCTGACACCTATCTATGCTAATGCATCACTTTCAACAGCCTTGTGGCAACACCAAAGACTTCCCAGAATGGAAACCTTAATAAACATTTGACCATCACATTATCACTCTGTGATAATCACAGCAGGCATTTCTTACCTCTGTCAACACCCAGGAAAACCCTCACCATTACTTCAGCATATTTCTTTACTGCTCTGAATAGTACAGTTCACCTTTCAAGAGGGCAATTGGAACTGCTGACAATGCTGATCTATATTTAATTCTGAAGCACTCTCCACACCTTTTGCAGTGAGAGCACAAGTCAGCGCAAACCCAACAAGTCATGGCAGTAGAGCAGAGCCTGAGGTACTCACACCAGCAAACTCCCAGTCAAAATCTTTCAACACACCTGACATACACAATTTTAAACCCTCAAGAGCAGGAAAGAGCTGCAAAAGTGGAAAAATCCTTATGACTTCTTATAAAATCTAGAGATGGTGAGTATGGTACTTTTTAGTACATCGCTATGTGTTAATGGGAGTTGAAACATTAAAAAGGAAAGAAGTAAAAATGAAAATAAAAGCAAGAGAAAGAGAAAGGAAAACTTGAAAATATTTTACTACCCTCTAGTGGCAGAATATGAGATGGACAAGAACAGGAAAAAGTTCTAAGGTGTGTAAAGGCATTCAGCTATCGAGAAGGTATTTTTTAAAATGTATTTTGTGTCTTGCTGGATCATACTAGGCAGTATAAAATGATATGAAGGCAAAATTCGCACTGATTTAATTCTTACAGCTGCTAGCACAGAATGGTTCTTAGCATGACTTTGAGTTTCTGAAGAAAGTCTGAGATACCATTGAACAACAGGGTTCTTGAAGATATTTTGAATTTTTCATTTAACATTAATCAATGAAACGAACCCCATTTTACACTTCACCAAACACAATCTTTATATCTTAGGGAGCAACACACAGTTCAGCCAAGTTCATTTTAAAATCATTTTTACACATTCCACCAATTTCAAATCTCCCTAAAATATTTCAGGGCTTAGAAAATTAAAACCTGTTTAAGATCAGAAAATATATGTCAAAACATAAAACAATGGATAGACATATGAACCTCGCTGAGTGTCTGCAAATATTTCTGTCCCATCCCTACTTCAGGAAATGGATTCCCAAAATGTCTGCTAGGATACCAACTTTAAGCATGATTTTAAGATATTTAAAACATCAGCATGGCTTTTCTGGAAAACAACCTAAATCCCAAAAGGCTGACTCCTGCAGAAGTCTGAAAAATCAACAGATTAAGCTGGTGAAGCTTTCCAGAGAGCTAAATAGTACAGCACAGACTGAACGGTCTGCTACTGCAGCTGAAAACAGGACCTGAGAGAAAAACTCTGCCTAAAAGTGATCTGCCTTGGTGTTACTGGTGTCCAGAAATACATACGACACACAGATACTTGAGAGAGTCTTGCATAAAAGCTGTTTGCCCTGCAGTGTTTATTAATTTACTATTCAGCTGTGCAAAAGCATCTCTATCAGTTTGAACCCAGGCTGTGAAACGGCCAAGAAAACAAGCCTTTGCTTCTCTGGGAAAGACCATACTTCCTTTCCTCAAAATGCTCCAATGCCCCTGCTTCGGGGGATATTCCACTATCGCTCTCCTTCTGTTGAGACATATGACTACAAACCTGCTCTTCTCACAAGCAGATAAATGTTTCCTCTCAATCACAGTAAACCATGTCTGTCAGCTGCTCATTTCCTCACAGTAGTTCATTGTATATTTTGTATCGCATTGTATTCGCACATGACATTTTCTCGCCTTATTTAGCATGGAAAAAACACCCAAACAAAAGAAACCACTGAAAAACCCAAGGAAAATCACCGAGCTATTCGAGTGTTACGGTCTCATTTTCATTTGTAGCTGCATTTTAGAAATAGCTGAATATCTGTACTGAGGAGCACATCCGCTATCAGGACTCACTTGTAAATAGTTGACAAAGCCAGTTCTTCTGAGCTCCAACTCTTCTCTGAGGCTCTCTGGACTTGGCCAGTCTGGAAAAGAAAGGACAATTTCTCCTTTTGCATCTTTGTTATGCTCTGCTGCTCTCCTAACAGCTCCTGCACTTCTGCAACTGGGCCGCTGCTCAGTCAAGGGTATCCTTCTATCATTCCTGACCACCAGCTTCCACACTTCGCAACTATTCACAACTGATTCCCTGCATCATCGCTCTTCCCACCTACAATGTTACCACCTCTGTTGTTTCTGCTTCAAATCTATCACTAGAGGAATCTTGTATTTTTATATCATAGCTCCTTACCTTGTTACCATGCTCTCACCCTCCCTTTTGGAAAATTTCTGTCTTTAACTGAAAACTTTCTTTCAAGGAAATTCAAACAGGTATAATAAACTCCTGGGCAAAAAGAGACTAGGGAACTTAAGGAGTGTGTGTCTTCAATCAACTTCCAATACAACCACAGAACACGGTACTAATTAGCCACCTGCAGCCAGCAATCACCTGCAGTCTCTAATTTGCTCAAGTCCGTAAAAACTTCCCATTGTTCTTATCACATACAGCATTAACAAAAAGTTGTCTTTTTGAGCAGTTTCTGAATCAATTATACATTTTAATTGGTCTGAGCTTTTAAATTGAAATTTCATTTTGGGGGATTCCACCCTCTATAAAACATTACCTATGGAGCAGCAACTGCTAAATTTCCTTTATCATATCCCAAGCATTACTGCAATGCAGGATCACACACAATATTCTGAAGCAAACAAAACACTCTGGGTTTGCAGATAGTTCTTTTACAATTCCAGCTCTTTGTAAAATGCAGCTTCAAACAGAAATGGGGAGACCACAGTAATCTTAAGCACTCAGAACTAATTATCTTTAGTAATCTTATTCCTATTGTAATCTACACAACACAACTTTGATTCTGTACAATTTTTCTGCCACATTTTTTCTGCTCAGTTTGTCCTGAAAATGGCAACTATCAATTCTACTTGGCTAATATAAATGTGCTTGAGGAAAAAAAAAGTCACTATTTTCTATTACAAGAGCACAGGATAAACGTCAACTCATTACAGATTACTTAAAGCTTGAGTCTAAACTTACTATGAATTACCTTCTAAATCTAAATGCCAATATTATACTTAGGTTTATTGATTTAGACATATAAACCTATTTACCTTTCTCAGTCAGACTTTGCCTTTCTTTTCCAAGTAACTGGTTACTAATGCAAGGCTAACAGGAGTGGTTATTGAGAACGGAGTTTTCCTCAAGTGTACAGCTTCATCAGTATGTGATAAAAGCCTTTTTTTTCTTTTTTTTTCCCCTACTTTTTGTAGCATGCAATGCATACGGCACTGCGATGCATACCAGACCATTTTCACTTTTTACATAATGCTCGCGTCAGAAATTAAATGCTGAAACTCCAATTTAAAAAAGCACTTTGGCACACACAGACATTAAGTCCCTTGACTTCAGAGCATGCTGGAAGCTAAACAAGTTCTTCATTTTATTGGGGCTTCAGAGAGGCCCTCTCTAAATTCAGAAAATCGGACAGGATTCAGCGCGTCAAAGACAAGTCCACACAATGGAGCTCACATTTTTTTAGTTACTCTTGTAACTTTGAAATTACTCTTGTAGGAGTTACTCTTGTAACATTCCTCAGGTAATTACCTGTTTCACAAATTCTAATACGAATCTCGAGTCTCTAAAAAGAATTTCTAGCTCTACTTGCCCCCCTTCTGATGCCTCTTCTAAATGACCTCGGCTACAGAAATAACAGCAACCAAGGGTCTCTAAAAGTTCCCTTTAAAATTTCAGAGCTTCTCTCAGAAGCCTGGGAAAACGAAACCACTTTCCTGAAGCCCCACAGCAAAAACTTGCTGCTAAAACCCAAAAACTTTTAAGCAATAAGAACTTTAGCAGCAGGCAGACGGATGAGAGAAGCAACTTGAGGAAACCGACACTTAATTAATATTTTTTAAGTAAAAAATACTCACCAGCAAGTCTCCTTTCCAGAGCTGTCTGTCCCCAGCACAGCCTGGCCAGGTTCTGGAGTGCCAGCTGGGGCCGAGCCCTCAGCCAAATGGCTGCTCTCACCTGCCTCTACACCTGGCATGGCTGGAGGAGGAACCGCCGCAGGGCTGCTGGTGGGATTGCAAAGGAAGCCCTCCACAGGTGCTGGTGGGAAAGCTTGAGGAGCCTTCATCAGGGCAACACTGGGTGCAGGTGATGGGCTGGTGAGGAGAGCTCAGGGCCGCCCTGTGCTGGATGCAGCCGGTTCCGCCACAGGGAAGCCCGCCTGAGGAACAACAAAAGGGTGCCAGCGTGAGGGGAAAAGTGCGAGGAACGGCCCTGGGAGCAGCAGGGCCGGGGAGGAGGAGGAGAGGAGATGATCCAGAGCAACTGGAACTCTGAACTCTGGCGCAGGGGAAAGAGGAGAGGAGAGAGGAGCAGCAGAGAGGAGCTGTGGTTCCGACTGCAGCCCCCTGTCCCCCTGCGCTGCTTGGAGGGCGGGGGGAGGTGGAAGAGTTAGAAATGAGGGAGCGAAGCTGAGCCTGGGATAAATGGTGTGTGCGTGAGAGGAACGTGGTGGTTTACGTTGTCTTTGTTTCACAAATATATTTTAATTGGTAATAAATTAATTTGGCCCAAGTCATGTTTGCCCATGACAGTCTCAGATAAG
Organism: Eurystomus gularis; assembly: GCA_013400335.1. Taxonomy (NCBI): domain Eukaryota; kingdom Metazoa; phylum Chordata; class Aves; order Coraciiformes; family Coraciidae; genus Eurystomus; species Eurystomus gularis. Next base: position 231,498 of record VZZY01018784.1, on the reverse strand, counting down.
CAATCTCCCTGCCTTTAACTCCACCCACAAGCTTTTTCATCGTATTTTCTCCCCAGGTCCCATCGAGAAGAGGCAATGAGACAGCAGCAGGGTGGGTGTTTGGAAGTCAGGTCAAGCCAGCACACTCAGCTAGGCTTCACTCCAAGACTTCAGCATAACCCTTGTAAGCTCTGCTCTCCCTCTGGCCCTCCTGCACACGGGTGTCAGCAGAGAATGCGTTTGCTGATGCAGCTTCTCCCCATCTGCATCCTTCAGATGCTCCCAAATGCCTGTCTTCAACAGCAGTGGTAATACTCAGTGTCATACTTCATATCAAGCGTAAGATCCATGCCTTCTTCCCTAGAGCAACCCACTTACGAGGGAAGCGGTAGATGACAGAAAGCACACAACGCAGGGCTGCTACTGCTACCTTTCCCCCACCTTGCCTGCTTCCTCTTCCCATAAACAGCTTAGGGAAAGAGGGATGAGGAACTCATTCTCATCCCCACAGCACTTGATACCACATGCTGGAGGAGATGATGTCAGGCAGGTATCTATATTATCTACTATTTTCCTTATTCTTCATTCACCTTTCCGCTAGAAACACCAAATGAGTAAAGCAGTGTACATTTTGAGAAGAACTCTGTAACATTGCAGGTAATTTTAGTTTAGCCAACTTTTCCCCCAGAAGGCAGCACCACCCTGTGTAACTGAACAGTGCTGAGGAAATGTTTACACACACATGGCCCTGCTGAATGTCTCAAAGGAACGTTTAAATGAGTGTCAATCAGTTTTCATGATGTAACCTCACAGGAGACATAACAGAATGGCATTCAGCTTCTGCTGTGCAATCAATTGCTGCTTCCTTCTGACATGTTACTGCCCTCCCAGTAAATCCAGGTGAACACTCCAAACAGCAGGAACCGAACGCTTATGATGGAGATTAAACAAAGAGAGATCGGCACTTTCCTTCTGGAAGCTCTGAGGTAAAGTAGGTTTTGTTTCCTAAATACTGTATGTTTTGGTTTTCTTTTCCAATCAGGAAGAAAACTGTAGTCCACAAGTAGTAACTAATGTTTACTTGAGATGCCTACTCTGATTTATTTTTGAGGATTATGTTTACCACTGACTTCAAAGCACCTCTCCTCACTGAAATTGCAACCAAGCAAACAGTGAGCAGTAAAAATGCTATGTTTTGGCTCCTGTTACATATTTATCATACCAAATACAAAGAGTAATTTCAGAGTGGAGATTATCCATGCAAAATGGTACCTTGAAACACATGATCTACAGTAACCAGCAGATTATTTGGCATGCTATGGTGAAGTATTTCTAGGCTGGGATGCAGAATCCTCTTCTGCTGTCATGGTAAAAGGTCTGGGAATAGCAAAAAGCTGACTGGTGATATCAACAGCTGAGATAATGGCACGTACTGAACAGTATAATGGTAGTTTTGTCCACTCTGAACCTCTTTATGTCCTTTAGTTTTATGGGAAAGATAGAACAGAAACATACAGAGGTGATGGTTTTCAGCCAGCAGAAAACTGCAGGAGTGGAAGGTGGGGTGGAAGGGGGGGGTTCTGCTTCTCCATGCGCTCTGGCAGGTTATTTACTCTATGCAATAATAATTCCAAGCAGAGAACNAGAATCACCACTCCAATAGTTCCTGTGATGTGCTGCGGAGTTAATCCACTTTTGCTTTCACCTTTGTTGCAATGTGAAGAGCTAGCAAGCCAATTTAAATTTTGGTGCTCTACAGAAAGCATTTTTATAGAAGTAGAATGGGGAAACATTTGACAGCAAAGAACACAGCTGCAGTGCTATCTGTAAGCACACAGAACGGTCTGGCAAAGAGCACAGAGATGTTCTACAGCCTATTTCAAGTTCTTGGCTTTGTACATCCTAACCTGGATTGGAGTCAATAGTAATTGGGACAATAAGGTCAGGAAGAATAAAGGACAGACTTAAAATACTGTATGCTGTATCTGAAAACAAACTCACTCACCTTTTGATAAAAGAATGATTTTATGAACATGGTTTTAGACACCAGTCATCCAGGACGGGGAGAAAAATGACTTTGTGCACCAGGGCTGTGTAAAGTGACTGCACACTTTGATCCTTGGGTCAGGATCCTCGGAGATCTGAAAACCAAAATGACAATGAGAAGCAAAGCATATTCAATCCACAAAAGAGAGAGAATCAAAGGCAAAGCATATAGAAATCCTTCACAACTTTTCAGCCAGAATGCCATCCAATAGAGATTCCTGACCCTGTTTTTTTTTTTTAGCAGGATCTGTGACACTTTTTTTTTAGCCCTGGGAGCAAACAAACTTATTGCCAACTGGTTCTTTTTGGGAGCTGTGGGTTGTGTTTGCTCACGTGAACAAGGATTCCTGTTGAAACTGCTCATGAGAGAGAGTTGGAAGAGATGAGTATGTGGTTTGATTAGAAGCAGGCTTCGCTGGTGACGTTCTACCCCCTGTTGCTTCTCACAGACTAGAACGAACTTGCTTTCCCTTATTAGTTTAGTAATACGTGATGGTGAAAATGCCTGTGAACATCTCTACGTGGTTATTCAGGAGAGTGTTGCATACACTGTGGACATAAAGTCTGAACGTCCTGATATGAAGGAACCACTACTCAAAAAATCTCTGACCTGACCCAACTGCTCATCATCAGAGACTCTCAAGCTCTGATGGATGTGTTCACTGAGTATGCTCATCAGAGGAGGAGGATATAACTGTATAGATCTGATACTCTACATCAAATCTCCAAAGAAAAGAGCGATAGCTGGGGAGTGATCATTTGCCAAGAAAGTGGCAGGCACTGTGACAGGTAAACTGCAGAAAGCCACAGCTGCAGGACCCAGAGATGAAGCTGGACAGCAGGTGTCATGGCCACACACAGCTGCGTATGCTGCATCAGAGGCTGGCAGGTTTAGAACATAGCAGGCTGTCATGTTGAATGGAAGGTGATTAGAGGACCTGTTTCGAGGAAGACAAGTCTTTACAAGAGGCTAGCGAATGATTGTCCCAATGAGTTCTATGGACTGAGCCAGAACAGGACATCACTCTTATTACTAGCTGAACATAAGTAACAGCAATTAGGGCTCAATTTGCTGAACTAAATGAAGAAAGCATCTTTTTTACTTGAATACTGGTCGTACGCAACATGAAATTGCAACGTGATTCATTCAAAACTCCATTATCCTATTTTTCAATACAAGTAATTCTTGAAAGGTAACGGTTTCCACCAAAAGGAGTTGCACTCAAATTCTTGATATGGCAGTGGGAAACTACAAAGCAGTTAAAGAAGTCAACAGAAACTCTTCTGTTGTTGAAGCATTATCTAATTATCTATGCATTTCAAGCATTATTATTGGCATTTCAGTGCTTTTTACAGAAATTCAGATCAAAACCACCTAACACTGAACCTACATCTTCAAATCCCCAGCCCAGGGCTGATATTCATATTTAGAACAGACCTCTCATATTGACTAAAAATATAAATAATATTGATAAACATAAAAATTTCACGTTACTCAAATATACTTGACAGATTCATAGGCAAATCTAACTCATAAATGGAATTAGGCTCTAAAAGTCAGAGACTTTTCTTCACTCTGGCAAAGTTTTTTTGTCACAGCATTCTGCTTCTAATACAGATTTTTTTGAAAAGGCAAAAAAAGGATTAAGTACTTACAAGAGAGATATTACCCTCATAATTTTCTTCAACTAGTTATCTTACACTGTCTTTTATTCATCATTAAAATATCATTAGAAAAAGCAATCTTTTTCCTTGCAAATGTCTTCATAAAACTAATTACTAAAATCATGTGAAGGCAGCTGCATTCGCTATATAAAGAATATTTGCAGCATTATGGAAACGCTCTATATTACTAACGGTGCAAACATAAGAACCCCCCCAAACCTGTGCAGTAAATTAAGGAATGGTCCAGCAGAGGGACCCCTTCTGTTAAAAATTAAAAATAATCCACGAATCAACCCCTGAATCCAAACCCACACGGGTTTTCTGTAGGCACAGTCCCACACAGCGCTTCAATTAGTAAGATCACACAAAGTGTAGCAATATTTCTGACAAAAGACAGAGAGATTTAAAACACAGGAAGAAATTATCTCTTTGTGTTCATACATTTCCAATAAAAAGATGTATAAAGTCACTTTGCTTTGTGATATTTTTAAGAATACCGTTCAATTCTGCATTATTTGGGCTGACTGGTACCACTGCCCTCAGGTTGCTAAATAACACTGCGTCAGTATTAGAGTTAAGAAAATTAGCTAGAATATTGTATGTTATTACCTGATAGTAAAACAGGAAACAGGGCTATGGCAGGAGCAGAAATTAACATCTAAACCCATCTCTTTGTTGTTTAAATCACTGCATGCCTTAGAATTAAACAGGATGTTCATTGGAATTTGACCATTTGAAAACAATCTCGAACTGAAGGAGGACAAAAGAACCATCTGGATTCATAAAACATCCTATCATGCTGGAATTGAAGCATGGTGCTGAAATACATATATTTAGAAAGCATGCTTCTGAAGCAAACACTTCCTAAACGCATCTTTAATTTCAGGGGAAATTTTATCAGGGAATGTGTCTTTTGCAATAGTTGCCATGGCAGCTTACACCAGTCGTGCCGTTGTAGAAACCATTAATTTTTCACGTTACAGGAACTTGGTATTCTATAACTTTCTGCTTTTATTCTTAGATTCTGTGAACTCCCAGAATACTATTTCTCTCTACTCATAAGTGGTAAAGCCTTTGTAACCAATGCTTATTCACACTGCACTATGACAGAACCCCATGCTTCTAGAACATTTATTCTAAAAAAAAACCAAACTGGTAAGTTATGAAATTCTACTAATGCAAATTCAGAAAAGATCATTTGTTGTGCTGTTTCACAGTGCTTTACAATGTTCTAAGGTATTTATTGCATGTACAATGCTACTTTGCATGAGCCATAACATAGCTATGGCATCACATCAAGACTCCACAGGAAATTTATTTCTACCCACTACAAACCTAACCAGGTTATATTTTTCTTACATACTAGTAACACTCAGATATGGTTTTGAGACACAAAACAGCTGTGAGGAAAAGCATTTTGTTTTATAATCGCTATTACTGTTTCATAAATTAGGTTATTTAGTCGTAAAAGGTAGTCTGGAATCTCTAAAGCCCTTACCTTTAAGGGTCTCCCTCTTTCATTAATAGACAAAATTCACAATCCTGCAACTTACTGTGATCAGACAGGAAACTGATGGCAGCCTTATCTCTGAACCTATTTATTGATGATGATATAAAAAGACCCATTTTTCTGAACAGTGATACAATAGTAGCGAGACACAAGGAAGCCATTTCGCTGCACACGACCTAACACTTTCACCATGCCCTTTGTCTAAAAATTCATCTCCTTCCTCACCAGATGTCCCGAAGCTTCCTTCCTCCTCTCGCTGCATCCTCACCCACTCCCTTACGTTATCTTAACAACTCAAGTCCTCCTTCAAACATTCTTACACTTGCATGGCCTTGCAGCACAAAGTGACTACATTTTTTTTTTCAATTTTTCATCAGTTTTGATGGGCAGGTAAAAATTTACCTACGGTTAACAAGAAAACACTCGGGGAAATAATTTTTTAATTAAGTATGCCAAGATGATGGAGAAGTTTATAAACGTATCAGAATAGCAACATGGGAAATAACAGAAAACAGTTTGCAGATAATTATTTTATGACAGTATTGATAATTTTTCATGATAAAATTTTCATTTAGTGTTTCAACAAAGGAGACAACTTACACATTGAAAATTAATGCTCTTCTCTACTCAAAGCCTATCTTGATCTCTAATTTTCACATCCGTAATACTTTTGGGGCTCTCCTTTTCCCAAGCACTGCTAGAAGGAAATGAAATCCAATTGTAGCTACCAATACATACGCAGGAACACTTTTTTTCCCCACATAAGCAATGTGATGATCACGGTCACACTGGAGACAGATGGCAGACGCTAATTTCTACCCAGCTGACACACAGGGAGTTTTTGATCACCGTGTAGGGAAAGAATACCACAACTTGTAAGTTAGTTTGAAAGTCTCATGAGAAGACCTGAATTTGCTGGGCAGAAAGCACACAGTCAGCAAAACCAGACAGAAATGAAAAGGTCTGTGATTACTTTTCTTTCTCAAACCTGCCTATTTGAATCTATTTGAGTATTTCTGCAGAGGTTTCTTAGCTCATACATCTATGTAAGCAAGTATTTGTGAAGTTGAGGAACTCCGAACAGTGTGTGTGTATATATATCTCTCAATATCTATGTAACTATATATATATAGTAGAATCTCCACTCACATTTTCTAATTCTTGAAGTTCTACACCACTTACACAGTAATGGTGGCTAAATTCTTAGCATCTTGGGATCGAGAAGTGAGAAACTCCTCACTTGGGAGTGAGAAACTCCTCACTAGTCATTTAAAAAAATGCTCCATTTCTGGAATACAGAGTTAAAGAGAAAGGGAGGAAAATATACATTTGGAACTACAGGACTATAAAAACATTTCTCATTTTTTAAAGGTTATGGTCTGACTGCTCTTCATTGCTGAACACTTCAAATTTGCAGCAGCGCTCTCAGCAATACTGCATAGAAAATCTGTGCCACATCTCATTTGCTCAGACCTGAACTCACAGTACATCTATGTGCTTGAAGACCATATTAAACATTGTGGTTTCTGTAGGTATAACAAATCTGCTTCCAAATGCACTTAAATATGGAATTTCTTCCTGTACATTATCTCTGCTATAAAGCCTTTATACCAGAACACTACTTTCAATTTCTAATCAGGAGATGGCTTCCTTTCTCCTATGTTAAAAGTTCAGGAGCTTAGTCCTACGAGACATCAAATATTTAAACAAATGGCTTTTACAAATGACTAAAACTTACGAACTACTAAAATTGAGGTAGAGGAAATATGAAATCTCAGTTTGTTTTATAGAGAAGTCAGTTTTAGTGCAGTGTTCTCAGAGCCTGAGAAACCAAAACACAGCTCCAAATCCTTTTGTGCAGGTTACAGAAAACACATTGAGCATCTGCCGTAAGATGGATAAACAGTATATTAAAGTAGAGAGGCATCAGTATAGAATCAAGACACAAATTAATTCCCCCAGCCTATTCAGCAAAGCTTTTGCAGGAATTATTTTGGATACTGCGCTTCAGAAAACTGCTCATGAGGGTCTAGGGTCTAGAGGGTCTAGTCCCACCGCAGTGGGACTGATTCAGGTGTGCAGTACCTCATAGGTGAGGAAAACACATGCAAAAAAAGCCTGCAAGAATCTGGTTTACTCTAGGTTAAAAAAGAGAAGATACCTCCAAGTCTCAAAGACTTCCATAAAGAAAAGAAAGGGAATAGTCTACAAATACGTAGAGTACAAGCAACAAATAACGGGCATAAATGACAACAAGAGCGATTTCATTAGCCCTTGAGAGAAAAAGAAAATAAATTGTTAAATAGACAAAACTGTCATGAAAAAGATGGTGGAGTCTCCACTAGAAAAAGCTATTGAGAAAAAAAAAATCAGACATAATCTATGAGTAATTACAATATTTCACCCCTTCTTTGTATTCAAGCTTGCTAACCATTTGAGGTGCCCTTTAATGGCTCTTTTTAAACTCAGTAAATGGCTCCTTCATGTAAACAAAGCAAACATCACTGCATTCCCAGCTCAGTAAGAATTTCAATGTACACACTTGTGTTTGCTCAGCAAACCAAAAATTCCGTGTGTTTTCCAGATGTTATCTCACAGTCTATCTCAGTTAATAATATCCAAAACACTACAATAGGTAAACAGAAAGAAATAAATATGGAAATAGGAGAGCATAAGTTCACCCAACAGCACCAAGAAATTATTAGTATTTAATTCTGTTTCGAAATCAAAAGAATGAAATCCAACAGTCTGATAAGCTATCTATGGAAAGGACATGGATTTTCCTTTTTTAAAAAATCTTTTTAACAAAAGATAGACAATCATTTAGGGAATCAAAGATGAACAGTGATGAATCTGTAGCTGATATGCCGTGAAGAAGAGGGAATAGGAACATCTTTCTTGGTTTTACTGGTAATATCTAAGCCGATGGTTATCTCCAAACTCAACATCCAAAAGAAATAAGTCATCAAAAACATATTTAAAACCCCAAAAGATGGTGTTCACAAAATAGAGAGCTGTTCTGTTCTTTTCTGTAGTGTCCATCTGTACTGACCTTTAAGTTTGTGCAGTATTATCTGTACTACACTACTTTGAATCTAATGGCAAAAGACTTCTGAAAGCTCAGCTAGAGAGATAAACTGGCTATAAATTATTTTCAGTAGTATTGCTTGACTTTTTTCTTTTATTTCAATGGCATTTATTTTTCCTCAAAGCAATTTCAACTACTGCCTTACATAACTTCTATTTAATTTAAGATCGATAAAACAATGGGCATATACCCTTGGTATTAAAAAATGACATTTCTCCTTTGTTTTTGCAGCATACAAACCAACCAAACAAACAAAAAAATCAATATTTTATCTTTCTACACTTGAATAAAAAGGGTAATAAAGCAGCAGGCTCATAGTGCTATATAATATTGATTATGGAGTCTTTCAAGATAAATTACTAAGGTTTAAAAATAGTTCTTGGTAAGCCAGCACTACAAGTTTTTTTATCAGTTGCCACAACAGTTTGGGGCATACATGCATCAGTATGAGCTAAAATGCATTACACTAGCTGTAATTCTTTGTAAAACTCTTCAATGGAAAATGTACTCATAGACCATGCTACAAAAGTGAATTTTTTCCTGTAGGGGACAAGAAGACAAGTTTCATCATAAAATTCATTGATGATGGTCCAGTATCTGGATATTATATCTGCATAATTATATCTAACTGCACAGATCAGCATTCATCCAGAGTCAAATCGTGGTTATTAGCAGAAAAGAAATTAAGAAAGAGGAAAAAAAGGCTACTCTGAAGGCATTATTACTTTTTTTAGAAAAATATAACTTTTCCTGATAGGCCTTTTTGGAGAATATCACAGCACAGTCAAGATCTACCTTAGCATTATTTATGAAGACTGTTTTGGAGGGAAATTTAAACTAACAAATTTTTACGCATCAGCTGAAAGGGCAACCTTTTACAACTTGTCTTGAAAGGATTGTTTAACAGATTTTTATACGTAGAATTCATTCCAACATGACGGTAGCTCACTTCCCAATCTTATTTTCACTGTAAAAGTCTGATGCATCATCAGCTGCCATTGAACCATGCACATTAAAACCTCAAATTTGTATGTTGCAAATGCAAAGTTATTAAACAGTTTGACTCGGAGAAGAATGAGCCTAAACAGACAAAGGTTTTAGCAGACTGCAAGTGGTGGTATATTGATGAATATTATTCAGTAAAACAAATGAAAGCTGTTATCAAACAAGCTCACTACAGTTCACGTTAATGTGTTTGCTAGTCTCCTGAAATACCAATTCCCCACCAATAGCGCAGCTTAAAACATGTAACATTGCACTAAGTGCTTTATCTTGATCCTCAAAGGACATGCTTAGTTTACAAAAAAAAAAGTCCAGCTTTAACACCTAAAAATTGTTATTTCTTAGCTTTGCAACCATCTTGTAGGAAATCTTTCAGTCATTTCGAGAAGGCTTGAGATTTCTGAAGAAATTTGCCAGCTTATTTAGTCATTTTACTTGAAAATTGGATTCCTCCATTTACACAAAGTAAAGTTGGACTCAGCACTTGTCTCGTGGCTGAATAAAAATGTTCCCTGGATAAATTACTGCATAATGTGACAGTGGCAAAACCCAGCCTACAGTTTTCATGCTAATCAGTCTATAAACTTGGAGGTCAGGTAACTTCTGTTGCTAATTTCTCTGCAATTAGTGCCTGAAACTCTTTTGGAGCACACGGTCATTTGATTCACGGGCATTTTTAAGACTGATTTCAGGACTGAAACCAGCTCTGCAGCAGTCGGAGAGGTACATACCATGCTAGATGGCACCAAGGTTGCCGTGCTCACAACCCGAGCGTACAGCCTCTGACACACGTCAGGCTCGGGACGTCAGATTATCTCAGCAACGTGCAGACCTCCACACGTACCTGCGGGAAGCCAACAGAGCTCAGCACAATTGTTCTGCCTTTATACCCATGTCTTCTCCCAGATTGGTGGGCACACCAACTACGAGGAGTATTTTTCCGCTTTCAAAGGGGTTGCGCCACCTTTTGCAGAGCTCACCAGTGCACACTGGGAGTGTTCGTAAAAGAAGTAGCTATACAATGAAATTCTCCACTTAATCTAACTGCAAACTAACTCCCCCGGACACATGTCATTGTAATATTCTGAACTGAAATGTGCAAATGCTTCTCTGACAGAAAGCTTCATGTTCTACCAAGATTTTAACATTTCTTCAAGGTTTGCTCCCAAGAGCGGATGAATAAGTCAAAATACAAGAGCTTACTCGCTGTTTCCTAGCAAACATAAAGACTATACTTAAAAATATACTCCAAAAGCTGAGAGTTTAATAAATGTCTGTTCTGCTTTGAGACTTAGATGTAAATCAATGTTGATATCAAAGGAAAGCAGAACCAAAATTTCAAGATTTCTGGAAAATAAAAATTTGCATAAAAATGAGCAGAAGTTAGACATCTAAATTGCTACTTTAAAAACTTAATAATTTATAGAATTTAACAGAAACAATAATAAGGGATTTCTGTTATTAATTTTTATCGCTCAAGCAACAGGAAGTGAGGAATCTAAATGTCTGGTGGGTTCTTAATTCTCTTCCAGGGTAACGTGATTAAGACTTTTAAAGTATTTACAGAAATTTCCTCTTTTTTGTCATCACCACTGGCTCCTCACGTAAAAAATGAAGATATAAATAATCTCCACATTTAAGAAATGAAAATTGAAGGAGACAGACCACCTAGCCAGCCATGCTGATTGCCACCAATTTTCTGTTGCAAAATTCAGTTTACACATGAAGCTTTAGAACAAAAGATGAAAAGAAAGATTTCTCATCTCTCTAGGCTTTTGGAAAGAAAAAAACAATTCCAAGTTCCAGTAAGCTTTTCTGGCCCATTTTTGTATCTGATAATCTTCACTTGAACTGAGGTATCTGGCACCCTGAGCTTGACCGGTATTTAGCTGCTTTCTTGATATATGCTTCACAGAAAGCAGGAATGAAAGTCAAAGCTATCTTTAGATTTCTCACCTGGGTAAGTTAATCCAGAAGATATTTCAGTAAAGTCATTAAAAAAAAAATAAATCAGAGGTTTGCACGACATTCACGTTCCTATAAAGATCACCTCAGCTTCTGAACCCCCCTCCCCACCCTGTACTTGACACAGCGTATCCCTATTACAGCCCTCACGTAGGCAGCAAGAGAAAAGTGTCATCATATTCTCACGGAGAAATTTAGTCATGACTGGTACTGCTAAAATCTGTACAGCTCAGATGGTATTTAAGGGATTCAAACTAGTTGGATGAATTTTGATGTATCTGTATCCTGAAGGAACACGCTTCCAACCAAACTGGAAGCATGCAAGAAAAATTAGGCGGAATTTTCTTTCTGGCATCATCAGCATTTTCCAATTTAATTATCGGCACTGTTAGTTCCAAAATTGCCACTGATTTTTCATTCGCTATTATAGGATTAGTTAAAAGATTAAAATTAAAATGGAATTAGAATTAAATTAAAGTTAAAATTAGGTAGCCCCCACAAAACAGTAAGGTAACAATTCCTGGGGTGATTTCTGAAATAATTATATGTAGAGGCTGGAAAATTTCCTGCAATCCCAAGTAACACGCAGTGGTAGTGAGCAGGCACAACACAATCTTGAGGCAACATGTTGTGCAGAAAGTAGAGACCTCAGGAAATGATCCTTGGCAAAGGCGTTGTTTAATGTAGATGCTGAAGGAAGTTCAACGGAAAACATTTATCAGAAATTTCCGTCCAGAGAGGAGATATGCTGGTTTAGGGAAAAATGCAAATATTACTCAGCAGACCAAGGGCAAAGGAAATAGGAAATGGGCTAGAGAGTTCTCTGAAATAATCTGTCACTGAAATGTGGCAAAACATACTCGTGTTGGCAATTCTTTTATTTTAAAGCCTTCCACAACTCCAGATCCTTTTGCAGCATCGTGCCGTTATCTGAAAGTTGGCTACTTCCAATTCAAACTTCTTAAAGGTAGGATAAAAAGCTTAATTTGGTTCCTATCTTGACATATCATTTGCATGTTTATTATTTGAGCCTTTGGAATAACTCATAGGAAAGCCATGAGCTTATCACGGAAACAATACATCTTCAAAGCGCTGTAACTGTTGACTTTGCTGCCTTTCACAGCCTGCGGAGAAACCAACGATTCAGTCAAAATCTCTTAGGAGTCTCTCTGGATGTAAGGGCAGAGTACCCCTCTGCAAAGGGTGTCACCTCTGAGCCCACCAGTGTCTGGACAAGGGGTGGAGGGGTCCTTTCGGTAGCAGACGTGGAGAAGAGGAAACGTATTCCTCACGCAAGGCTGAATTTGTATGTGGGTAGAGAAAAAGACTGTGCTTTGAACTCTGCACTGCTAACCCTGAAATACTTGACTATACAGGCACTAAATATCAAGAATGCCTTAATTACAGGTAATAAAGCTGCTTGTATGAGCGAAGACAAAATATACGCTTATTAATATTTAACTATTGGTATTTTTATCATAATGTTATTGGTCAAATGAACGGAACTACGTTCTTACATGGGAGAATATACTAACAGTCCTTTCAGCCATAACTGTTATTCACTTTGATTAATAAAAACCAAAACCCGCTGCCTTTCTCAAAGGTAAAAATGAATGTTAGAAATCATGGCTGCTGCAAACCCAGTTGCATTATCTTTTGCATTGCACTCCGATTCAGTTCTTATTCAACAACATATCACTGGAACTGTAGTAATGCCCTCACCATGACAGATGCTTCCCAGGCTTATCTGAAAACACAGCGGGAAAGAGAGAGAAGTACATTATATGCAATATTCACACTGTTTAATTCTACATACGAATAATATGAAACAAAACTCTCTAGATGCCTCAGCGGAAAGAGAGAGGCTCCTCCAGAGGGTGATTCAGGGCAACTAAATTAGGCCCGTTGTTCTGAACGGCACTCGAAAGGCTCATGAAGCTAGGCAAAGCGAGTATTGCAAGCCAGGAAGAAGCAATATGCTGGGAAAATAATCAGGATGATTGCAGTCTTGCGCTCAACTGGGTGCTTGTCTTTATACGCCTGCTCTCCTGTCTCCATTGTTCGCTGTTTGTATCTTTTCCCTCAAGCTACTTTCTGGTTAAAAGTACAATACCATGTGTTCCTCACCATTTCCTTAACTTGTAACAGAGATAAATAAATGACTTCATCAAGAAGGATTCAGCTAGATAATGTACTCACGTGCCTAAACGCTTACAACTTTTCTGAAGTGGGCTTTAATTTATCATACACAAACAGAGGAAGTGGATGTTGATAAAGCGTCTCCTCAGTAAGGAAAAAAATACTTTAAAAGCATCTCATTCATAAAGCTTGATAACATCAAAGATGCTAAAATGACCATGGCTGATGCAAATAAAAGTGACGATAAAACAGTGAGAAGGCAACAGAACTGAAGAGCAGGGCACAAGGACAGAAGCAACTGAAGCCTGGTTTGGTTGAAAGAGAACAGGGCAAAGACATTACAGAAATTAGTTGGGAGACATGATCATATCCAAAAGCATTAAAGATGTCCTCAGTAGCTCTGTTTTTATTTCTGTATGGACTTGATGATCTTAAAGGTCTTTTCCAACTGAAACAGTTCTATGATTATGCTTCACTTTGCAATACTGGGAGGACTGGGAGGAGTCTCTGGGTACACACAGGGATTCTACATGGCACGGATGCTCTGCAGTGAGCTCGGCAGCCCAGGCGCCGAGATTCACAACCTGGTGGTATCTCAAAACGAGAACCAAGAGCCCTGCAGCTCTGAACCTGCCCATCGTGCACACCAGGGGACTGGCTGGAGGATTATAGTCCTGTCTTATTTTCCAGCTGTTCCTTTGAAAGGAAACCTGAGTGCACAATAGAGCAAGGCACCGCGTGGTTTCCTCCCGCGCGGAAGCAGGATGCAGCAAAGCACGTCTCCGTGCATGCAGAGTGCCTCAAGAACTGCTCTAAAGAGTAGGCTCAGCCTGCATTGCTGACTGAAAAGGGTGCTGAAATCATCTTTATCCTGCACTTCTTATTTTTATCAATGGATTAGTCAAATGGCTTGGCAGGAAGGAAGGAGTTAAAAAAGGGAGAAGCTATATACATGAGGAAAATAATCCTGTTACTTCCAGGTTTCATTACATTTATATATAATTAGATAGTTCTATCTTTTTTTAAGCACTGAGTATCTTAAAGCTATGCAGGCTGTGCTGACAGCTAGCTATTCATAGGCCCGTGTCAAGGGAGAGACCGGATTCAGATACACTTCTCTAGGGGAGTTCATTTAAAAACCCAACCCACCACCTTGCTGGCAGTGTTAATAAAAAGCACTAATCTTGCCTAATTCTCGTACGAAGTAGAGCTGACCCTGCCTTGGATCAGGTTTAGAGAGAAAGTCTGGGAATGCCAAGGGGATGAGGAAGTGTGCAATCCTATTACTCTTCCTATCCTGCATGGATAATTACAAGGTTTAGGTTCAACTGCAAGAACCACCACTCTGGTTGTTTATTTTTGAAATAAACAGGGCATTATTTCCACTATTAATTGTTGCTAGATATGCTGTGCTACCTACTGAAAAAGAGACAATATATGTATTGCTTTTTAGTCCCACAATTCAGAGATTTAACTGTTTTTGTTAGAATCTAGACAATTTCAGATGGCAGCATGGATATAATGCCTTTACTCACACTTAGGGCTTTATTGTCAAAAAAATAACGAACAAAAAGTACCCCTCAGAAAACACTTAGCACAGAGCAAGATAACACATCATTTTAACTATCATCTTCTGCAAATACCATATCTAACAAGTCTTCTGTAATCCTGTGAGCACACTCTGAGGCAGGACGATGAGAACCAAGAACCCTGACTAATTCTTGGGCAACGGATCACTGGAAATTCCACTGACCACTGGAAAATCTCCATTTGGAAGCTTCCTGTTAACATAATCACAGCCATGCAAAGCAAGGCTCCTTAGCACTCTGTTCTGATGAGACAGAATTGATTTAAACCTGTATGGAGTCAAATACACTCTCTGTGAATACAGGAGGTCAAAACAGACAGTGATGCCAGGATATATGGAACAACTGAATCCACAGATGTCCATTTTAGAGAACATGAAACAAGTTACTCCTGGGGCACAGAAAACATGAGCCATCTCTATACAGAACACACAGATGTGATACATAGCCATTATAAAACTTCCAGTTAGGCTCTTTTGCAGTATGGTGCTATCCCATCCTGGTACTAAATAAGCTACCTGAGAAGACATCATCTAATAGTTGTCCTGTAATGATATATCTAGGATATTTTAATAAGTATTAGGCGGTGCTAAATTGTCACAGCATCCTACCACTTCGTGTTGGGCCAAACTGGGCAACACCTGTTCTGCACAGTTCAGCAGTACCTGCTTTGCCACAGAATATAAAAGGCTAAAGTAATCCTTAGGGTGACTGTGTTCAGCACCTATATTCACAAGTTTGGCGCAATGAGTCTTCAAAACAACCAGATGAGGCGGGATTTAATTATTTGACTTCCAAGAAATAAAATTGCATAATCTAAAGTGTAAAACACCTGAATGTTCTGCTCAGAAAAGGAACGGGATTGTCCGCTTTTTCTCTTATGAAAATACAAAGTCTTTACATAAAACTTCGTTTACTACATGATGGATAATTATCTCGTCAAATAATAGGACAGTGTCAGTTTTGTTCCATTAGCTAGCTGAAGATACTATAAACTACATGGAAAATGTCCAAGGTATAATAATATCTAGTAACGCTATCCCTTGAAGGAGCCATGGGGTTTTTTTCCTCTCTCTCTCTCCACATGGCATATTCAGCGTAGAGAATTTTTAGACAGAAAGGCCCCAAATTTAGCCCACAGACTGAAGTGTAAATACCCAGAAGGGGAAATCAACTCCATCAAAGTCTGTATGTCATATTATATTTACAACCAGACCCAAGCGTACGATGATTGGTATAACATAATCTAGATCAGGCTCACTGAACAAGGTCAATGGGATGGAAGAATTGGTGTCTCTCTCACTTTCTCTTACCAAGAGCATATATGTGCATCTGTTCTAGCAGCGGATAGTCTGGCCAACACTGACATTTTTCCCTGTATGCAAATCCGACATAGCACCTTCTCGCAAGCGCTCTGGAGTGTATACTGCAAATAACTCTGTCCTATAAATAACCTGCAAAAATATGCACCAAAAAACTTGCAGGATCTTAGAGCAACTGTCTGCTTAGTTTGGATGGAACACCAGGAATTCTTAAATATATGACTTATTCTCTGAACTGAGCGGCGGGCTAGTTTTACACCGTTACTCTGTCGCTCCATTTAAAGGCGGTCAGTGCTGGATCAGTACAAATAAAATAAGCAGATAAAGAACGATTAAAGATTATCTTAAAGGTCTTTTTCTTTGTATTTTTAAGGCTCTTTGTCAACTCTGCTGTTAAACAATAACAATATTCATAAATGAGCAGATTCAAGAGTCATTGAGAAAGGGATAAACCCCATCAACTGCAGCAAACCTGCAGGTCCTGTTTCTCCGGGCAACCCTGGATTGCCACAGTGTATTTTAGGCATCTTTGCAATTAAACGTGTAACAATGTAGAATCACAGAATAATTCAGGCCAGACGGGTCCTCTGGACATCCCAGTTCATCTCGCCCAACCTTCCTGTCAAAACAGAGTCAGCTATGAAATAACAGCTAACGTGAAATTTTAGTAAAGTGAGATATAGAAAGACATACAAAAATAAGAGTAAAAAGATGACTTTGCAATAGACACTCACATATCAGATTTTCAATTTGTAACCTTTAAAAATCACCGACAAGCATTTCACAAAATGAGAGACAAGAATGTTTTCTCTAAAAAGGTTGAAGTATTTTTTTTTCCTAGTTATTTATGCTTTTATGGGCATAACAATTGTGAAAAGAGAACCAATGAGCTACCCAGTTCACAGTCTTGCAGAGCAAAGCAATGGGGTATCACCTGGTTTAGACCAGGGCATGGAGACATATCTCTTTATGACGTACCTCAGCCACACCAGACAGCTCTGGTTTATCAACATTGTAGAAAACAGACAATACCGCATGTTAAATGTGGGCTGAAAAGATTGATTCAAGTTTCTGCTACAGGGAAATGTTCTCTAAACTACCTCAGGTCGCGTGTTTGGGAGACCAAAGGAGGCCATGACTCTCACAGGCAACCAGGTACAACAGGATTCAATGCAGCTTTGCTGCCTGATATGGTTAGATACTAAGGAATGCCAACTCCTCCCACCCCCAGCAAAATCCAAAGAGAACAGCAAACTGCAATGGAAATGATATTTCAGCTTTTAGTTGAAGGGATTTAAGTATCTTAACTTCATAAAAATGTTTTTTGAAAACTAAGATACTGGAAACTTCTATATTATAAACCAATACTCTCTTCCAGTTCCAACTTTTGCCTTTTTTTTCTTGTGCCTTCTGTTCGTGCTTTCAACGTTTCTCTGGTTCATTTTGGTGTATCAGCATCCTTAGAATTACAAAATAAATGTACTGTATCAGAAAGCCTGAGACATGTAAATTTGTATAACAGCTTCTATTACACTATGTCAAAACGGAAAAGAACATGGGACACCGTTACCAACTTGTGAGAGCTGAAATAACACACATAAAGTCTCTAGGGATACCAGAAGCATATTGCAGCTACTCATGTAATAGAAGCAAGCAAATTCTATGGTATTATTAATCAAACAGGGAGCTAGTGATAGTCAAAGATAATGGTTTAGAACACGCACGATAACTTGTCGCAGATAAGTAATCTGTCATGGCTAAGAACTTCTGTACTTGTGAGGGTATCCTATTCAAGTGATTCGAAATCGAATTAGATTCTGGTTTACTTTCCCTTCCTATTTTGGAAGGCATAACGTAGAAGTATCTTTTAAAAAAATAAGAAATTTGTCCACGTGCCACTTTTGAATGTTGACTTACTCCACATGTCAGTAAATCACCAAAGCGCTTTTTGATTTTATGGACGTAACTATTCAGTGGGACTTCAGGTTAAACACATTTGAATGCTTTGTGAGGTGAAAATCTTGATATTTTATTTCCCTTTCCCCAAGTTCCTTTTTCTCAGCATTCCACTAACCCTTCGTTCAGACTTTACAAACTCCTTTCCACCTCACTGGCTCAGAACCTTGTCGTTCCAGATCAGCCAGGACATCGCTTCCCTCACCACGCCTGGCTGTGGCACTGTAACATCTTTCCGTTACTGTCTTTCTCCCCTTACCCAGCTCATTCTCTGCGTCAGCCTTGCAGAATCTTTCCTCCTTCCTAGCCTCTCCTCAATGGGAACAAACAGCTTACAGAGGGGTAGAGAGCCGGCACAGATCGCTAACACTTTCTGCACGCTTCACAGTTTTACCAACTCCTGATGAACCCTCTGGTTGGACTGAAGCGAACGGAGATGATGAGAATGATTGGCAAGGAGTATCTAACTATGTGACAGTGTCAGGAGGAAGAAATACTGTAAAGCTGAGCACAGGTAGAAAACGTGTAAGAAGTAATTCTACATAACCCTAGGAAAAGTCTACAGGGTTTTTTTGAAATGTGGTATTCAGTACTCGTTCAGAAATTGTTATTTGCTGACAGCAATATTTTTACTATTTGGAGCACAGCATTTATTACTCATCTTTTACTCGGTTATTCTGACATTATTATTATGAGTTATTCTAAGTTACTCATATTTGGTTGTTTATTCATCTCGTATGGATTACTGTCTTTCACTAAAGTAAGAATTTGGATATTTCTTCATTTCTTAAATACATATTCAGTACAAAACCTCAATTAAAGAAAGAAAAAGCCGTGTGGTTTTAGAGAGCAGCAGATCAAAGCTGCCTGTGAAAAGGGATGGTGTCTTAATAAGAGAACTGCGATTGCTTTCCAAAGGCCGCTCTTAATCCTTTCATATAAAATTCATATATGGAAGTAAACTCAGGTCATGCTTCAAATAAGTTCTTTCAGAAATTAAGTTATGAAGTCTAACTTGAGTATTTGTCTAAAAATACTAAGCACGTGACCATAAAAAGCTTAAAATGGAGTTCCTTTAAATCCTAATGCATTATGGAGTATTTATTTGAGATAGTCAGAAAAAAGGGCCATGAAAATGTATGCAGCACTGCTGACACAGTCTGATAACAGATACTTGTTAATATACTGACTTTAAATAATTAATTTTTGAACCCTGACTTTGCTGCACTAGAAAAGCTGTGCACAAATTGAGATCTCTAACTATGCACAGAACAAGAGCTCATTTATTTGGTCACAAATATTTTCAAGACTTACACATAAAGACATTCTGGTAGAGCTGGAAAACACAGGCAATGAAATGACTGTCTCCATTTCCATTCCTAGTAACGTCAAAACTCCTTCAAGAAGCGAGATCAAATACATACGTGCCACGATGTAACCTACTAAAGACACTAAATGCTTTAACAGCAGGTTATCCTTGGCTCTTGAATACTTACTCTCATCCTAAAATTGCTTTTATTTAAGTCATTAAGAGCTCTTTAGCAAGACTAAGGCTATTTGTAGTATAAAAGGTATTTAGCTAGGCCTCTAATACTAATGCCGTACTTATATAAAATAGTGCCTGCTTCTCAGTATGTACTGTAACGATTTAAAAACCAAGCCTAAGGTATGGAAAAGAAACAAGCCTGTTTCTTCCCACTGAGAATCACCGGTGTTATTAAAGTCAGGTAACTACGCTGACGAAGATTTATCAGTAACTTGTCTCATCCCAGAATTCTGAAAATTTGTCTTAGTATGCTAGTTAAGTGTATGATCCTTTAAGAGCCTTAGGTATTTGGCTCTATGCATCCAAAGTCAGACAAACATGAAAGTAATTGAGAAAGGATAAAAATACAGCTGTGTTTCCTTGTTCAGCACTCTGTTGTATGTGAAATTTACCTCCTCGTTGTAATTTAGAGTTTGGAAACATCTTCATGAAAAGGGAGATATTTAAGTCCTGTATAGCTTAAATAGATACTGAAAATTATTTTGTTGGTATCCATGACTGAACTGCTGAAAAAGAATTAGCTTCCAAGAGGAATCAAACATTGTAGGTCTTATCTGAAATTCTAAGAAAAAAAGAGTCAGCCATTTAAAGAACTCACAGATTTTTCCCTCCATGTAAACATCTCAATGATGCTTCTTTTAAATCTCTTTTGTCTGAAGCAGTATTTCATAGATAAGAAATAATAATTACACATCTTTCATCTGTTTGGTTCATCTGCTCCTGTAGTTAATTTCTCTTTCAGCATTTTAATTGACTGTCAGTACTCTTCATGCTGTGAGAAGCATTGAGTCACAACAGATTTATAAATTTACAACTATATTTTACGAGGGACCAGTAGGGTTGTTATTATTATGTCCTAACAGCCAAAGAGCTAGCTTATGTTTAAATGGATTTGTTCAGTTCAGAAATATCTCATTGTTTGGAAACAACCTCTTTTAATGTCTTTGTGAAGCATAATGCAGGCCCAGGAACTGACAGCACGCTCATGAAACCATTACCGTGTGTCCCACGGTTCCCCTCATCTCGTTTGGGCCCTGCTCTGCGACTTCATTATCATCACACAGAATTAATGTGCTCTGTTCTGCTGAACTCACAACACAATGTGCTGAACACAAAGCTCTGCGAACAGCTCACGGCTGAGCTAATAAATCCAGCCCTTCAGCTGTCCCAGTGTTTACGGCGTAAACACAACCCAACTGTCCCCTTGTCCTTGCTTTGGCAAAGGGCGTTAGGCGTCAATACAACACTAACTTCCAAACCTTAACCTGCTCCTTGCAGACCTTTTCCCCTAAAACGTGCTCCTGCTTTTCTGTAAGCTGTCAGGGTTTCTGTCCCTCCTCCAACCTGGCCTATTTTCAAAAGCCAAGCAGAAGTCTCTGTCTCACGCTTCAGTTGACCTCTGGGTTTTTTTGCAGTCACTGTTGCACAAGTTTACCGACTCTACAAGGCTGTACAACAGCTTCCTGGCAGCCTGGTTTGAAGAATCTTCTACCTTCTCCAATTTTTTCGCAGCACCTTGGTGGATTTATTTCTTACCTGATTACATTACCATGCAACACAGACACTTCAAACAAGAGAAGTTTCATTAGAAAGACTTACTTTCCACCAAATCAACATAGCAATAACGCTTATTGTGGCAGAAGGGAAGTATAAACCTGGCAACAACTTCCGACAACTTATTATCCATCTAACATTATACACCTTTGAACTTGAAATACTTGATCTAAAATGTGTGAGAATAGACTGCTATTTCCTTCTTATCAGAGAAAGTCTAATAGTTTGAGGAAAAAAATGTTTTCCTCATGCAATATGTATCTATTTTACTTACATGAAGTTACTTCTAGAAACTAGGACAATCTGTTGTACTTGTTCCAAAGACAAGTGTACTATTTCAATAAACGGTATTAGTTACTTGTATTACTTAAACATGTATCCAGAAAATAACCTGTTCAAGGACAGAAAAGGAAATGCAACATTTTCTGTTGATTTCTAGCTGAAACAAAGCCATTTTGGAATACTTCAGTCTGGAAACAGGTAAGGCGATGGACCCACCAAAATCTCCGTAAGGAATTTGACGGGCTAAATGAATGCCATAAGCCTACTAGGTGAACGCCTACAGAAAGCCTCAGTGACCAAATAAAATACAAACTAATTCTCAGAAAGCCAAAGAACTGGACTATGTTTTCGTTATCCCTCTCTCTTGGTACACAAAAAATTTAAAAGGTATCAGTGTAATGTGCGTGGGAAAGGGCGTGACAAGCAAGACTGAACGAGCACTGTCAGTACAGGACTGCTAAAAGCCTGACAGCAAGAACGAGAATTGGCCAAATAGAACCTTTAAGTATTTCTTGAATGAGGTCCATGTGAAAATTTGAAAATTCGAGTCCCGCAAGCCATGAGCTACACACCAAATTCCCTTCTGAAGGGCCTGTTAATGATGATAGCAACCAGGATTATCATCCTCAAATCAGCTGAAATTGGATCTCTTTACACCACAGGACAGATTAATGGTTTGCAGCAGCGCAGATATTTCTAGACCCCTTCCCTAATTTACATAAAGTAATTAATATTCTGAAAGAATGTTGGCTGGTATATTGGTGGAAATAGAATTAACAAAATGAACACCGCATTTACATCGGTATTTGTTGTGATGAACAACAAAATGTTGCTGAAGAGAATGTTTTTAGAATAAATTGGTATTTGTTTTTTTATGGATGGCATGAGTTGGCCTAAAAGCTTGATTATCATTCAGGATTTTAATTACAGCCACAGCAACAAATGCTTGCAAATTTCAACAATAGCTGTTGAGTTTTTTAGTCTTAATCGCTCTTCCCTCACTGTAGGGAGTATATTTTTTAAAGTATTTGTTGTTTAAACGGCAATTCACCCTACAGTGAAGGAAATCCCTCAGGAAGATCAATGAAATCTTAACCCTCAGGGGCTTGACCAAGGCTCGCTAGTAGCTAAACTACAGATGATGCTCAGAACAAAAACAGTTTAGTATGAAAAGCTAAATTTAACTTTAAAAACTCTCACAGTAAAAATATTGCCTCTAAAATTCTATCTGCTTTAAGGTCTATGGAGAATTAATGGCTTTCTACTCCTGAAAAAAAAACAAAAGCCTCTCTCATGGTCTTGGGCAAACCCACAGAACATTTCATAGTCTCATGCTGTTTTCAGGTCCTTTAAATGTCTTTTGTTGGCATCCATAATGATAACAATTTTCAATACCGTTTGTTCTATATTAAAAATTGATGAAGTTTAATGTTCTCCACTAAAAGTACATTCAGAATTAATTTCCTACCAGTTGATACATTTTAACAGTGCTTACAGCGTTAGTCTTTGGACTAACAGGGATTCTTGCACCTGTACTCCAAGTTTAATTTGGTTTTGATATCCTGAACAATGTCAATGTAACTAGAAAATGAATTATAAAGAATATTTCTGAAGTCAAGGAGGGAAGGATTTAAAAAAAAAAGTATAAAGAAACCCTTCATATCTCCTTTGCTATGGTTTGGGGTGTTGTAACTTAAATATGACACCTTTTTTGCTTCAGGTTTATATCCAGCTTGTGCAAACATCCTTCTGCTTCATTTAATTATTTTTTGCCACACTTGGCATTTATGAAATATACATGGCTTTCACACAGGGACTTCTGAAGAAGTACCAGTTACCATTTTTCATACAAGAATTCAACATGTGGGGTTTTGATGTAACTAGAAAATGAATTATATAGCTCTGCACAGCAAAATCTGCCTTGAGTTTCTCTTTTCACTCCATAATTTTCAGTCTGAAATTAGACAGAAATGTACGACTTTCTCATTTACTTCTGTTCTTATGCTATTTTTGGTTTGTCTTATCCCGGCCTGCTTTAGAGTTCTTGTTTTATTCAAGTGTACTTGTTCAAACTAGTGAGCAGCTCCACAGCGGGGTCTGCCACTGTGAGGGCATGAGGACGGTCACGGTGGTCGAGACCAACCGTTTCCTCTTGCGGTGACCGAAAGGTCATACAGCCAAACGTTCCCAGAGCACAACAACTTAGTTGTTGAACTTAGTAAGCCTAAGGATTCTTTCTCTGTAGACTTGCCCAATCTTTCTTTAAGCTGGTGTTAACTTTCAGCATCCCAAACACCCTCTGGTAAGAGTACTGCAGACTAATTCCTTCGCATATAAAACCCCCGTGTCCCTACCTCTGAATCAGAACAGCACGTAGTATTCAAGAAGCAAGTGAATCATGATTCACTCATTGGCATAACGTTCTCTTCTCTATTTTAAAATAATTCCTAATTATGTAGAAATTTACTATTACTAATATTAACGTTATAGATGTTATCCTGGGGGGGAGGCTGTGTAATTTTTACATTTTCATGGGACTACAATCATACTACCCAGGAGAAAGATCCTGGGTTAACACACAACTCAAGAGCCCATCAATTCATCAACGCATAATTTGACATTTCTCTGTGTTGAATCTCATGTGCCTTTCTGTTGCCCAGTTACAGAGCTTTGCTGACTTGTTGCTCAAATCTACAATGCTTCGCTGTAAGGCCCTGACTTTGCTGTCCTGCTGCTCAGCACCGGCAGGAAATGTTAACAACTTAACTCAAATCATTTTCCCAATTGTTATAAATACTCTGAACAGCCGAGGTCCAAACACAAGGTCCTGTGTAACTGTACTAATAATTTCCCCCAAGGTTAAAAATGACTCCTACCTTTTGTTTACCACTTTAGCCAACATTTGCTGATGATCTTTCTCAAAAGCTTTTTAGCAATCTATGTAAACTACATAAACAAGAACATGGTTTTGGAACCCAACCAAAAACTCCTGCGTACTTTGGGTCATAATTCCCCTTCTTCCCACACGCAGCACATTTATCCCTGTGTGTACTAATTCTATTTTTAGAAGTAATACATGTGACAAAGCCATGAAATACATAGGCCGGTATTTCCACAAGCGTAAAAGGTCTCAATAAGGCATGAAAAAAAAGTCTAAATGCAATACAGAGAGTATGACAGATACGCAGCATGCCTGTATTCTAGTTCTAGACTGACATAATTCTCTGTAACACTTTCCTCTTCTTAGATCCAAGAGGATTTGCAGACCAGGAAATACCCAGGTGTGACACTTGGAAACAGACAGCAGGAGATCTAAACTCAAAACTACTGGTGTTTGTGTGCATGCTTAATGTAAGGATAAAATGACTAATTTGACAGAAACGGAGATGTGAGATAGATCACGGCAGATAAGAAAACATGGGAAATGAAGAGTTGTCGCCTGGCTTCTCTGGCTTATAGAGGAAAGGTGAAACTGTCAATGCTGGTCACCAGTCACTCTAATTCTTGCTACCTCAGATGCAACACCACAGAAAGACATTTTCATGGCAAATCCAGGTTCTGCTGTTTTTTTATAGTCTTGAAAAATATTCTGGAAAAAACCTGCCAGATTTGAGTACATGTTTTAATTATACTTAATACTGGCATCTACATACTTTTCAGGACTACAAAAAGACAAGAGATGTTTTCAGTGCTATGACGGCACATACGCGACAAAAGGCTGTATTAATTGATTACCAAGTGATTCTGGAAGCATCTTAGAAGAGCCAAGCAGACAAATCAACTCGAGGTGTTTTTGTTCTGGGCTCTCTAAGACAGCTGTGTTGCCCTCCACTCCCTGGCTACAGGGTTAACATCCATTATTTCTCTTCCAGCTTTGTCCCTGACTCTCTACTGACATTTCTACAAGCAGTCAACACAAAGGTTTTTTTTTTCCTTTGTTAGGCACCTTTCCTAAATACCCATTAATGTCAATTTGTATTTAGACATTTGTTTTGACAAAATCAATACCAATTACATTTTTACCCCAAACAATATTATTTTATTTTAAAATGTCAAAACTTCTACAAGGAATCACTGCCCTATAATGAGATCTTTTCTAAAATGTCAGTACTCATCAGTGCTTCAGAAAATACGGACTGGTACAACCATCACAGTTCTAAGTGCTAATGCTTTTGCTAGTATTTGATTATCAAAAAGATTTCCTTTGGTCATAGGAACCATTATGCAGAAACACATTTAGAAATCATCTCACGTTAATATTCTCTGGCTTAGAGGCATTCAAGCTTACTTGTTCAAATCAAAAATGTAAATATGAATCCAGGACAACCCTATTCTCAATTTGTCCTTTGACTTGATGTGAAGAGGGTTAGGTTCTAACAGCTGCATTTTAAAGAAAAAGCTGGTGATCAGAGCTGCTAACTTTATTAAGATGAAACTATTCCTACTGAAGTACAAGACTTGCTGCTTCTAGTTCCAACCAATATTTAATGTTTGTATCTTTCAGCCAGTTCTCACTCTATGATGTATGCAAATGAAATACAGTTTACATGTGTAGTTGAATGAACATGAAATTCTCATCAAATAAAAAATTACCTTTAGTCGGACTTCAGAAGAGAGCCCTTGGTAGAAACGCAAAGAGAGCAAGTCGAATACTTGCTCTGAAGTACAGGAGGTTCTCACTCAAAGTGCTATTTTCTCCCCCACCAGAAACTCAGGATTCTCTACCACACAGAAAGATGTCTGACATGTATCTACCTAAATCCTACTATAACACTACAAACTCCATTTATAATCTTTTCATTTTAATTTAAAACATGTTCCTAAAGAAAAAAAACCCCTCCCTTTTACCATGCCGGTTTTGCTGAGGCTGTGATGTTTCTTTCACCATTTATTATTGAAATTGAACAGCCTACAGATGCATCATAATGAACAGGAGCTATACACAATCTATCTCCAGGCTGTCCACCAAGGTGACACCGAAAGACTTCAATTTTAAGTTGTATAAAATTGTCTTTCTTACTGAGCTCTAAGGTATGAAGCAGTTCATGTTTTGACAGCTTATTTAACAGGCTCTGCGAACTTCACAGGCAGTTTTATCTTTGGCCATAAAGCAATGTAACTGGAGTCAACCAGTTCCAGAAGAAAGAAAATGACTGAAATAATGATACAAGAAATAGTAAAAATGCATACACTATAAAAAGAAAGGGGAAAAAAGGCTATTCTCTAAAATAAATCATTTCAAGTGTATGCTTTGCTTTTCTTTCTGCAACAGCTCTAACATTCAATGCAATTTGCTGAACGCTCTTGTTATTCTAAGGCACATACCGTGACCGTGTCACAATTTTCCTGTCTAATTAAATAGAAACAGCTTTCTGAGTCATAGCCAAGGAGGCACTGCAGTCTTGCTAATACGCTCTCACACGCGCACGTGTTGGAAAGACTTTCACTCTAAAATAGCCTTTTATCTATTCTCACGTGGCTAAACATCTCACATCTCTCTCTCCATTTCTTCTCTGAGAATTCCCCTTTAACCCTCAGTTCAATATTTCATACAGCCTTGAAGAGCAACCTTGAACATTTTCTTTCAAGGAACGTTTGGTATTCTATATATGACTTAAACAAGAGATTTAAGGTTTCGAATGGAAAAAAAAAATATAAAGGACTTGACCAGAAAAACTAGTCTGTAGCTAAATTAATCCAAAAAGTACGTTTCTATTGTGGCAGAGGCAGCATTCAAGAAAGCGTTTGTTAAAAGCAGGGGATAAATACGGAGCTATCTCCATCAGATAAACAGAACACGAAAGAGTAGCAGTAAGAAGTTGGTGCTCAAAACTCTTACAATCTACCTACTCAATTAGCCTTTATATTCTGATTTTCTCTTTAATAGTATTTCAGAGTTTATGAGACTTTTCCCTGTTTCATGCAAATATAACAATATTTTAAGCAGTATTTTAAAGGCATTCCTGTGCATATGTTCTTGAAGTTGTCATGCTTTCATTGTTTACACAGTACATTGTTTACTGCAAAAATATCACTAGAAAAAGGGGGTTGGGAAAAGGTATAGCTATCAAAATAAACAAAAAACCACACTTGAATTTTATTACTATGGAGAGTTCATTTTATGCAGTGATTATTTAAGCAAAACAAGGGAAAATTATGTGTAGTCCATTTACTGTTTTAAAACTGAAGTTCCCTACAAATTTAAAATATTGCTTTGTACACAATGTCAATATTTTGGAAGAGCTGAGTAGCCTTCATTATATTTTAATCAAATCATGCTTTTCAAACTGTGTGGTTTTTAATCTATCCTCTAGAAGGAAGAATCTGGTACTCAGAACACACCAAACATAACATCTATGTAGGTACAGTGCCCAAAAACACCCTCATTGAGAACCTGCCCAGAAACATCCTTATTAAAAACCAGACCAGAATAGGAAAAGTAGTGTTTGTGCTCTGGGGTAGCCATCGCTAACCTTCCCGTAGCTAGAGCAACGCACAGGCAGGTGCATTGAGTGGACAAAGGAAAAAGCAAGGCTTACAGCAGTCTTAAGGCGCTGATCTTGGCGAGGAGATGGACCTTTTCCAAATCTGCCTTATGATTCCTTAAGAAAATACATATTCTTGGAAAGCGGGTGGGAACCTGCATAGCACTTCCATGAGAAGTGTCCTATCCACTCAATTGGAGAGTTACATTTTCCAGTTACACACCTTCCCTGGCCCAGCACTGACCATTTTCAGTAGTGGAATGTTTTATTTGGAAGGTACCTGAGATCAAATCTAGTTGCAGGGATATGGTACCTTTGTAGGAGAGGAGGAACTAAGAATCCCAACCGATCACCAACTCAAGGCGATGAGTTATTCTTACAGTCTTATCTGATGTATCCAAGAAAACCGTCTAACACATTAACCAGCGTAAGGAAAGAGTTCATCCGGTAAAAGTCTCTTAGGCAGCGCTCCATCTGTATGAAAGGCAAGCTTTGCAGCCCAAATAATATTTAACAGGAATAGACTTTACCTGAAATGAGGCTGATAACAGCTTCCATGGAGCTGCCCGCTTCACAGAAAAATGAGACAGCACCACAGCAAACGTTCACTGACTGTATTCTAAATTAGCAAAGCAGGATGGGATGACAGTTAGAAGGTGTTTGGGTTTTTTTTTTCTTAAATATAATGATGTTTCCATGCTGTATAACTTCAGAAAACTTAAAAGATAAGATTAAATAATTGATCAATTTGCAAAAAATATGCTGACGTTTCTTAGCTAATCAATTCCTTCTCCAAATTAAAATAGATTTTTTTAAAATGAAGATTATAGAAAAGGACTGAATCAAAGCTCTAGTAACACAGTAGGTTCATGCAAATATAGCAGAAAACCACCAGATCAGATTCCGAAGCTTAACTTTAATTTGCATCTTTTGTGCGATTTCCACGTAAAAAGCTCAGTTTCACTGAACAGAGTAAGACTTACTCATTGAGCACCTTCAGGTATGAGAACCTGGGGAAATAACTGAGACTACTATGAAAAACTACAAACAAATAATACAGAATCTTTCCTATCACTGAGCAGCAGCGTTCAAATCCCTCTGCAGCCATTGTCGTACACTATGCAAATGTTACAATGAACGTGTATACAGACCTTAATGAGAAATTTGTTGGAAGTTTTAAGAACAGGAAGTGTTTGGTGAGCTCTGACAAACACAACACTCTGCTAAGCCACGTGTCCTTTTCTTAGGGGGTCTTACTGACAATATTTATTCAAATGCAGCTACAGGAGGATCCCTGATACGGATCAAATTTGGACTCCCCTGCTCTGTTTACCACGAGACCCTAACTTCTAGGAAGCATCACTCGCAGGACTAGCAAAGTCACTGAGCTCAGTAACTTCACTGTCAGACAGACAACTGCCTAAGCGACGTGCTGGGCACACCACTAACAACTCTGAGCTAACTCAAACAGGGACTCATTCCTATGTAACAAAGTGAAATACAAACATTCTTCCAACTCAGATTTTCACGCTACGTAAGCACGACTTGACCAATGCCTTGCCAACACTTTGCACGTTTTTATATAACCTGTCCGTTGTAACATTGGCCTTGGTACCAACTGATTTCTTTACTGTGCAAGAGAAAGACGTTCCTCTTGAGTAGTCCCATGAGTATTAATTATTCCCTTCACTAATTTCAGTAAAGACAGACATCAGATATCTACCAGATCCAAAGTCTTGTCTACAATTAATTAAGCTGTGGAAGAGATGTTAATTGCTGCACTACTGGGTGAATGTTCTCAGCAGCCTATATCCATGTATGCTCACGGTGCCCGCTATTGCTGGTACATCAACCACCACCACCAGGTAAGGAAAGAGCTTCAGGTGTAACTAAAAAGGCTTTTAATTCCTAGGCTTTTTATCGTTATAATTTGATTTTTTATAAAAAAAAGAAAGACCAAAACCGAGCACAGAGAGCACAAATCCCAACAGTCACTTCATATATTTCTATTTTCTGCTTACTAAAGTGTAGACTTCAAAACAGAGAGATGGGAAGCAACTCAGGAAGCACTAAGCTGCAGTTTCTGTCACTTATTCACAGCACATAGCAGTCACTCCATCCCAATCCTCTATGCCACGATAAATTTGGTGTCTGCCTGCTGTGTAACCTGGCCTACCATAATAAGAAAGCTTTGTGGTTAACATTTGCTTACATTCTGGAAAAAAAATCCCTAAAAAAAATTTAAAAGCAGTATTTTTGAGGATATAAAGAAACGTAGCGTTTCAATCCTAATCACAAAGTCACAAAAATTTATAGATCATGTCTATGTCTGGATGCAAAAATGTTTTAAAAGAAAGCAATGAACACCAAGAATGACAACAAACATTTCAATTAAATTTCAAAGCATCGTGTGCCATGAGTTCTAGCAAGTTCTCTGCTTCTAAACTCGCCTTCTCACAGAGAGAAGCAGCGCTTTGAGCCACGTCATTTGGAGAAATCTCAATTAACAGATCAGTGGTGTGTCATTAATGCCTAACATGTTAACATAGAACCACTGCTCCACCCAAAACCAATGGGCTTCTTCAGACTGCACGGAGAGAGAAAAGAACAAATTTCATTATTTGTGACTTTAAAAAATGGTGGTGTATGTCTAAAACTTTAAAATACTGCTGTATTTTTCCATCTGCTTCCATACTGTATATACTCTTTCACAGACGCATTTAATTGACTGGAACAATTCAACTTGGCTTCAGTGATTTTATAATTTGTCATAGCCACCTCACTAGCTGTTGAGGAGACAGGCTTCTTCCTCATACTGCCAAAACAATCCTGCGAAAGATGGTTTGGTTTAATTAAAGAATAATTAATGCCTTGAATTTTAATTACTTCTGCTGTGATGTGGAGATGAAAATATTCTTCTGCCAGAATAATACATTTAATATGAAATGGACATATTAATACCCACTCTTTATCAACTTCAGTAATGAGGTCCTTTGATTGAAGAGGCAGCACCTGGAAAAAAAAAAAACCCTCAAACCTACAGCTTTTCTGCCTGTCAGAATATAAATGTAGTTGCTGAAAATGGAAATTACTGATTTTACATGGCTTGCAAAAATAAAACCGAAATCTGTTTTTTGAACGCTAAAGGCTATCTGTTAGATTTTCCTTTTTATCTCGTGATGTGACTTGGAAAAAAAAATATTTCATGGTTAACAGGCAAGGAATGTTGAGTGGCATGTTGACATCAAAATGTTTTTGCTAAATGTTGAGGCTTTACATTTTAATTCCATTCTGGAGGGATACGAGAAGGGAAAACTCCCTACTGAGTTAAATACAGAGCACTTTCTCTTTAGAGTAGTGATCCCGTGTCAGGTTACTTGGAAAATATGGTGGAAATATTTATTACACAAATTGCTAAGTGTACTCATAATTTAGCTGTAAGACACCATCATTGTCAAATATGACACGGTTAACACATGGTTTACTACTGCTGACCAGAATTTAACAGCTGCCAAAATACTGGAGCCAGGGAAAAAAAAAAACAACAAACCGACAGTTAATTCAGTGTTTACCAGTTT
Organism: Eurystomus gularis; assembly: GCA_013400335.1. Classification (NCBI taxonomy): domain Eukaryota; kingdom Metazoa; phylum Chordata; class Aves; order Coraciiformes; family Coraciidae; genus Eurystomus; species Eurystomus gularis. Next base: position 199,795 of record VZZY01018784.1, on the reverse strand, counting down.
ATCATTAGGGAAGCTTATTTTTTTCTCCTTTCTGAGCTCGTTAAATATTGTTCATTTAGAAAGAAAAATCTCCATACCTTTCAAACACATAAATACAAACTATTTTAATAGCAAATCACAGAAATGGAATATTGTAAAAAAAAAAAACAAAAAACAACCTCTCACAGGCACCACCACTTTTCTGTTCGTGTGGAAAAACGTTCAGTTTGCTTTTGAAGATTCATGGGGTCTGAGAGATGCTCAATCCTTTAATGTTGTAACAACATGAGAGCTAGTTTTTGCTGGAGTAGTTAGTTCAGCTTTTTTACTGGCTGAATTTCATGGCTCAAATTCATTTTGTGAATGGGAAAATATGGCATTTCTAGCACCTAAAACGAGTATGGAGTATATGAAGGATCTGTAAGACACAGTCTCCTCTGCACTAAATCAGTGATCTAAAAAAAGGTGTGCTATTGTTGCCACCACCTTCCTTCCTTCCTTCTCATGCCTTTGTTTCCACTTATGCCTCTGTGGGATTTCTTCACTTACTCCCAGAGGAGAAGGCTAAATCTGAGCTAAAATTAATTTAAACAGTGTCTATAAACATTAATTCCCTCTAGGATCAGAATGAAAAACCAATATATGCAAAAAAAAAAACCCCTTACACATTTGGAAAAACAGAACTACAAACATATGCAGTAACATATGCCTTAAAATGAACAGTAGAGTTATTTTAAATATTGAAATGTTTTTAATTTCTGAAGACAGGAAAACATCTTAAATAGTAAAAGCATCATTAGAAGTCTGGCAAATGAAGTTATCAAATGCTAAATATTAAAATTTATTACAAATGCAACAAATGTAGACTTAACATAGCCCAGTGGTAACCTACATTTAACCCAGATGACCCCCTAGTTTTAGCAGAAGCTTTCTTTATAGGTACTGAAAGAATGCAAGAATGGCAAAAATAATTGAAACTTTCTCGGTTATTTGGTTTAAAACATGAATATATTCAAACAATGAGATGCAAATATTACACCAAGACATATTCCATCTGCCCTAGTGTACAGGAGGAAAGTTTTTCCTCAGCCTTGCTCTCCTCCACAAGCTGCTCCTGCACCTGACAATCTTCACCGGGTCAGAGCTGGCTCAGCCCCTCAGCAGCAAAACGGCCAAATTCATTTTGTTGCTCCAAAGATGAGGAGCAGGGGCCTGTACAGTGAAGGATGGGAACAGGCTGAGTTTGAAGCAAAAAATGAGATTCAGCTAAGTCCCCGTGCAAAGTAAGAAGCAATTCCGCCCTTCGGTAAGCTTCCCCAGCTCTTGGAGTCACCGACACGACTGCACACAAAGATAGCGGCGATCCCGGCTTTGCGGAGCTCCCTCAGGCCATCTCGCACATGGGGGTTTGCTGTCCCAAGCAACCTCAGCCGCTGTGCAGCTGATGACTTCTCCTGTGTCCACAGCAGACCAGAACCCAGCACTGGAAATGGGGAGTGATTGTGTGGAGGACACCATCTAACACAGGAGATGGCACCAGAAAGTTGTTTTGCTCATCTCCAAGGCAGCAAGGTCATTGCTCTTGTCCATTATTGAGATGTCCTTCACTTCCAAGTCCCTTGCAACCCAAACCGTTCTATGATTCTGTGATTCTATAAGTCTCCCAGACAGAACACCACATGCTGTGCACTGGGTATAGGTCAAGAGCTACCGAAACTGCTACAGAATCTTAAACGCTAAATTTCAAACAATAAAATAGCGGGTGTGTTTTCTATTATACTTGACCATACATGCATTCAATTTATTGTGAAAGCTGCTGAATTTGGCAGGCCTGCCTGCCCCACGAGACAGAAAGCCCATTTATTTTTCTGGGTATTATTGTATATGATAATCCTCACTAATACAAAAGACCTCTCTCCTTGGAGAGGCTAAGAGAAGACAAGCTTATGAAGGATTGTCGCTCTCCTTGAGCTTCCCAGCTGCCCACAGAGCTATGAAGATCCCTACATCCAGTTTCCTAACAAGCACAAACAAGATTTAAGATAAGGTAGCTTGTAGTTGGTGGATGAGCCGCTTCACCTATGTAGTAAACAGCCAAGTTTAAAAATTATTTTTAAAACGGGAAAAAACTGAAAGAAAAGGCTGATCTAAGCAACGCGATTTATAACATGCCAGTGCTTGGCTTCTGTGTTGGCTACTTTATTTAGTGTAAGAAGCCTTTACTGGGTCAGCTGGAGACTCCCTCGATATTAGGTGAGCGGCTCCGAATCAGCCGCTGTGGAGCCCCTGACTTCCAGCACAGACACTGCAGCGCGGAAGCCGTGCTCCTCCGACCACCGGCACCCCACCGGGGCCTGCCAAATCCAGAGCAGCTTTCAGGCCACCTTACCTTTCTGTGAGCCCCAAATCCTGCAGTGACAAAAGTGACCTAACTCCTCTGCTTAGCACTGTTTAAGTAGAGCTAAGGTATAGCCCTATATCTCAGGGGTAATATAAAATTCTGTTTTGGTGATATCTTCCCGAGCATGATTTCAGAAAAAGAAAATACCCATTTTTTTTTCAGATCGTTTCTGAAGAATGAAGGACATAAAACTAAGACTATACTAAACACACCTACTCTTCAATAACTCAGAGAAAATATTCAAATTCTGGCGCATGCTCATCACTAAGGTTTTTTAGCCTCCAATTAGCAGAAGTAAATTGAGAATGAAATTCAGGTGCAATTCATGTTTCATTTGTTTCAAAGTGGGAAATCCAAGGAAATTTCCTATCCCTCCTACTACTGCAGTACCTTTGCACCAAAAGGCAATGGTTTGTTTCAAGTTCATATAAACAGCACCTGTAATCAAAGAAATTCTGCCAGTATGTTTGGGATTACTGAGTAATTACAACGTAGCACTCGCTCAGCCTTAAGCAGTAATCTTCTACCAGGTTCAAAAGACAAGTTCTCAAAACCACTCCTCTACACACAGATCACTCACAAAAATACTTTAAAATATTGAAATGTATCTCTATAAACAGATATTAAAATATGTTACGTAATAAGTATATTCATATAGATTATACAATATACATTATACGTATCTAAATATTTCAGCTTGTTAGATGTAGAATAGAGAAGTCAAACGATTGGAAAAAATTGGGAAATTGGAAAAGGACTTTAACTGGTAACCCAAGTGACTCCTCTTTTAATCTCGTATTAGGGATGAACCGTAAAAAGCTTAATATTATGAGAAGTGCAGTATTTTATTAAACAGAGCCATTATTAACTAGATCATGAGATAACAAAAAATTGTGTACATACGAGTTGAACCTTGTTTACTTCACATCGGTGAGTGGAAAAAAACCCATCCAATCTAAAAAAAAAAGTAATTGTTTTTTCTTGCTGCCAGCAAGAAAATAGTGTTGGAGGCTTTGATGCTTGTGGCAAATTGTATCAGTCATCATTAATTTGGATGAAACTGTCAGTTCTGCATTATTTGACATGCATTTCCAGTTTATTTTCTGTGCACATTTTGAGAAGGGTATCACGGTACAAGTATTTCAAAACAAAGAAACGGTTTAGGATCAGTCAAGAGCGAGGCAGAGCAATAAGGTATTGGGGCTAACAACTGCTTAACACAGAAGTCTGGAAAGCTGACTGTCAAAAATAGATACAAATATTTCCAGACCTATAACAAACATAGAAAAATGTCCTTGAGATTTAGAAACCTGAAGATATAAGCACAAGTCACGTAATTAATTCTAGATTTTGTTAGGGTTTTTCAGTGACCAGCACTATGCTTATTTGTGAAAAAACGTAAGAACAAACAGATTACACCGAGGAGGACTGTAGATGTTAAAAATTGTCTGGACTGAGGATACTCCACTGAAACCAGCTGCCTAGATTTTATAAACATACCCAGAAGCAGCAGTAAGGGGTGGCCAATGTGCAACCCTTCAGGCACATGTAACTCACAGCGCATCCTCCATCCCAGCTCGGTACCCCAAGAGATGGGTGCAGCTCTGAGGCGGGTCTGCTGGGCAGCCTGCATCTCCTGCTGCGAGAAGAGATTCAGCTACACAGGCTGCTGGGGCCAGTATCGCTGCGTTACCCTGGGCTCTCTGCCAGTTCCATCCTACCCTGGGACTATTTCTGCCGGTATTTCTCAGTGCTGAACAAATTAACCTCTCCATTTGACTAATCATAAAATCACAGAATGTTAGGGGTTGGAAGGGACCTCTGGAGATCATCAAGTCCAACCCCCCTGCCAAGCAGGACCATAGAATTTAGGGCAGGTTAAACAGGAACGCACCCAGACGGGTCTTGAAAGTCTCCAGAGAAGGAGACTCCACAACATCTCCGGGGAGCCCGTTCCAGTGCTCTGGAACCCTCACAGTAAAGAAATTCCTCCTCATGTTGAGGTAGAACTTCCTGTGCTCTCGCTTGCATCCATTGCCCCTTGTCCTATCACAGGGCACAAGTGAAAAGAGGCTGCCCCTTTCTTCATGACACCCAGCCCTCATCTATTGATACACAATAATTAGATCCCCTCTCAGTCTTCTCTTCTCCAGACTAAAAAGACTAATGTGGTGGTGTTGGTCTCAGCCATAGGAAGCTTTGGGGAGGTAGGCTGTAGACTAGACTTCCTCTGAAGCCTACCTAAAGACCTCCTTTTACTCTGAAGATCTGCAGTACTTCATCTGAGGACAACTGTATTGCAACTAGATTCCAGTCTTGACTGCAATTCTTTAAGGACAACACTTCCCAGACTCATCCAGGTCATTATTCTAAATGCAGGAGAAATTAAGATGATGGCATCTTAAATTCAGAGGCTATTCTAGAAGAAAAATGCATCATCATCCTTCTAACTTAAACCGTCTGTGAACTGCCTCTGCTCACTATAAAACACTCAATAGTTTAACTAAGATGATGAAAATTCACCATCAAGATAGCATGTGTTCCTTCACCTTTATAAAGGGAAGGATTTTTTTTCCCCATTGTTTTTTCCAGATAGCTGTTCGTGATCTCAAGTCACAGTCTATTTTTGGAAGGGCCGGCTGAACTGTTTCAGGACGGAACATATAATACCCTCTAAGGTTGCCTTCAGCATCCAACCGTGGATGAACTGGCAGGAGGTTCAGTAATACAGTGTTAGATAATGGGTTGCCGTGGCAACATTTCTGCCTGCTGCCAAATTTTGGAACTCAAGTTTAAAGGCTGATCTCAAAGCAAGGTCTTTTCCAAAAAAATCTCTAAGCTCTTATTAAAGAAAGCAAACATTCTCAAAAAAATCCATCCCACATGAAAGAAGGCAGTCCTTTCTCGGTCACTTACTTCCAGAGCTATTACTCCAGCTCTTCTGACTGCAGTATTGGCTTCTCTCATACTCAAATGCTGTATTTCCACTATCAATTTGCCTGACTTAAAATCAAGCATGCAATATTTATACGCTTCTATGCAACCACGTAGCAGATATGAATGCCATTTCTTAGGCAAGTAGCAGAGTTTTAAAAGCAGTTCTTGTACAGCGGCACCTTTATTCACTGCCCTGTGCAGTCACCTGCAAACCTGAGCAGAACTCGAGACAGAAAATTCCCAATAACCGATGCTTCAGTTTTCTGGAAGTTCTGAAAAAGCAGAAGAAACGGCTGCCTTTATTTTATGAAATTTAGGGGAGTGTGAAAAAATTCTAGACCTACCCAATAGGTTTTATTAGTACAGAAGGTAAGGCAGTAAAGAGTTAAATATATAATAGGGCTTGAATGTCATTCACAAACTGCAGTGATGGCACATTTCCAGCATTACATTCCAACTGTTAAAGCATTTGAATCTGAGTTTTCATCTCCTCGCTCCGAGTTCTCAAACATAGTATATATTTAAACTGCATCACAATGAGAAAAACTCCAACAGTCTGCAGCAACTCAAAAACCCTGCACAAAGAATGACAGGAGAGACAGCACGGCAGGGTTTTCTTCTTAAGAACGTCCATCCCTTTCCACTTGGTCTTCAAAAAGGGCCCACACTTGGAAGCAGCTAAAAATAAGAGACGCATTTAACAATCACTGGTGCTTCAAGTAAGAAAGATCTTCATTATCTTCAAAATCCCTCTCAGTGATGGATATGCCTATGGATTGTCTCAAACTGTTCACCGTCAAGCAAATGCAAGAATCCCTTCATCCACTGGCAAGGCACCAGCAGACCAGAATTTCAGTACACACGCTCTGCCTGCACATCTTGCTGCTTCATGCTAGAGAAGAAATACCTGAGTAGCACCTTTGCACTGTTCAGCAGCTAGAGAATCCTGCAGCACAGCCAAGTATCATGTCTTAATTGCAATAAGTAAAGGAGACAGTTTGTGTTCTCCGAAAAGAGAAGCACTAATCAAAATGAACGTGATGACGACCTGCAAAAAGTGTGCTCTACTTCATTCAGAAGGCTCCCCAAAAGCAAAAATAGACGGATTCTGAATCCAGCATTTGCTCTTGCCTATTATTCTCTTTCAGAACACGATGGTTCTGTATCATTAGAGTGTTTCTCTGCAGATAACATCAGTATACCGAAGTCACGTAATGGATTACAAATAAATTCAATTTAGTCACAACACAAACGGTGAAATCCTACAAAGCATGAGGAAGTTGCCTTTGGCAAGTTCATATTGCGGTATATAAGCTTTCTCCAAAACTTTTAGACCACGGAGATGCTTGCTACAAAAGCAATGTAATGAGGACAAGAGCCGTAAAGCCCAAGAGGTCTGATTGATTCATGCATAAAATATAAATCAGACTGCCCCACAAAAATATTTTCAAGAAGCATCTTGGTGAAATACCCTATTCAAGGTGGTTTATTATACAAATAACAGTGACTAAAAGCAGAATAACCGCTTTATCTCTTCCTGCACTAAATGCGCGTATTATTATTGCATGTACTTTCCTAAAGCAAAGTGAATCTCCTTCATCAGCTATAAAAAAAAAACCCCTCTTTTAAACTATTTAAATCGTAACCACCCCCGGATTCTCTGCTGTGCTATGCTTTACACAGGGGTCTTATTTATATTTCCTATAATTATATGTCTGCACATCTGCAAATGCGTTTATTGTTAACAGATTATGGCAACATGTTTGAATCTTTAGAGGAAAGTTCAAGGATAATGTTCCACACACACAAGCAATACAAAAGAAGACTTTTTAAGAGTCACATTCTTTCCTCTGCAGCAATTCTAAGGATTTAACCCGCCTTTAATACCTTAGTAAAAATCTTAGGCACTTAGAAATTCTAATGACATAGCGGTGTCCACAAGTTTCACTGGCTCCCATAAATTTTTGAGCATGTAAGAACTTGACAGCTTCAGATCAGAGAAGAAATGACTTAAACTCTTTGAAACTATATTCTGGAGTTCAAGCAAAAGTGAACTAAATTCAAGTAAAAAGTCCTTGCAGTGTCATTTTAAAACTTAATTCCAGAAAAGAGATCAGTAGAAATTTTAGCAATTTCATTCACAGCTTTTCACAGCAGAATAAACTCCATCCTATCCTACAACAGAACTAAAATTGAGGCATTTTAGAAAATTCTCTCATTGCTGATACAATCAGCTACCAGCGTCTCACTGATATTAACTATGATTTTTTATTTTAATACAAGCACAAAGTAATACCTTCTCCACTTTCATGGTCCTGATCACAAGACAGTGAAAACACACCTCAGAAGCACTACAGCTACCCTTAATGTATTAATTATATACCTGAATCATCTGAATAGTCGATGAAAACACAAAAAACCTCTGAGCTTCTGCTCTCTCACAGCTAACACTGACTTGCATGTTTACAGAATTGTTTCCTATTGGCATCAGCCATCTATGAAAGCACATGCACAGCCCGACAAGCTTCCATAAAACTATTCCATTTGACTAAACCATGGAATGTGTGCTTATTATAAGGGGAGATATTTACCAGATTTTTTTTTTTTTCCTGAAAGACAGAAGTGTATTAGGCAAATATATACTAGTCAAAGAAAAGCTATATAAAACTCACAGAATCACACAGAGTACCTCACTTTAAAAGTAAAATATAAGTAGCTTAACAGTTGCATTAATATGTTCTGGTCCACTGCATTATTTTCCAGTAAATCAAATATCCTCTGCCCTTCTGCTAAAGTCACCCTAGCCAATGCCATGATTAAAGTGTACTAATGAGACAGAAATTCTGCATTACAGGGGTGTGTTCTTGCTAGGTATTGGTTACACAGTGAAAAAGAATGGAAATATTTCCCACCGAGAGCTGCACAAACTCACTGACCTGATTTTGTACCTGTACAAGGAGACAAGAGAAAATCTGAAGTCTACCCCAAATACGTAAAAATAACAGAAAGATTGGGAAATATCTTGTTACTTTTACTTTGACGGCTAATAAAACAGAGCAAAATGTAACCTATAGTTGTTGACTACATGGTAAGCTTATTTCTCTTCACACAAAAAATGTTTTCACAACTGTGTCTAAGTAATGAGAGCTGTACCAGAAACTCGCCAAGAAAGCCAGCCTGAGACTTACAGTTTTGTAGCACAGCTTCAATAATCACGTGAAACTGTGTACCCCTGACACTTTAAATTACTGCACAACATCTGCAAACCGACAGTCCATGCCACATAATTAAGAAATAAGAGAGGTCTGGCAAGATTTATGGGTTGGGGAGAACCCACTGAAACCTAATAGGTTTTTGACAGGACTGAAAAAGAATGGACCAAACTTAATGACTATACTGGTGGACCATATCATTTCCTGACTAAGGAGTTTTTTTAAAAGGTTTTTATATTATGTCTTTGCTTTAAAAACAAGCAATTCAGGGTACGGCTTCAAACTCTAAATGGAACTATTTACATTAATCAGGCTATTAATGGAACGGTGTGGGGATTGCATAACACAACACAGGAATTTCCACAGAGTTGTGTTCATATTCCCCTGCTAAATTGAAGAGGTGGGAAATGTGCGTTCAACCTAGGGGAAAATATCGGAAAAAATACCAAAACTAGCTTTGAGGAAAACCAGAAAGATAGAGAAAATAAAGAATAAAATGAAGAATAAAATAAACTGCCTTGAGCCAAAAAAGAAAAGAGAAAATAAAGCAAGGAAAGGCTTTAATCATGCTATGGAACTCAGCAGTGAATTCCTTATAGAAACGACAAGACAACTGTGCACACGCACACACACAAAAGTTTAGTTTGCAGTTAAAAAAAAGCTAGCCTGTTGAAAGAAAATGATACTTCAAGGCTGTCTCTTTTACAGGGCAACAGATTATCTGTTTCAATTACTTTAAAGCTTGCTAAAGAGAACATAATATAAGGACAATTTTGCACTGACCTGGACAAGGTGCCTAAGATCTTTCAGATTATCTCATGAAGAATTGAGATTGCAGCTCTGATCCATTTCACATTATTTTATACTGCTGACAGAGTATTTTAAGCAGGCTTCAAACAAAGAACCCGATGGTTCTGTGGTTCTAACCCCCATCTCTCCTTTTATGAGACTCAGCTGGGATGTGTCCTGCGCTGCAGGTGCCAATTCACAACACCTGGGCTGGGCAGGTTGAGCAGCAGTTGATGAACACCAATTATAATTTGTAAAGACTAGGACAGACCTATTAGTTTTGCCACAGTCCTCTTTACTTTTCTGTTTTGCTGACCTATAACAGTATCACGTGTGACTAATGTCTCCAAACAGTTCTGTGAACAGCTATAAAAATGGTGACACAAAGTAAAGCCTATCTTTAAATACCACTGTAGCGCCAAGTAAAACTATTAGTTCCTGCATGCCGAGAATTCAAATACTGTATTTGTACTAAATATATACTTCTTTGTCCTGTTCAAATACAGCCAGGCAACGAGCTTGCAGTTTGGCTTTCAGGAGGCAATCTCTTGTAATGAAGCCTTCATGGAGCTCCTACTGACACGTACAGCTGAGGATGCAGCAGTTTGCAGTTCAGCTCTCACTCTTGCACAAACTGATTTGTGCATCTGGCATCGTGAGTTAACTACATGCTGGCAATGGATGATGTCTGGAATAGATTTATGGTTTTAAGGCCTGGAGAAGCCTCTTTTCCTCGCTCCCTGTGGTGCAGGAGTGAGGCCATTACACACCTGCTGCAATGAAAGGCAAAAAAACCTAACAGGGCTGCTGCCTTTCTACCACATTCGGGCACTTGATCGGGAATGCTTTTAATGGTGAAGAGCCTAAAACCCTTTCTGACTGCGTGCCTCCAAACAACTCCCGTGACAGGAGCCCACGCTGACCTGAACGCTGTCATTTCTCTTTCTCTGCAGGGTTACTGCACAGCAGAGCCTTCCCTCCTGCCCCGCTTTGTGCTCCAACTAGTGCAGTTATTTTGGGAACCGAAAAAAATCTGTATTAACCCTTTTACCCTCCCCGCCAGGTTTCTCTTCCTGTCACCTCTCCCAGGCTCCCCACAGAGCTCCCCCTTTCCCGGCACCGTTGCTCCCGCCATGGCTCGGGCCGGCTGCTGCAGGGCTGCCCATGCCCAGCCGGACAGGCGAGGGTTCCTCAGCTGCTTGGATGCCCTCAGATGGAAAACATGAGGATAAATGAAGTAGAAAGCTCTGCCAGCCAGTGGTTCCTTGCCCTGCACCCGTCTATTTGGCTGCTTCACGCTGCAGGGACCTGGCAGATGCCTGCAGCAAGGCCTCCAAGTGTTGAGGGGACAGGAGAATTGGCTAATGTTGAATTGAGACATGTAATAAAAGCTAAAAGGGCAAACCTGGAGTCACGATAAAGAGTCAGCCTAGTTAGTAACGTATGGTGAGAGCAAGCTGGATACAGACCAAAGAATCTTACGAAGAGGGAACCAGGAAGTCAGGAAGCTGCAAGTTTTCCTGACGGATGCGAGGCTCAGAGAGGCGGTGCGATGACTTTATACTTTCTATACTGAAGGAGCAGGAAAACTATTATCCAGACGTTTGCAGTATGTTATTAACTGCAGAATGTGTGCAATGTACACAAAAATACAAAATCGTATTTAGAAACTACAGATTTATCAGAGAATTGTAATTCTTCTGTACTCTCAAATTAATTAATTCGATTAGTCACAGAATCCTAGAATCATTTAGGTTGGCAAAGACCATTAAGATCGTCTAGTCCAACTGTATTCCAAAGACCGCTGCCAAAAAAAGTAGATTAGAAATTTAAATAACTAAAACCTAGTTGGATAAGAAAATGTGTCATTGCCATCTATACAGAGCTCAGCTCTACATCTTTAAATACTTTAAGAAAGCCTGCAACCTTCATGCAGTTGAAAATAACAGAGAATCTACCATCACACAATATAGTAAAAGGCAAGATGCATTATGTACTTAAAATAGATTACTGTCTGAAATAAACTACTTAGCAAGACACTAGGGGGAAAATTCACTTGATTTTAAAGGAAGGAAGGATGTTCAGAACGGAGAGATGGTATGCAACACATTTCAACAAATCTTTTGTTATAAAAAAGATACAGCTATAGTTTTCATTAGAAAAAGGATCTCCTATTGTTGGGCTTTCTGTACAAAACTTTTGGGTTAGTGCAGCAGACACATGAATATCAGTTAAGCAGTACAGACTGCGTACATTTGCAATCTTAAATGTAAATTAGTCGCCTCTCTGTGCAGGTGAGTTTATTTGTCTCTATTTTCAGAAGTAAAATACTGTAAGAATAAGACTTACATGAGTGGAATTTTACTTCCAGGAACACTGAAGATCTTGGATTCGCTTCAGTTCAGTGTTGATTCTAAGAATACTGCCAAACAATTTAAAATGCACTCTGGTCATCAATTCATTATTAGCTGTTTTTTTTTAGTTTGCTTCTTTAAAGAAGGGTTCCTTCACTAGGCCTTAATTGATGTTCCTGGAACAAAAATAAAACAAGGTAAAATTAACAAGTTTCTTTGACATTTAATGATCCATAAAAATGTATTATGAGCATATAACTATATATTAAACCGAAAAAGTAAAATAAAACTGAAAAAATAGTATCAACAGTTGTATAAAAAGTTTAGTGCAGCGTTAATCAAAACATTGGCAAAAATAAGACAGTTAAGTTAAAGAATTGTCCACTTTAGAGCCAGGGGAAAGGGCAACTGTGATTTTGCAAGTTGTTGCAGAAAGAAAATAGTTCTTCCACTGGCAGAAAAAAACCAGGCAAAGTAATTTTCACCTTTTTATTAAAGCTTCTTGGACTTTACCATCTGTGAAAAGAATGAGATTAAAGATCCTAATATATAAATAATACGAATCACACAACAGATCTTTACAATTTCTGTATTGTTCCCTTTAGTGGATGAAATGTGTTATTTTCAAGAGGACTATATGTTCTAGTAATACAGAATTGCCTTTTCTGTAGCATGTACTTGCTATTATGTAAGTGAGAGGTCTGCAAGCCAGAATGATTAGGCTGTGTCAGGCAGAAAAATGATGAGATGTGTTCCTGCATACAGAAAGCAATTTCAGAGGGAAAAAACCACCTAAATCAAGAAGGAGTTATTAAGTGAGGAGAGGCAAATAGCTTTTCTTTTCCCACTAGTTTCTTCCATAACATTTTCATTAACATGAAACATAAAATTATGAAATAATGCATTAAAAAAAAAAATTGACCACTGACAGTGATTAAGAGGCAATCACACGTCAAAGCCTTTTCAGTATGTTTCAGTGGCTAGCTGAGTCTTTTATTTTAAAGCAGTGGAATTTGGGAGGTGTATTTTTTCCTGCGGTCCACAGGAAAATTCCACGTTAACATCACCACCACTACGGACTTGGTTCTTTAAAGGCGATTGTATTTTACATTAAAATGGTGACGGTGTCTAGCATCAGAACGTGTAAAGCCATAAACCGCTCGCTAACGAGGAATTATCAACTTAATTTAGGAAACTCGGTAAGCCCAAATGGCAAAAAACTGTCACTTCAACTGTATCAAACACCTTAAAATGCGTTCTAAACAAAAGTACCTTATGACCCTGATGTTAAAATTGAGACCTCAAAACAATTTCATGTAAACAGCCTTTTAAACTGGCATAATCAACCAAGAGCATCTCTTGTTTGTGACACATGCTAAACTTTATTAGTTAGATATTACCAATTTATTTCAGCAGAAGTTTAATTTCAGGAGGCTTGCTAGGCTCAATTTCTTCTATGACAGCTCGCTGGTAGTGTATTTGCAATACCATTTAATTTATTACAACGGAGCTCTCTCTTTGCTATCTGAAGAAGTTCTAAAGTCAATGTATTCAGCTGCAAGTATTTTCCTTCACGAAAGAGAAAAGCGCTACCTTCCATTGCCAAATCTTGTTCGTACACATTGATCCATCAATGATGGGTATCTCTGCTCTGCATCTATTGCTACAGTTCATCAATGGACTTTTCAGGAAATGGTGCTACCTGACATTATCACAGAAGTACCAGAAATTCCTGCAGACCACGACAGTTCTCTAGAGTTGCTGTCCTCCAGACTTGCCAGATAGACTATCTGTATCTCACTCAAACATCCAAAACCGAGCTTGAAACTTAAAATGGAATGAAAGCTTGTGTCGTAAGGACTGGTTGTCTACAGCTTTTAACAGAGAAACTCTGACGGTTACACTACAGAAAACCTTCTCATATCACTGATGCTTGGGATGGCACACATCTCAGCAAAAGTCACGTTCAAAATTAAGAGATGTGGGACTGGATCACATAAGAACATTAATGAAATTCTGAATATATTTAATACGGCATAATCTACACTAAAACAAGAGACACTCTTCTCCATCACACCCCTGTCCTTGTCTGTGACCGGATTTTTCAACCATTTTTTGCTAACTGATCAGATTTAATGTGCTGGGTTCTGTTCTTCTGTGTCTCCTTCGGCAGGCTGTTATTCCTCTCTTCCTTTGGGAATCTGTCCTTAATAGGCTTTGCCTCAGAATACTGTATGTCATATTCAGTGTAATCTGTGCTTTCAGAGGTTTGGTATTATTTCTCCCTTCCTGAAATTTGCTATCACTTGCAAACTTGATCACTCTTGTTTAGTACCTTCTTTATTATTAAAAAATATATACAGGGATTAAAAATACCATATTTTACTAACAAGTCTACAATTTTCATCTTATGATGCAGTACTCACACGTTTTTTCCCCAGAAAATAGGAAAATATTTACTAAAAATTTCTTACACACCAAAATATAGATGCTGAGCCTGTCTATTCTAAAAATGGCAGACGTGACAGAACCCAAGTTTTTTACACAGGAAAGACAGAACTTGAATGGCTTAAATGTGCTTTTGTGCTTTTATATTCTGGGCTGGCATCACAGAGTGAAAGTGCAGCCTCAAGGCATCTTGGCAGCTGACAACAGCTAGAGCCAGGCTGAACGACAATAATATTATGATGTGGATCTGTCTGGCTTTTTGTCAAAGTAAAAATCCGGTTACTGTGTGCTTTTACAGGTGACATGGCCAAAAGGATGGTCTTATGATGCTGGGAGACAGTTTGCTGACAAGGCTATTGGTTTACAGTGCTTTTTCAGATTAGCTTGGACTGTGATGCTTATAATCATATGATTTTAAAAAGTATTCTGTCCCTTGCATTCTCATGGCACCACAAAGCAGAGATCAAACATCTGGGAAAACTGGTAGGAAAACTAATGACAACTGGGAGGGAAACTGAAGGTAGAAAAAAGGTTGATGGATTATTATGCTTCAAAAACCCAACGGTAACAGCCTCAAACTTCCCTGCCTTACTTGCAAAAAAAAATCGCGTGCTGCCCTGTGTTAATGCAAAGGGAAAACCAGATGGTGTACCAGAATACCTGTTTCCTCGCTTGGAGGTACAACAAGGCAGCTTGTGTGAACCTGAGTACGTATCTGCATTCGAATCAATATCTGTACTGGAAGTTGGATAACTCATTAAGGAGAAAGACTTGAAGCGAGTGCCTCAATCCTTTCAAACACCTGCCCCAAGGCAGGTCATTTTTCCACGAATAATCGAAGAGCTCTGTAACCTCTGATGTCAATGACTCAGAGGAGATGCGTGGCCACACGTTCTAAGGATTTTTTATTGACATACAGCACCTTTCATGAGCCTCAGAAGACATTTGTGGGATTATAAACGAAATACATCTAAGAATCATTACATTCTACAGTGCACTGAAATACAACTGCCTCAAGGGCCTCCCTCTCTTGTAATTAAAGGCAGCATTTATTACTTTTTAAGAGACAATGAACAAGAGTCACATTCAAAAACTTACCAGAGAAGACTGACCTTGGGCATAAGTCCTTATTCTGTCAAGGCTTTGAGACAGCGTATGATACAGACCTATACTGACAAGTGTCAAAGCTAAATACTAGGTTTTGTTGAGGGTATGCCAGATCTTTTCCGTAGTCTTTAATATCCAGTGGAGTAATTGGTGGATAAATAAGAATTGTTATTTGAGTGAATAAGCAGAAAATCCAAGTATTTTCTACATGAACATAACTACCGTGGTCCTTTTACTGTTATGGAATATATGCTAAGAATCAATGCTTGTTTTGATATAGTTGTTATATGTAATAAATTCAAGTTGCATCTACCATTCTAGCACTTAGTAGGTAAAGAGTTGTCATCTTTTCCTCAGCGCTCATTAGACCGCAGACGGAATATTACCCAGTTTGTACACCCCTGCCCCAACAGCATGAGAAATATATTGATAAACTGAAGTGAGTTCAGCAGAGGGTTACCAAAATGGTTGGGGCTGAAGCACTTGCCCAAAGAGTAAAGGCTAAGGCAACAAGGCCTGTTCATCCTGGAGAAGAGACAGTTTCAGCAGCCTCCTAGTGCCTACAGGAAGGTCATCAAGAAGATTGAGGTAGGCTATTCACAGAGCATAGTAGGAGGAATAAAAATATCAGGCATAAGTCAAAACAAAGGAGGTTAAGAGCAGTGATAAGAAAAACTTCTTTACTATTAGGACAGTCACGTTTTAGAACAGGTTTCCCAGAAGTGTCCTGATGTCTCCATCCTAGAGGTTTTCAAAACAAAAGGGGATAAAACCTTGAGGAACCTGCTCTGACCTCATATCTGGCCCTGTGTTGATCCGGAGGTTGGGCTAAGAGAGGTCCTGAAGCCCCTTCCCACCAGAATTACTCTATGACACTATAGCAGAAACTGGCAAGGACACACTTTTCTGTGACATAGCCTACTACAGATTTACCTTAAAAGTATAAATAGTCTTGTTTTGAATATCTCCACATCTCTTATTTTCACAATCATGTCTAGGCAATTGTTTTCCCTTTTGATTCGGATGATTAGTCAAAGAAAGAACTCGCTGCCAATTCACATAGGAAGCAGCACAGAGTTAAGTTGATGGCATCTAATAAAGAAACAGTGCAGACATACTTGCATTTGTTTCATTTTCTGTTTGTAGTAACTGCTTTTGTAAACTGAAAACGCTGCTATCAAAAAGGAGAATGTAATCTCCCGGTAAAATAGCATTAAAACATACAGCAGTTTGTTTTTCACAGTATGTAGCTAAATTTACAATTGCTTGGTTATTATTTTTCCTCAAGGTTATGGCAATACGGGACTAACAAGTTCATTCACACGTGCGTCTTGCCAGTGATCTGTTCAGATCTCTCTTCTTGCAACAGAAAGACTTACCCTGCTTCAAACTCCATAGAAAACACTCTTTCAGAAGATAATTAATTGCCAGCGAGAAAAGAATGAAAATTATTTGTTCTAGAGAACTCGAACTAGCAGGATACTAGTAGAATAGGCAAACAAACAAAGACAAAAAAACCCCCAAAACCAAACCCAAAACCAACAGACCCTTTCAGACTCCACAGTAGAACACTAGGATTGAACTTTGCACTTATTTCTAGGAGTTGTGACGCTTGTGTGCTACTTGGAGCTAACAGGGGAAAACGGATGCTTCCTGCATTCCTAAAACACGAGACATTTTCCCAAGTACTTTGTGCAGCTTCCAGAAAACAACATATAAAATATTAAACCAGTCGCACTGAAAACAAACGCGTGCTGTCCTCTCACACTGCAAAGATCTGGCATGTTATACGGACAGCTCAGTCACGTCAGCACATTTCTTCATGGATTCTTACTAATTGCTAAGTAGCAGGGAGAGTTCTTTTTATTTGGGTTTTTTAGAGGTCAATAGAGGCAACGACATCTTATACAACCTCTGTTAAATAAGCCAAGCCTGTGGTAGTATTTGTAAAAAGAAACATTAAGTTTGAGACAACACTGAGGTGTTGTAGCTTAAAGAGACGAACTTTGAAGACACTGAGTTCTACAGAACTGCTGGTAGACTAATGCTAGAAGTCATGCTGAAACAGGTAAGAATTAGGGAGAGATTTAAATAAATAAAGCTGCTTGCTTGAAATATTTTGGGACACAAGATTTAGAATACTGCATGTGATATATTTATTATCTTCCACACATATAAAATTGATTATATTAGAATAATACAGAATAATTTTATTGAACCAGAAAGAAGAGAGACTATGTCGCTGTATCACTCCTGAACTGAACTTGGATTACTGAGGATGGCTTTTACTACCTCCTCAGTTCCTTGAGTTATTATCCTTGCTTTATTTGCAGCAGCTACATGGTTACATCATAGTGTATCACATAGTGGCTTCTAACAGCTTTATGCTATTAACAGCAAAGCTTGATTGTCAAGATCTCATTCTTTTTTAATTTAGGAGCTTGATTAGAATAGAGTAACATTGGGAGCATTAATCTATATAGTTTATATTGATTGTCTATGAAGTGACAGATTGATTAGTATGTTGTTGATCTTAAAGCCATAAATGGTGCATGTCACGTTTGCATCCGAGTTTCCCACTGATTACTAACAGCCCATATGTCATAATGAGTTTTGTACCATGTTGTCAGTTGGTAAATGGACCATACTCATTGGTAGCAGGAAACTGATTGTTTTGATTTTGCAGAGAAGAGAATTTTTGTATTTTTAATAGCTTTTCCAGTTCTAGGTGATAGATAGATCTGAGTCATATTTCCCTTCAAAAAAGATCAATTCAATAATGCAATTTATTTAAATACCTGGCAGAACTTAAAAGAAAAACCTAACTAGTCAGACAAGCAATACCCTTAAATAATTAAATCCAAGCTTCTATCTCTTCAGACTACAAAGTTTTGCTCATAATTAGTGAAAATCAAAAACAGAGCAATAGGAAATTTTATGAGTCATACAGCAAAACACCTATTTCTGAGACAAGCAGAACAAAACATTTCTTAGAAATGTTATTTTATCTCTCAAAAGAAAATCAGTATTAAGTTTGAAATGCCATCTTGCAAATTTCAGGATTTTTTCTTCTTGAGTAAATTCAAGATTATTTTAAGAGGCTTTTGCTTGCTTAACTCATTTGGAAAAATGCTTTCTTAGAAAGTCAAAATGCACCTATTAGGCTTCTACTCTACATAGAACAGTATGGAAACAACCATTTGTACGTGCAAAAGGACAGACTGCCTTTATCTGGCTCTGCTAATCCCTCTTGATAACTGGGAGTGTTACTCTTCACAAGGGACAGACTCTCTGTGCTGCTTCCATATACTCTCTCTTCATAAAAATTCCATGACTTTACACATGTGCTATATCAAGAAATTCTTCTTCCTAAGCAGCCGGGGAAGGAGCAGAGGCAAACCGCCCCCAGCATTCCCCTTTCCTTTCCAGCGCTTTGGAAAGCGCTACGTTTCTGTTTGTCAGATCTTTCAAATAAGGCAGCCAGAATAAGTAATAATTTTGGACAATCCTACCCTAACCCTTTGCCACCTTTCCTCAGTATTCAAGTCTGTTGGCAATTACCTTTTTCTCTCTCATCTGCCTCAGTCCCTAACAGCAAATAATCGGTATCTTTAGGTGGGTTGAAGACTTGTTAGCTTGAGCAATTGATTTAATATTTTTGTTACAGCAGAAGAACATGTACGATAAAAGGCTAAATTCATCACTCAGTAAATTAATAATACCTATTAAGTTTTCTTACCTCTTCCATTTTACAATGGTGTATTGTGGTTCTTAATTTTACCAGTAGGTAATGAAATAATTAATGAACAGTCAGCTTTTCCTGAGCACAACAGTTTGAAAAAATCAAATAAAGTATCTCAAATTTTACTAGATATTATAAAAATCAGTATGAAATACTTTTACCCTTCTTTGCATCCGCCCTCATTTTTTTTCCATTTTTTTATATCTTGTTCTTGACCTGTGACAGGACTTTCTTTTCATGTCATGTGTTTGAGCTTACTTGTGCTGCTGCACAAGGGTCATCACTTTCAAGTCCTTATCCAGGGCAGACCCTTTCCAGTTGGCTGTAAGGTGGGTATCTGCCATTGCTGACTTCACTCTAATATTCTAGTTTCATTTTGAGGTGATAATATTCTTCCTGTTTAGCAAGAACTTAATCAGACTTACTCATACCGGGCGTTACATTCTTTTTCCTTGCATCTTGTGGAAACGCTGTGATTTTTTCCACTTTTGGCATACAGCTTTGTAGGTGGGTTGCAATCTGTAGTACAGTTTCCAGTTATTTGAGGAAGCAGTTGCATTTAAATGTGTCAACACTTTCTCTTAAGTGGTTCAACCCTACTGCCTCCTTTAGTAGGAAGCATCTAAAGTAACTGAATGTCTTAAACTGATTTGCGCTCGCTGGGATTCAGAGTTTTCTTTTGAAAGAATGCTGAACTTCCCTGTGGTTTTCAACTATAGCTGTTTGGTTTTGTTTTTGTCATGTTCCTTTCCATTTAACTTTGACTTCTGTTAATGCTGGTGCTGTGCTATGCAGATGTTTCCTGGAATATCTCTTTTACAAAGGATGGACTAATGGGAGTGCTCTTGAAGCACTATTTTCAAAACAGACTAATAAAAATATTTCACTTCTTGTTCTCTTTATCTGGCCTCATAGGAAGTGTAAGTACACAGGCTGAGTACACAAACTGTGAAGACCCTGTGGAACACAGTGTTTGGGCAGTGAGCGTACACCTGTTTTACACAGGACTGTATTTAGTTACTAACAATTGGTACATATGGACATTTTATGTTGTTTCCCCCAGTGCAAGCACTGCAGAGCTTACAATATATGGGCTTGTAACTACCTTGACTTTCTAAAAACTGTGAAGTCAGAACAGACATCAAATACGTTGAAAAATATGAGAAAACATTCTTAACTTGCCGTGCTTAGCTTGTTTTTTTTAATTGTCTCATTCAGCACATGCAGATTTTTCCTAATTGTTTCAGAGCACTTGGCATTGGAGACCGCTGGTCCAAAGCTGCCCTTGACTTTTATCTAATAAATTCTTTTTTTCTGGTCTACCTCACATCCAGCAAAGATCTACTTCACAAGCTCTTTCTAGTAACCTAGTCCGTGAAACAGTTCTGGCTTCAGGGTCTGCTAATGAAACCTTTCTTAAATTATTCTAAAATAAAGTTAATGATCCCTTTTTATTATTCTTTGCTAGGCTTGTGGGCACAGAGAGATTCTTCCAACAGGTTTTTCACACATGCCCCATACTACCAGGCTCAGGGCAAACTGAAAAAGAGTAAGAAATCATTTGCTACATCTCTTTTGAGAGGATAATAAATGTTACATAACTGCATGAATACATTCCACTTGCTTAAATTCTCAAAAAAAAAAAAAAAAATTTACAAAAGTATTAACTAGAAAATCTGGCCATTTTTGAAATGCGTTAGAAAACTTCTTTCTACGAGGCGTTTTGCTGGCAGATGAATATGGGCTAAAATATTTTTGAAGCCTATTTAAAACATGGTTTGTGACAGAAAAAGTGACATATTATGACATAGTTGATGCCACAGCCTCTCTTAGCAACCTCTTCCCACCTGCCTGATCACCCTCACGGGCAGAAAGGTTTCCTGTATCTCATCACATTTTCCCATGTACCAGCATGTGCCCGCTGCCCCTAGTCCTATCGCTGGGCACCTCCAAAATAGCCCGTCTCTGTCTTCTCTGTAATCTCCCATCAGGAACCTGAAGGTAACAGTGAGAGGCCCCTGAGCCTTTTCTTCCTAAGACTGAACAAATCATATTCCAGCAGCCTCCTCTCAACCACCACATGCTCCAGCTGCCAACCCTCTTGGTGGCCCCGGCGAGACCTGCTGTAGCCCTAGAAAATCCTGTTCTTTGGAGATTTCCCAATGTGAGGGAAAAAAAATAATGCTGTTATGGTGGATATTTATCTAAATGAGACCAAATATATTAAATTAGGAATAGTAACAATAGAAGAATCTTGTATCTCTTCACATTTAGAAGTTTGAATCCAGAGATAAACGTAAAAATCCATTAAAGATTTAGAAAGAAACCATCAAGAAGTAAACACTCATATTGTATTTAGTTTCAAGGGAACTTAAGTTTTCTCATCAGAAGATAGATCTAAAGATTAAAAGCAGATATGTGGCATATATATATATATAAACATGGTGCAGCTTTATTCCACCTACCTGCTTCTAGTAATTTCAGGCCTGAAGCTTTGGATTAAATCAAATTATACTGCCCTAGTAGAAGACATCAACATTTCAGCCAGAACGGTAAAAAGCCATATGAAAAATAATCTACTTATGCCCTACCTGAGACATATCCTGTGCTGACTCAAGTTGACTTTTTGAGCAAGACAGTCGCTTCAGCAAATGCCTGCTTTTACTATTTTAATTTTAGCTAGATACATCTGCCAAAACATGTACTGAGGTAGTAGGAAGCAGAGTAATTCACAAGCAGAAGTGCTGCTTGTACACTTGCAAGTAAAATTCAAGCAATATGCTTTTGATGATATCTTGGAGTAAAGGATGACTTCAGCAAAAGGCATTTAAGGGAAGGAAAGCAACAGAAGCTTTGTGACATGGTGAAAAAATATGGATTAAATGGATCAGCGCTGTTGCTAAGAGGAACTGACAGAGCTGCTGAGATAGCTCAGTGACCTGATTGAGATAGTAGCAAGAAACCGTATTCTTTGTCCACCTCTACAAGATTTTATCATAAATTATTTTATTAACTTGGTCTATAGAAACTCCCTCCTTAAAATAGACCTCAGATTGCCATGTAAGCGATCCTCAGGAATGCGCATAGATACCACTAGGTCCCGTTATTCCTGTGACACTGAAAAGAATAACACCCATAAGCGTGGAGGCTGAAATGGAAAAGTTAAGAGACATTAAATATTCTATAGCTGTAATGAAAGAATTTGTGTGCCCAGAAAATTTCAGATTGTTATAAAAGGCCATCATTAAGCGTGAAAACATCTTACACTGACTTTTGGACATATAATAATCTCTCTTACTCAATGGTCAGCATTTTCATTTTGCCATTCGCTCCCTATGAATTCCTTAAAATCCCTGAAGTTTGGAGGCAGCTTCTTTATTAGCTTATGTTTTCAACAAGCTTAAACTGAAACCCCCTATTAAACTCACAGACAGGCCGCCTTCTTAACAGAATTTCCTAGAGGTTGAACAAGCTTTCTAGTTTCTATCCATTCCTGTAACACATCAAATGAAGTCTTCAGAAAATATGTTCCTTCCAGAACACTTCCAGCCTCATATTCTAACACAAAAATATTTCTTTCATCATTTCATTCTTGAGGAAATATTAGGGAATATAGTTCATCTTAACGAAGTATCGTTCGATAATGCCTGTGATAGGGGAGCTGCGCTGGTCTGGGATGTCGGTAGGTGACAACGTGGCTGCTGTGTAAATCACAGCGCTGGGAAGAGCAGGAGCTGCTGAGCCCCGGAGCCTGGTGTCTGGGAATGAGCCAGCCTTTGCTGGATGTTCAGCCCTGACCTTCCACTGGCAGCCAAGGCACAGGCAAGTTCTGACAACTGCTGAGAGGACAGGAACCTGTAGCAGGGGACAGCGATGGGAGCAATTATGCCAAAGCGCTGCACTAAGGCTTGCTGGGGCTTCTCTTTTAGCTGCCACAAATAGTTTATTTTTCATATTTAAAAGGATGCTTCTCTGCAATCAGTCTTTTTCTTGTTCTGTCATAGACATTTATCCCGTTAACATACATTTTACTGCAGTAGCTCCGCCTCAGTGGTCTATATAGCGACAACTCTGCATTGGCTCGGTCTGTCAAATCTCTTTCCTCAGCTTCCTTCCTGCCTTTTATGGCCAACTCTTTCTCACAGGTTTTCTTTTGTACAAAGTCCTCTTTCTTTCCCCTTATGTATTTAAATAGCATAATACCTTTCAACTATTTTACACTTCTTCACTTGTCCTGTACTTTATCTCACCTGCATCCAGCCCCTCGTTTGCCTGAACCCCATGGACAGGACAGGAGCTGGACAGCCCAGCATACAGGCTGATGATTCCTTAGTCCTATCCTCTCATTTTGCTATTTCTGTTCAATACTCTACCTCACATTTCTCTGTTTGCACATCCATTTGCAGCCAAAAAAGAAAAGAAAGCAGGTTTTAGCGTCTGAGTTTTCAACATCCTGTCAGTAGAATGTAGAAAAAAAAAAGAAGAAAAAGATCAGAATAGAGAAAAAGGAAGGTACCATGGGATGGTCCGAAGAGATGTCAGAAGATGGGCTGGAAACGGGCACCTTCCTTTAGTTCTGATTCCTGCTTTAGCGACTCTGTGTTACAGCTTTTTTCATTTCTGCACACTGCTGACAGTTGTACAGATCATCAGTAGCAAACTAGAGAATATAACGCAAGATAAAGAATCCAGTCCATTTACTTAATTTCAATTTGCAGGGGAAAACATTCTGTGCACGTGATTTCAAAATGCACAGGGAAGAGTTCTCACAGCCCTGCCTGCTACTGAGTGGATGGGAATGAACAGATCTCATCTATTACATCTGCTGAAAACACGTTACCGTTACACTATCAAAGGAAAGGTGTTTTCTTTAAAAAAAACCAACCCACAGTCGTTTCACCGTCCGTGAGAAATCATGAGCAGGATGGCAAAGGGTGTTTACACAGGCACTTAGCCAGGAAACAGTGTGTTTTCCACAGATACCATCATTCAGGGAGCACATCTCTGGTTTTCACGAGCTCCCTCCCTCTGCTCTCATACCCCTGTAATTATATCGAGAAATCTATCTGTAGGTGAGAAAATACATCCAGTTCTGCACCATGTGTTCAAATGCTGCCTCTTTCCTTTAGGTAAGTGCTACCACACTGAGGCCATTTGGAGGAATTTGACACAGCAAGATAAACAAATGCAAACCCCTTAAGGAAACACACCAACTGCAGGAGAGTTTCACAGCGAATCGCTACCAAAAATCTGCCTAAAGGAGACTACAAAAGAATTCTCCATAGATCTCCTGGGAAATGCAGCACTGCTTATTAGCAGGCTTGATGGAAAACCTCGTGAGATAGAAAGTCGGGTCACTTTATTTGTATGTGCTTTCCTGCATCTTAAGTTGCAGCTCAGGATCCCTTAGGATCATGTGAGGCTAGGTTATATATTAGAGAGCTGTGCTCTGGTGCTGCGAGCGTGTAAGCCTAGCAGCTGGGTAGTGTTATGGTTGCTGCTTTCCTGTGCTAAGCTGATTTACTTGTTTAAGGTCTGACCTCATCATCCTGTCAGTATGGATTCCCACCTATACAGTTAGCAGCAGCTTAGCATCGGCTTGAAGAGCTTGCAGTATATTAATCAGAAGAGAGAGGGAGAGAGCTACCGGTATTTGTTCTTTTGTTGTCTTTTCTTAAGAAGAGGAGTTGAAACACGAGATAACAAAGAATCCGTTTCCCTTCTAGAAGAATAGGCTTTTGTCTTTTTTTTTTTTTCCTCCTGAAAAAAAAAATGTCAGTATCTGGAAAGAAAGAGTTTGATGTGAAGCAGATCCTGAGGCTCCGCTGGAGGTGGTTCAGTCACCCCTCGCAAGGCTCCACAGGCACGGGGGGCTGCCATCAGCAGGAAGGATATGAGCACAGAGGGACACCGGTTCAGAACAGGTTGAAGAACCACGCTCGGGACAGAAATGGGCTGAAGAAAAACAGCAGTCCTGTCCACCACAATATACTGGCACCTGTGCCAGGACCAACTCCAGTGCACCACCGATCTATTCAAACCTGGCATCAACAAAATCTCATAGAACAGCTTCGATCAAATGAGGATATTCCCAAAACAAGCACGGAGGAAAACTGTGTCAAAGAAGATTCAAGTAAAACCACGCAGGAGTTGCAGATGATCACAGCAGAAAATTCAGATGAATCTGCAGAGAGGTAGGAGTTTTAAAAGTCTGCACTTAGAAAGCCGTACTTCTATCCAAGTTATTTCTTAAACCTGTCTTTGTTTTTAACCAGCGTTCCTTACTGCATTAGTCTCACTTCATATACGTGCACACCCACCCTCGAATGAATAGGAACAGCTTCACATTAAAAAAAAAAAAAGGACAGGAGCATTGTCAGGAAATCTTGATCTTTGCTAAGATACATCATTTCGTAACTATTCCATAAAAATATAATCTGCTGGTTTGTCAAATTTTCTCTATTACGGTTTACAGCATATTAGTATCTTTGTCTTGCTTTATTATGTTTAAGTGCAGTGAAAAAATGACCCTTCTGAAACACTGTCCTCATTCTGACTTTATCAATGGGTGCAACTCTGACAAATGGGACCTGCAGGAGGTGCGCAGGCTGTGTGGTTGCTTCTTTTTTTTAATGCCTTCTTGACAAGCATAATTAACCTTGAACTCAGTGGAAAGGAAGCATCAGGACTTGCTTTTTAAAAAGGTGTGTTTGAAATCACAGTACTTTCACAGCTTTAGTACACTAAGACTTTCTGCAAGGTCAGGTGAATAAACATTACAGCTATGAGACCTTAAAGGTGAAAGCACAAAGGAAGAGCTATTTTTAAGATCTTTATACAGAGAAGAAAATATTAATACCAGTCATTTGATTAAGCATGCCCTTTAATTTTTTTCTGATTTTTTTTTTCAAAACTGAAGTCAGTATTTTTGGCTTCTAGAGCAACAATTTTACCCCACCTCTAGCCCACCTTGGTCTCAAATTATGTATTTATAATGTGATTATCTGCACCATTTGATGAGATTGCCGTCAGCCTTTGGGAATAATTAAGGTTTGCTACAGTGTATTTAAATACAAATCTGTCTTACTTGAAGTTACAGCTTCTCTCAGTAAAAATAAAGCTGACAGTTTTGTGTATTTTTAGCAGTTATTATTTCTCAAGTTGTACATCTGCTGGAGGGAACATCTGCAGACTGAACAGAAAAAAATGCATGCCAAAAGTCACTATGTACTACATAAAATCATTACAGAATGACATCAGTGAGGTAGAATGTGGTAGTATGTTTACTAGTGTACTAGTTTGTAATGTGTAAGAAGCATACTCTTAGTATAATGTTTCAAATAAAAGTACATAGCTCCTAAAAAAAAAAAAAAGTTGTAATTTTAGGCACACCTTAGAAAGTCCATTTAATTTGAAGAAAAATAACGAACACTGAATAATCACAACAAGATTCTATATCAGGTGAAGAAGGTGGTAAAAAAAAAGCATAATCAATTCAGTTTGGAAGGTAACAAGCCACTGACTCCTAAAATAAGATGAGACATTTTCTCTAGTTAAATATAAACTTTCTTCTAAGAGCTCCTGAAGTTCTCCTGAGGTGTTTAAATTTGCAGCTTTTACAAAAGTTTTGGGAACGCATCTATCTTACCACTTTTTATGCATGTTGTAGGTTAAAACCTATCTCAACATACACCTTAAAAGGTTTATAAATTGGTTTCTAAAATTGTTTATAAAGTGTCTCATGAGTTTCTCTATATAATTAAAATTTTATTGCAAAAAAAAAATAGATCCTTAAAGGCACCTTACCATAGCTCCAATTTCTTAAATATGTACCAACAGAAATCATTAAGTAAATCACCATTCTCTTCCCCTATAGCATCCAGCACAGGCCACACACAAATTAACATGCTAATTGACTGGGGAGAAATGAAATATAGAGAAGAAGAAATAAAGAGAAGCAGCCTTATATCCATGTATATCTAGTTCTGGATATATTTTCATCTCATCAGAACAATGCTTCATCTTATACCTTTGAAACCATCCTTTCAAATCACTTTGGGCCTCCTTCTTTAGAAGTTCCAAATAGTCACCATCAATTGTAATCAAGGGGATCTGCTAGTAATTAACACATCTGAAAAATCAGGCATTTCCAGGATCCCCTGAGCTCATCTTCTCACACTGTTCAAGCTGCTGCATAATCAACTATACAATTATTGCAGCCATATGCTCTTTCACATTCATACCTAAGGACACCAAAGACAATCTGACACAGATTTGCCTTTTATTCCATGACAAGGGTCATATCTTCAGAGGGGTTGTCTCTAACCCAGTGAGTTTACCTCTGCTTGTAGAAGTCTGTTTTTTACCTGAACTCTCAAGCTATGTGTCACTTGGACATCGACAACAGTAGAAATGGATAGAAAATCAGGGCAATACCCCAACCTTGAGCAGACTATAAAAGCAATTTCTACTAGCTGTTTAACAATTCCTGCGAAAAAGCTTTGGAAACATGCAAACAATATTCCCAGTTCCTTCAGAAAAACTTGAGATGTCTTTCAGGAGAAACCTCAGGACTTAATGCTTTCAGTGATACAGACACAGCTCCCTGGGGTTTGATGAAACAAGGCTTGTTTACTGGGGAGGAAAGGTAAATGAGAACATTCCAGACAGCTCCATTTTGAATATACTATCATCTCTACACTTATTTCTGCTGTCTTCAATCTTTTTGGGTGTTCCTGTACCCAAATTAACTAGTGCAAGACCTAAAGAAACCCTTCTGACCTACAGGCTTGCACCTGAATGATATCCCTTGACAAATGACACAGCAAATGAGGGCTTAAGTGACCAAGACTCATTGGTTTTGTTGTAGCAGCAGCCAGTTAAGATGTGACCAACCAATAAATGCTAGGTGGATAATGGATAAATAAATTGCTTATTGACACAAGGTTAGGAAAAGCCTCCCAGTGTGCACGGGGACTGTCTTACCCGCTGTTGCTAAGGGAACATACCCCACAGGTAGCAAACTGCCTTCTAGAAGCATCTCAAATGACAGGACCTGACCAGTTATCAGGTATTTATGGAAGTTGCATCTATGGTTTTGAAAAAAGCTGAGCAGCGGACGATATGCATTTCACTGACCTAGTCTGATTCTCATTAATCTACTCCTTGAATAAGGCCTGGGACCTTTTCACAGCTGAAAAAAAGAGAAACGAGCTAAAACTTTAACAGATACCCACTTACTTTATGTGTACACTCTATTTCCCACTAGGAAATACTGTGGTATTACTGGGATGGTCACAAAACTAAAGCCACAGAGTATATCCATGCAAATACAGAGCAAATACCTCCAAAGATTTTAGGTTTGGCTTCATTTAAGTAACAGCTTAATGAGCTCTGAAAGAATGCACGGTAAATAAACCGTTAATTACTTCTGGTTCAGAAGGCTTGGTTATGGATTTCTGTGCACTGCAGCTCATTGATGGTCATCTCTGATCTCCTCTAACTGTCCGGAATCTTTTGAGGTTCAGGCTCCCCTGGCAGGGAGACCTTGAAGCAGTTCCATTTCAGTCCAAGAAAGCGATCTGGCAGTAACCCACAGACATCAGCAAAACCTTGGAGGATTTGATTGCCAGGTTTTGTTTGACAGTTGACAAAACCTTTGCTGGTCTGCAACGCGTGAACACACCCTTGATGAAGTCTGGGCTCGCAGGCACGACTGTATTGACCTTTCCCTTGAGTCCTGTGCCCAGTATTTATTAACACGATACACTGCCACAGCAATTTCTGCATGGTTGCCAGGAGATACATTCTGATTCTGTAAGTATACTACTGCAGACCATGTGTGCTGATGAGTATGTGTGCATCTCTTTTAGTCGCCCAAAGGCTGTTAGATTTCAATATGGAATGTAGCATCCATTCACCATTTTTCTCTCATGCAGTTCTCATTATATGGCTGAAAAAATTGCTGACAAACTCGAGTTTAGTTGACAAACCCTAGTTTTGCTAAAGACACATGCCTTCCGACTTCCCATACGAGAAAAAAAATATACTTCTAATTAATTTTAATAGAATCTTTTGATGTCTTAATGCAAGTGGTCGGTACTGAGGTACAGGGAAACAGGTATTTGGGAGGAGTATTTGAGACAATGCATTTTCTCTAGTGACCGTGACGTTCAGTTATTTTGATAGTTCATCTTAAGACAGGAAAAACTCATCTAATTGTCTGTCTTATTTTTTCGTTAGCCATATCGAAATAACTAACAGACTCTTTCCCGTACTGTCTCTGATGTATATATATACACACACACATACACATACATGACTATTTTGGATATTATCGCCCATAGGAGTGTTTTCCCTGGAGTTCTACGTTCGTTTCCAGTAGCAGCAGACAGCCTTGGCTCACAGTCCAGTGTGGAATAAAGGTACCATAAGGAAAACATACCTTTTAATTATTGCGGTATCCCCGATGACATTGAACAGGTGGAAATGAGTAAATCAGTGTGCAGTGCCTGACCCCAGTGTCCTGCACGTGCAATGCCATTTGGTTCTGGTTAGGTGACATGGCACAGAGGAAGGACACCATGTTTCCTTCTGCTGAGCACTTCTGTGGGGAGAGCAGAGCCATCACACTGCACATTGGCTGTATCCCCTGAAGTTTGTAACAGATAATCACTGAAGTGATGTCTGCTCAATTTTTCAATTTCCAAAAAAGAAAACGAGTGATAATTCTCCTGGTGAAAACAGAACATATGAATTATTCTATTAAACCACCGGTCGAATCAGACTGAGGGGTTTTTGCACTTAGAGCTCTGGGTATTCAAGCAAAGTCCTACCACTGATTCACGAGAATGATGGATAATGAATGACAATGGATCTAGTAAATGGAAGGCCTACAATGTATCCTTTGTAGAGAAGCTGATAAATCGCTGCATTCAGAGTAGTACATCATGACACTATTTTCCCCTCATGAATAAGAATTCAGTTTCATGAACCATCTCTGATGCCTAAGGTAGAAGTTTAGAAATGATTATTTCCAATCTCACATAGCAGCAGCCTTTATTTTTAAATGAAAAGGTAACTGCTCTGATTTCATTTTCACTGAACTTCCAACATCTTGGAAAAAGCTTTCCAAAAAATCTTAACTTTCATAAATGAAAGGTTTGCAAACATAATAAAGAGTGCTGGACAACTAGTCTGAGGGCATGTCAACCCTTCTATGACAAAGCTGGATCAACTATATTTAGGTGCTTCCTTGGTTATCTGTAGTAAAATTTAAGCTCATTATTTCCTTGATCTTTTCCCCCCATAGACACAGACAGCATATTATTCCCCTTCTTACTCCCACACAAATCTTTACAGTATTTGTTTATATGTTTGAATATTGCTGTAAGTCTAAGGAGCTGCAATTCTTGCAATCTTTTGCTAGACAAGTATGAAACTTTTCACTGCTCTCCTGACTTTCTCCAGCCTGTCTGTGCTTACAGCAGCGTGGTCAGATCTTGTTAAAGCCTCACAATTCCAGTGTAGAGGGCAGGATTTCTTACATCCTATTCTGACCAAAAATCTGTTTGAATCTCCTGCTCAGTGGGGTTTTTGTCATCGTACGGTGCTATTGCTCAAGCCTGGCTTGTGATTCATGCGAAACTCTGGACCCTGTACCAAAGACCTGTTCCCTAACCATCTGTACAGTTTTGTAGTTATTTGCTCCTAAATATAGTGTTTTGCACAAATAAATTCCATCTTACATTCATCCGATAATGTCTCCCATTTGCTGAGTTACTATTCAGTTCTGATCCTATTCAATGCCTTTGATTTACTGATTTAATATTCAATGCTGATCCTATGCTCCAATATACCCGCACCTCTTCTCAGCTTGGCATGATTTTAAACTGTAATAAAGTTCTATAAAATAAATAAACCTATCAATGCCTTCTCCCACCTCCATCCAAGTAATTTTAAAAATATTTGACAAGTTACAGTGGAATTTCAGTGGAAAGTTCCTTAGGAATCCAGTTTGATTTAGCTTCCTATTTGTCAGTGAACCATCAATAATTACTTTAAAAGTAAGATTTCAGACCAGTTTTGCACCTATTCCATGATGGTTTACTCCAAACTGTACTCTGGGTCCAACTTAGTACTATCTGATAAGAGACAGCGTCAAATAATACTCTTGTGTCCAACATGACACAAGATGACTACTTCTGTTCCCCATAATGCCTCTACAACCTATTAATGTAGGACTTCAGATTATTTTGACATGTTATTCTTGAACATTTCTTGCTGTTAGTCCTCTCTTTTATTTCTAAGTGCTTAGAAAGAATAATTCTATTACTCTTACCCTGCAGAGTTTGCCAAGAAGTAAGAGCCAGGAAAAGAAATTACATTTCTGCCTTCTGGAGAAATCTGCAGGTTCCTTAATACTAATGGCAATTTAATATATAATTCAGCAGCGTATTGTAAAAAGGTGAATTTATGCCAGTGTGCTACGGATAACCAAAACAATTCATTGCTACCTCAGGGACGAGCAAAACCAAATTGTCTTCTAAAGATGACCTTTAACTGAAGGTCAAAATATGAATGTGAAACTGGAGACATTTGAAATGGGTTATTAAAGACACTGTAGCTGATCCCCTCTCAGAAGCGATGCTTGAACAGCTCATGTGGCCTTTCAATGCTTTAGCACGGTGGAGGAGCAGTTTGCAGCAGGGGAGCGAGTGTGATACTCTAGGCAATGATGGTTGATGAACATCCCACTGGCATCACTGAGATGCTGCATCTGCTCGTGCCAGAGATGCCTTTAGGTTCACTTATGAACTGAACAAAGCACATGAGATAATTAGTGACACTGAGTTGAATTTTATATAGCATTTTACGGAAATTCACACACGACTGGTTGAAAAAATGATAGGTGAGAACAGCCAAGAAAGTTTTCCTTTGAGACCTAAATGTTTGCTAAGCGTAGAAAATATGTGAAGTTTACAGTAAGTGGTGTCTGATGCAGGATTAAAAGCTAAGAGAATTACTTTTTTTCCAGAAGGAAGGATAGGACTTTTCAGGCAATGTGTGTATGTAATGAACAGCAACCAGTGAAATAATCCTGACTAAACAAATGCTGTTACCTCATACAAGAGCTCTTGGTACAGAAATTAAAACCAGGAAGCCTCAAAGGAATCAGCAGATTTTATTCCTACTTCCTCCTTCTATTTGGACATCTCATGAGGCACTTGAAAAGGCAAAAATTAAGTAAAAAAAGTGGGTTGAAAGAGTTATTAAACAATAAAGGAAGAATTAGGTTTGTATTTTTAAATTAATTTGATATTTAGCCTGTGGAAGGAGTGGGTATTTATACAAATTTTTTTTTCATAGCTGCATAAGGAGAATCATAGAACAATTTAAGCTGAAAAGGACCTCTGAATGTCATCAAGTCTAACCCCATCCCCTCACCAAGAAGGGTATAATGAGAAATAACACGACTCACTAAAAACACACAACATTTTACAGGCTTACATTTAACATGCATAGCTTTCAAAGATGAATTATTACAGGCAGGAGAAAAAAAAAAAACATTTAAAAGTAATTTAAGAAACTAGGACAATTCTATTAATTTCAAAACAATTTCTTTACGATTCAATTATCTTCTCATTTCCACTCCGTACAGCTTGCTCTCAGCAAAGACAGCTGTTAAATTACTTTTTAAAGAGTTATTACTGTTCTTAAAATCACTTCTTAATGTCTCCAGAAAAAGTTAAGGAGATGATTAAACACATGCAGAGCAGTTTTTACAGACATACCGAGCATATGCAATTGCAAGAGCAACAGGAAATCGTACGGTTGTTGAAGCATTCTTGGAGAAGGGGGAGAGGCTTTGCTTGATTTGAAAGAGCTAGACAGAATTCTGAAAGAACTGAATAATTCATTTTCACCGCTGTTTTGCGGCTGAACTGTTTACCTTGAACTATTTGAAATACTGTAATGAGGAACAACACGGAAATCCTTCACATTTAAAGAAATAAAGGGATTTGTTATAGTCAAACAGCTAAGTTAGCCCAGTATATAGCACTTAAGTTTAGCTCCTCTCATTCTGCTAGAATAAAATAGCGATACTGTATTTAGAGAACGACTACACCAGGTGATAACAAACATGGCTTGTGTATGGCATACCTGTAGGTACGCAGGCTACAAGAATATAAAAATGAAGCCAAAGTACTGTCAGGATTCACAGAAATAGCTTAAGGTAAGTATAGGAAATAAACTTTAAAAATAATCTCTCAAACAAAGCTGTAAGAAATGTCCTCCTCTGTGAAATCAGGCTCAACCGCAGTGACTCCATCGTCAGACACACCGGCACGAGAACACAGCTCTGAGAGCACATCTCCCAGTTCACCCCCTTCCCTCCTTTTCCAAGCAAACGCTTAATAGTCCAAACTCAATTCACAGCTAATTAAAACAGACAAAACAAGACCTTAGAGCCTGGCTCTTTCCAACAATCCTGCCCACCCAATAATTATTACGATAAAACATCTTTCACTTCATTCCAGTACCTGCTTCCAGTCCGCGCAATAAGTCAGGATATTTCACTAAAAGTCTGTCTGCTGCTCACAGGTAACAAGACGGGTAACTAAAAGTATTTAAAGGAACACCCCACTGTGTAGCCATGACTTCATCTGAGGTTGAGATAGCTGATAAGGTATCTAAACGAGTACAGTTTAAAAATGTTTTGTTCGGAAATAGGCGCCATATTCTCATGCTGTGTTCTACTGTTGCACGAGGCTGCTTTGTTTAGAAATGAAACAGCACATGAAGAAAACAGGAGTAAAAGTTTTGTTTCACTGTTAACTAGAACCCACTTAGGCTAAACAAACAAATTTATTCGAATAGAAAGCAGTATCTGATACCTGGTTCTTTCTTCAGTTTTGATATATAGATTTCAAAATCTTTGGACAAGAATCTACATATCTTACCTGTATATTAACATGTGATTTACTCAAATTCAAGCTCTCTCAGCCAGCTTCTAACTTCTTAAATGTATGACTTTATGACTAGTTGCATTAGGATCTGAAAATCAATATCCATGGCTTACATCTCAGACTTGTTGCTTGTGTCTTATATAAATCACTTAGTCTCTTGGTATCACAGTTCTCTCACGTTAAAGCTAGTATCTGATACCTATTTTCCTAGGGATACGTAAAGAACCGATCAGAGTTTTCAAGGATCAGCATTTGCCTGCAAACTGCTACTAAAATGCGTCAGTGGAACGCACGCGCATTAGGATTGATGCATTATACTATATAATTGCACCGTTTATCTTCTCACAAGAATAATATCACAAAAATCAAAGTCTGCTACCTTAATTAGAGGTTTTCTGTTACAGTAAGACCACCAATATACCTACAACAAACCATTTAGAACAGCAAGGAAAGGCCACACATTTGATAAAGTGAACAGCCACTGTCACTGTTTGCTATTTTCCGTTTACCTGATAAATTAGAAGTCAAGAGGAAGGGAGGCATTCGTGCAAGAAATGAGCATTTTCGAAGCCTGTTCATTTTAATAGAAGTTGAGAAAATGAAGAACCTTTTTGAACTGGGCAAATATACCTTGATTTAAATGGAAATTGTGAGCACACCACTAAGAAATCCTAGGAGTTGGAGGAAAGCTATTTTAAGCTATTACATATGGTTTGTGTTGCTAGGGAAACCTTTTGCAGTGTTCTCTTAGCACAGATGCTCAGGCAAGCTCTGTGTCTCACCATTTCAGAATGCCTCAGAATGCGATGAAATAGAGATGCACATATACACACATGTGCAGACAAAAATATCTGTAATTTTATCTTAGTCATGCTCTACATCTTTGGTGGAAGTTAGTTGGTGCCATCTCTGCCATAACCACGGTGATGAATCAAAAGCTGTGTAATTAACAACCTCTCTTAACAAATCTCTGAGGATTTGTTCAGATGTTACCTTCAGTTTTTGATCCATTTGGGTTCACATTTTAGAAAGTCATCTACTTAGAGCAAAAGACTTGCCTTTG
Organism: Eurystomus gularis; assembly: GCA_013400335.1. NCBI lineage: Eukaryota > Metazoa > Chordata > Aves > Coraciiformes > Coraciidae > Eurystomus > Eurystomus gularis. The sequence continues at coordinate 164,794 of VZZY01018784.1, read as the reverse complement.
CCATATACATAGTGAAACCGCAAGGAGAAAGAGCAGCTCTGGGGCCACCATTCCTCTCCCTCCCTTTTCACCTTAGGGCAGTTTTGAATAATTCAAATTATTGAAAAATAACAACTTCTTCAAATGTTGCGATATTTCAGTCTCTTGGTTTTAAGAGACCTTGTTTTTTAATTTGGGGGATGGCCTAGGATCACTGTATACCACTATCTGCTCCTGGTGCACTCTTGGATCCCACTACAAATTAAAACAATTCATGAATTCAACTGCGTGAACAGTAAGCCCTGTGCAGGATGGACCTGCAAACACATGCAGAATCACATTTTGGGGACACGTGTACATGTAGCCACATGATAGGTATACAACTAGTCTTATGAGCAAGCTGCAAGCACAGGAAACAGATTTTGAGAGTTTTATTATTGGATCCTGTGGTATGCCAGGAACCAGAATTTTGAGTACTGAACTACTGAGGCCTTGAAGTTTTACTTACCATTTTACAATGATTTGTAGTTTGAACCCTCCTCAACAGAATAAAGAAAGCCAACAGCAAATATTTTGGGTTTTTTTTCTGAAAGCTAAAAATTAAGCCCATTTATGGATGTGTTATTGAAGGTACCTCATAAAGTGCTATTAAAGGCACTTGACTTTCATTTATTCAATAAATCAGATACCTCCTGATAAACAAAAGAATAAAGATAAACTCCGAACAAAAAGCATATGTTGTTCTACAGTTTGAAAATATGTTTATAATGGATATATATTGAGCTAACCAAACATTAATAACCACAGAACCCAATCTTGCCAGTATTGCCTATTTACGAACCATACTGTTATTTATGTATCCATAGGCAAAAGACAGAGATTAATGGGTTAGGGATTTGAAGGGTCTTAGCACTACCTAGATAGATTTAAGCTACATAGGAAAGAGGAAGAAATTGATTCTTGCTACAAATTGGAGTAATGAAAACCATCCGTTATTTTGGACATCCCAACTACAGCTTTCTGCAGAAAGTTCTCTATTTTGTCCAATACATTGGATAATATTGTCCTTCTTTTCTGGATCATGAAGTGTAATTCATTATAAAACACTGAACTACAATTATATCAAGAGTTTTAAATGAAACATACACCAATATCTTTTAGAACAATGACTAAAATGCTCGTTCTGAGGCATGGCGTTCATGACTATTTCACAGAGGACATTCACAGAAGATTGCCTCCAGTCTGTCCGGCTGGTCGTGCAGTTTACAGGAAACTAGACGTAAAGCCAGAAATTCCCTCCTACACCACTCCCACACGTCTCCTTCTACATGCTAGTACAGAGGCCTAGGATGGGCTTTTGATCTTTCTCCCTGAGATGCCTGACCTAGTAAAATCATCCAGCAGCAGAGCCAACTCGGCCTCTTGACAGACCTTGTCATAGTGGATTTACAAGCAGCCTGAGACAGCTTCCTGGGAGGCTACGGCGTTGTGATCATGCTGGAGCCTGACTGTTCAATCAGAACACAAAGAAGCAGTGAGAAAAGCACGGAAAGGAACAAGATTGTAAGTCAGGACTAATTTTCTGTCTTAATTTATTTTTTTCCATTCACTTAAAGGATCCCGATTTCATCTATAAAAGAAATTTAGAGTGGCTTGCTGTTAAAATATGTCAATAAAGTTGCTCAGCATGAAGCTCCTGTGGGATGTCACAAAGCAGTAGAGCTCATATGTGCCTCTTAGCTCCTCATTCAATATGTAGCTCCATTACCAGCTAACTGTTGAAAGTCTCCTTACGCTTTTTCACTTAGTGTTACAGTGAATTCAAACCTGGACTTAACGCAATTGGCTAAAAAACAGAACAGGAAGGACAATTTGGCCTGTTCAGTGGACCAATAAAGCTCTGTATTTTAAACAATACATCAGGTTGCTACCTCACCTTTGAATTTTCACAAAGGGTCTCTGCTGTTCCTAAAACTTCCTTTGTTGTTCCCTATATGCTGAGCCATTAAGTGAAAAGGCTGTTATTTTACATTTACTGGCTACTGCTGTGACATGTCATAAATCAACTGCTGGAAGAACCCACAAATTTCTACCTTTTCTGATACGTAGCTTTCAATTTTTAAACAATTTTAGAGAATAACATAGCTAAAATGTGAATTTTCTAATTCCTAGACTCCTAACTTTCTCATCTGTTACATTTTTACTCTATAAACTGTTGCTGGGGTATTTTCATTTTTCTGATACCCTCTCTCAAATGCAAGACCAATTTCTAATGTCGATTATTTGGAGGAAAGATTTGGAATACATTAGTGATCTGTGCACTCAAGGCAAGACAGAAAGGCAAGATCCCAGCAAAGACCAGTCCTGGTCCAGAAGCAACACAAACAGTTTTGGCTTTGCCTGTTCAATTTAATTCATCAAGTTTCACATTGAATTTGGAGGGAACATCAATTTTATCCAATAAAGAGATGTTCAGCAGACAGTGTCTAGCAAAAGGTGAATAGGAAAGGCTGACCTGCCCTTGAGTCATTTGATTAGCTCTTATTTAATCATCTCGCTGGGGGAAACACGGTCAGTAGGAACACAGTAGAATAGATGCTATGATATTGCACAAAGACTAAACAACTAATAGCAGTTTTCTACAGTAATGAAAGAAAACCGTGTGAGAAACTAAGCGACATCCCCAAAGAGAAGGTAGATCACAATCATTTCCAGAGAGAAGCATCAATGCCTTCAGGACAACCTTAAAACATTTAGATGGTAACAGATACGTGCTTACATTAATCTCTACCTAAAGCCTTTTTTCTCTCCAATGGAAATCGTCATTAAGTACATTACCTCTTTCCAGTTTTTAAAATTACCAAGAGTCATAGGATCATAAGATCACAGGATAATTTGGGCTGGAAGGGGTCTCAGGAGGTCTCTAGCCCAACCCCTGCTCAAGTAGGGTCAGCTGTGAGATCAGCCCACGTTGCTCTGGGCTTGATCCAGTCAGGTCTTGAAAACTTCTAAGAATGGAGACTACGTGACCTGGTGAATTAGTCTTAAGGCATATCTTGTAGTATATTTTCACTGAAATAATGCAGGTTGCAAGCAACTGAAATAACAAATTCCTTCTTCAGGAGGCAGAAAACAAATCTAAGGAAAGATTTGGTTTTTCTGTCAAGATTCGACAGGATACCATATTATCACACGCTTCATTTAACTATTGTTATATTACAACCTCAGCAGAAGTTGTAATACATGTTTTATTGAACAAATGTGATAAAACTGCTGTTATGTTTTGCAAGATCACATTGCAACGCAATTTTGGCTCCCTCCAGCCCAGAACAGTGAATAGTACAGGCACCCCAGGAAAAACAAACAAACAAAATCTATCATAACAATAAGCAATATTTTCCACTGTTCATATCAGTTTGTAGTTTTCAGCCTTTCTTTATTTTTATTTTGATTTCATATACTACTTTTATTTAGATTCCATGTATTTATTCCAATTTAATTAGAATGAGTTGACACTGCCACAGACCCTGCCTTGCTGGTGCACTTATCACTACCATCTGCCAGGATAAACGCCAAGCCACCAACGGCATCAAGAGTACAGGTTTTCTTAAGACATGTTGTCAGAAATAATGTTAAATTCCCTTGAGACTGTCAAATAAAAGTAGACCTAATAGCCTCTCTGTAGAGGCTGTAAAAAGAATTCTCTTTCTAGCTTACAAAGATGCTATGGACCCATGAAGGCTTCCTCAGTAAGGAATTATTGCAAGTTGCTGTCTCAAAAATCTACTTTTCTGAGCAAGTAGTGTTCAGTGGACATTCAATTCTGACATTAGCAAAAATGCATATAATAATAAGTACTAAGATATTTCTCAGATATAAAAAAGTGAGAGTCACTGACCAAGGATAAGAGCACGACATAAAGCACAATAGTTTACATAAATCATAACATGAACCGTCCCTTCCAGTGTATATGGAAGGGTATCTGGTCTGCGCTGGTTTTATCGTTCTGACTTGAAAGAAAATCCACTCAGCTGAGCCAGACGTGACCACAGCGGGCTAAGTCATTTTAATGCCTTTCTAGACCTAGGTTTGAGTTATCTTTTCTGACACAGAAAACCAGAAGGAAACAACCCGCTGGAGGATACTTTGGAATCAGGATATCTGTACCTATGAACACATAGAAATACTTGGCTATCACAGAAGGAAACACTCTTGGGGTATAATCACACAATTAAGAAAAGGGAGGAATTGACCACAGCTAAAAAACTCTACAGAATAGAAAATGTCAGTCTACCTCTCAAGTGTGCTTTCTGTCTGGCCATACTTCAATGCACATTCTCTCTCTCTCTTTCCTAACAAACCTGTAATTATGAGGGAGCACACTGCCTAAATAGGTTAAAGGTCACACACTGTTTTCCCTTGCAAGCAGCATTTAGCCTTGATTGAGGTACCCAGCAGATCACCTGAATCAGGGGAGAAGATATTTTAGAACAAGCCTGTAGAATTTTACAGGACTGGGCAAGTGTCACATATAGTGAAGCTGAAGTGGCGATTATCACATTTTCCCACATTTTCCCAAGTGAAACACAAGTTCTTTTATTGCTTAGTTGGAACATAAACAGGTGAAAGTAGAAAAGAAAAAGATGTAAAAAATGAAATAGCCATGGCAAGCACAAAAATAGAGTCCCTTTGCCTCTGATGAAACACAAACAAGAAGTGAGAAGCATGTATTAAGGTATTATGGTAGCGGTTTGAGGTTTTGTAAATCGAGATATCTTAAATCTCACAGCAGCATCCACACCTGATGAGCTGCAAGGCTCAAAATCACAGGGGCAAGGATACTTGCTATTGAGACTGTTACTCTCTGGCTTCTCGAGATTCTGCTCACTGGAGACAGAACCACCTCACATTCACTTTTTTCTTTTATCTTCTAAGCTCCACTTTGTTCCTCTTTTGCCAGCAACACTGAGAAGGGATAGGAAAAAGCAGGTCTTCTTCCCCAATCTCTCCAATCAGGAATCTTTCTTGATGAAGTAAGAAACATGGACTTTATTTGTTTCATATGTCAGTAGTCATATCTGGACTTAAAACAATTTTTTTTGCCATTGGCTTGTATTTTGTTTTGTATGTCCTCTAAATAAAAACGCCACAAGCTCATGTCCAGCATTTAGTCATTACTTTTCACTTGTACATTTTGACAGCTTGAGATTGTGCTATATCACGCCCTCTGGCCACCTCATTTTGTGTGTTCTTTAGAAAGATGCTTTAAAATTATCTAACAATATTACCACGAGCTACAAGAAAGTTGAGTGGAAAGTGGTCAGCCCCACTGAATTTCTCCTTTATTACTTTTAATTTCCCTCCAACATAATCATGTAAAATCAACATTAGATTAGAAATCATGCATAGCAGTGATACTTGCAGAATGCTTCTTGTACTGTTGGAATCTGTAGATTCAGGTTTTGTAATTCTATTTTTGTAATTTCCTTGTCCTTACGTGGCATCTGCTTAACCTTGTGTAGTTATCAAGGCTGTTATAAAGGGTGGCATGCAGACTTCACAGCCGATTAATTCTAAATTACTTTTCAGCAGTTACTTGTAATCTCAAAATATCTACTTTAAAACTGTCTGTGAATAGTAAGATGAGAGCTTTTATCTACACGCAAACAGAACATGAACTCAAGCACTGTTTATGACTTGATAAAAAAGACACTATCAGAACACGGGTTAATTTTAAGATGGTAACACACGTACTCCTATCTTTTCACCTGAAGAGTTCCACTTAGCCATTAGCCCCCCCAGTTATACTGTGTGATCCAATGGCCATCAAACATCGGGAGAAAGATTTGCTGATTTTTACTCCTACGGGATTTTTAGTCATTTTGACAATTTAAACCTGCTCACTAGAAACATCTTTGTTCAACCTACAAATATGGCACTTTGGGCACCTCTTTCAGAGCCGTGGAGTTTACCCCAGTGAAGCTGTGCTAGCACGCCGAGTGCTTTTGGGAAGGCAGCGTGGGGCACTGCATGCAAAGCCATGGAGGCCAACAGGACTTGCTCCATGGCCTTTCCCAACCTACCATTCCGACTTCAGTAAAGTAAGAAAGCCAGCTGACCTCTAATTTTAATGCCTCTTGACACTTGTGAATAAGTCTGCAATAAATAGCTGAGCAATTCTCAAGACTGAGCCCCAAAACCCAGGAACAAAAAACCTTAGATTGTGACTCCGGAATAGACATTTATATAATAGTGAAATGTTTGTCTTTAGCAGTTAAATAAAAACAATTCACATAGTATTACAGTGCAACCAAGGAAGATCTCGATCAGATCTTACTTTGCTTCTGCACAGTAATGTATTACAGAATCTACTTTCTATGTACATAAAAATACCCCATTTGTTAATTACCTGTATAAAGCAAATGGCACGCTTAAAACTCTGCTCTAGACACAGGATGCCAATAAAGGGACGCATAAAGCTTCCAACAGACTGTCTCCTTATAGCAAAAGATCAACCACTGAGGGAGTACACACGCTAACAAGAACAATCTGCACTGCAGCAAGCCTGGAAATTAATGTTACAATTAACTGCCTCTGTTAAAAAAATAAATACAGAATTTCCAAAGGAAAACAGGTTACTGGGGAGAGCGTTTGGATCTACCCCTCTTTGTAACGCGGTATCATGATGTGGCCACAGCTGACATGAGGCATAAAGGGCTGCAGAGTGCTCAGGGGCTCTGCAGATTGTTTGCAGCCTCTGCTTTCCAGTGGAATTCCCCCACCAAATACGTGCTTTCTATTCATAGGAGAATTCTAAATATCATAACCCAAATTCATCCTGATATGAATCACGATGGCATTCGTCTGTACATTATCATGTCTGGGGGGAAGAACAAAACTCAAAACAGCTACGGTACTTTCAGTGCTAGGCTGAAGCTCCTGAGTTTAATGATATGCACACTTACACTTGTAATCCCAAATGGGAAAAGTTATTGTAACTAATGCCAGCGGAGAAAATTGGCAGGTTTATGGTAACACTAGCAATAAAAAAATTATTAAAACCAGGCAGTTTCAAGAGCTCCAAGTCCTAAAGGAATTGTCAGTGCGAACTGTCAACTTAGAAGTCGGCAGTCTCTCCTTTAAGTTAAATAAGTATACAATTTAATTGCTTATTTCTCTACATGCCACATCATTTTCTGTCATTGTTACTAGCTCACGTTAATGTTACTACCTCAGCATCCATCAACATACAGTACAATTTTTCAGTCTTTTGAATCAAAGTTTCTTACCTCTATCCTAAAAACTTCAACACTATCTTCAGCTGTTATTTTTCCAAAGAACAAATAACAAAGGAGACAATTACAGCAGAAATTTCAAGGCAGAGGCTGGGACAGTTACTGATGTGCTGCAATTATATCAGCAAGCAATTAGTGAAGGTGCATCAACTTTATCATTACTCTGTGTTCAGAAACGGCTTCCTGACTGAAATATTTTTCTTACTTCTCAGCCAGCTGCTGTGGTTTTTCTCTAACAGATGCCACGGTTCTATGATTTCATGTAGGAAAACAGCATCTCTCGACCTCCAGCCTCACGACTTTGCCCAACAGACAGAGGGTCAGAGCTCAAACAGCTGCCCAGGAGAGAGGCTGCCCGTGAGGGGGGCTGAGCACTGCTTTCTTCAACAAGCAGGAACAAACGAGAGAGAAAATAATGATGAGTTGCACTGTAAATATTGCTGCACAAACAAACGGAACTGATGAACTTGCAGTTTTGTCCCGTGCCTTGTCTCCGCTAAAGCACTTCCAGTGCAGCACAGAGCTCAAGTCACATGGGAGCTTTCAGCTGTGATAAAGTCCCTGGGATGTCCAGTGTCTCTAACTGGTATCCAGTTTGCTGCTGATAGCTGGTATGGTTTACAGTGAAGAGACAAAGTGATCCAAAATCAAAATCTGTGACGCTGGTAACTGAGGTGCTACTTGATTAAATGGAATTTCACAGATATTAGAGCAGGTTACATAGGCGCATTCAACAAATACCCAAAAGAGATGTGGTCACCATAAAAATATCAATTATAATTTTAGCATAAATAACAAAAATTAAAATTCTGCATTTTGTCACCAAGTCTTCATGCAATATTATGCTTCTAAGCTTCCTTATGAGGTTTACTTTCTGGTTTTTGGCCATAGGCACAATTAATGAGGCACTTTAAGAACATATTCAATACAAAAGAGGACATGGCAAATGAATGGCATTTATGTTTTATCACACTCTAATTAACTAATGAGGAAAATTGAATTTATCTTTTATATACTTATTAATGAAGAGTGCTGAGCTGATCGATGAAGAGTACTTCATGATGACAGAAAATAATTTTAACATAATGCAGGAATTTGAAGAACTGTAGGCCTTGAATAAATCGTAAAACTCATCACATTAATTCCCCTGACCAAAGTTACCTCCACAACACCATTTCTGAGTCACAGCTTGTTTGGGGTCCAGTATAATCTAGCTATTACCTCAAATGTCACTTCCTAGCCTTGTTTCATTTAGCTAATTATCGACATGCAAGTGTGAGCACATCTTTGAAAGGTAAAATGTTCAATAAGGACAAAGGCAAAGAGGGCTCTCTGAATTTAAATTATTTTCCCCAAAAGTCTGTGACTCTCTATCACATATCGATGTAACAACCCTTGTTTCTACCATATGCTTGTCCGTAACAAAAATACGGAGCAGCATCAGAAGCAGAATTTCCTGGAATACGTTCAGGACATCATCTGCCTTTAAAAGCGAATCCCTGCTAAATTTTGGCCGTAGCGACACAAGTCGTTCCTATCTCTCATATATTACACTTCAACCATCCTAGCTCGATTTTGAAAATGTCATGTGAAATAGTGTCAGAAGCCATCCAACAGCCAGGATGACTTCTGACAACTAATGTTTTTCTCCCAGTAAGCTTTGTTGTCGTGTCAAAAAAAATAATACAATTGTTATGATATGATTCGTTCTGAACAGCCATGCTGGCTGGTATTTATCTCCTTGTTATCATCTAGTCGCTTAATGCTTTTTGATTATTTCTTCAAGTTTTCAGTTTATAGTGTCTGTTTCAAAATTTCATGTTTTCTCTCGTAAAAAATGGTACCCTATTTTCACTATCCTTCACAAATCCTCACAGGAAAACTCTGGAATTATTTCACTTGGCTCCCTACCTAAGATGAAATTCACAGAGCTCAGCTACTTTGGAATCATTTAAATATAGATTTATCTCTGCTCTCTCTAGGCTAATCCACATTCTTAAGCCACTATTACTAATGCTAAGGGTGTTAACACAACTCAGCATCCTAGTGAACACGAGCGCAAAGATGACTTTAAGCAACCTGGGTTTCAGATTCGCCAGAACAGTTCACTAATAACTTTCACTCCTGCGTGGAAAACAAATTCCTTCATCCTCAGAGAGCTAAGGCACTTTTGGAAACTTTTATTACTCAATAATCAGATTTTGTCTGGCCAACCCTGTACACATGCTATAGAAAACAACTATTTCCTTACTTCTACATGCTCCTTTTTGGATTAGGTTCACATGAACCTTGAGTTCTCTTAAGGTGGTGTTCCCAGCACATTAACCCCTAGCACACAGAGCAAGGTGAGAGAGACTCACACGAGCCCATTCGCAGCCAGCTCGCCTACCTTTGTATTACAGTCCACAGCACCCTCCATTAGAATTCAACGTAAATGTATCAGACTCAAGGATATTTTTACTGACTTCTTTCTTCAAGATACTTTAATCTCTGTCTTCTTTAGTTCATGATCCCTGGTACAATATCTGAAGGTCAATATTTGAGTTCTCTGTAGTGACAGTTGTACGCTAAGGAAAATACACAAATATTTCTCTTCGAATTCAATTTTTCCCTTCTGTAATATACTACAGCTACCATTTTGAACCAGCTGCGGAAGATAAACCAGCACTTAAAATATTAATATTAACAAAGTTAATGGAGCACTTTTTTGCTTCCAGTATTTTTCAGTCTCTGAAGACCTTTGTCTCTGAAATAATTCATTATGTTATTGGTATTTCTGCTGTAGCTAAAGGTCACTCCACAAAACATGAAAAAAATACCCAGGCTGGAAGGAAATTATTAGTTTAAGTCCCTTTGTAAATATTTGCACCTTATAAATGATTGCTCTGCCTATAAATATATACACACGACGGGAAATTATTCATTTCAAGAAACTAGTGCTGCGCATTCGTAACAGGGATGGCTGAGTATTATCTGAGTTGATTTCTGCAAACATCAAGCATAAGTGCACTTTAATACGTACTTAAATACAATACTTAGAGTGGATATGATTGATCTGAAAAAGGTATTTTGGAAAAAAAACCTCTAAAGAAAGCTTAAGAGGTAAATAGCAAAACAGGAATACTATGGAATATGAATTTGGCACCAAGCAGCTGATGCATAACTAATGAGCATATAATCCAATTTTGCAGCTTCTTCATTTTCAATGAGGCATTGAAGGAAAACAAATAAAAAAAGTATAGTCATTAAACTCACTGAGACAAATCAATTTTTGTAAGCTGTAAACTACAAAGGATAAAATCGTAGGTGAACTTCATTTGCCCCTATTTCTTTAAAAAAAAAAAGGGGGGGTGGGGGGAAGAAAATGCATTTGAAATTGTAATAAAGAGCTTCAAAAGAAATCCAGAGAGTTTATTGCGCCGATTTGGGGTATCTTAATGCGTCTGCAATTAGTAGCATAATCCATGATTGCCCAGACAGAAACACACGCACAGTGCATGGGAGGATTTCAGGTCTGCTCTGCTCAGGTGATGCACACACCTCAGGTACGCCAGAAATAACGTGAGTCTGCGCACCGTAAATCATCTTACATATTATCCAGAGAGTCTGGCAGGGCCAGGTCTGAATGAACGCGTTGGGCTCTGAAAGGTATCAAACAACATACCAGTGCTCCAAAGAGGCCGTATTCCAAACGGGCTGTGAGACATCTATAAATGCAGTGCAGAAATCCAGAAAATAGGTTTTCAGATGGAAAAAAGAGGTATGTCTGCAAAAACCCAGACGCACAGTAGCCATACCGACCGCGATTCTGTCCCGTACCACTCTGAAAGGCGCAGACGTACAGTAACTTTCTTGTATGGCAGAGGGGAAAGAAAACTCTATTGTATCTCCATTTAATACGACATTATAATTTGATTTCTAATTATTTCTCTTGAATTCTGATTAGGTATTTAATGAGCTATGATTTGCGAAAATGTATGAACTAACTTATCTCTATTTTCTGATAATATTACTGATTCAACCTCATTTACCCTTTTTTGTTTCTGTATTTTCTGAACTAGATGTTCAATTGTGAACGTAATCCAATATTCTGCTAAATTTAATACGTTAATTTCATGACGGGATTTTATCTCTCCTCAGCATTTATGAATATGCATTAACAGTATCAAAGACAGCCAGTAAATTTAGTCAGCCAGCTGCTATTATCTCCTAGCTGGGCTTGGAAATTTAGAAAAAAACAGGTGCTTTACGTTTTAACAAGATACGATATATTCTTTAAAAAAAAGTCTAACTAAAATACTAATAATTGCAGCATTTTCAAGATATGTGATACACGTATATCAACAAATGCATTGCTATTTTACTGAAAAGAGATAAATATTTTTCTAAGGAAATATCAAAAAGGCATTTAAATCTGCAACAAAACCCATCATAAAAGGCAGCAATGGAATGATGTCTTAAAGAAACAGCGTGGGTATTTAGAAGTGGGACAGCTAACAGAATTCTGGAGTGGGAGTATATTTGTAATATACGTTGCCACAACAAGGCAGAGAAATCAGTTTGCCTATTATTTGCATTCAGATTATAAAGATGATATAATGTACTGATTTCAGCATTTGGTTTGGAAATTTGTCTAGAATTACATGGTCCTTGTGAATTTTCTTGTGATTCACTCCTATTTAGTAATAGGAGAGACCAAAAGACACGTGATACCCAAAATTTCATACCACAAGATATTTTAGTATCAGAGGAATATACGGTTGGGGTTTATGTACTCTGTGAATAATCAGGAGGCTGCGTTCATCACATCAGTGCTCTGCAAACAGTGCATCACTCACACGAACCTGACAGGAAGGAGGAAACAGAATCACAGAATCACAGAATCACAGAATCGTTATGGTTGGAAAGGACCTCCAGGGTCATCAAGTCCAACCTTCTCCTAGCATCAACTCAGCAGCACCACCTCCTCCAGCTAACCGTAGTAAATACACAACCTTAGAAATGAAAACTTGCAGATACCAAACAGAAAAAAAAATGGAAGGCAGCATAATAAGACCAGGAGCTCTGTAATGTGAAACATTTCTGTAGTGCCATTTGAACAAAAATTATCTGAACGTAATGAGCACTTTTAATGCTGCACTGATCACTTGGCCGCTTCCCCTCGCAGGCTGTCCACGACCAGCAGCTCGCTGCTTGGAATGAACACCAATGGCTCAGATGAGTATTTCCAGTCTACGAACCACGCAGAGCAAACTTTCCGCAAAATGGAAAACTACCTACAGCAGAAGCAGCTCTGTGATGTTCTTCTTATAGCTGGAGACCAAAAGATTCCCGCTCACAGGTACATTTCCCAGGATTGTTTCCATGGCTTCAGAGCCTGAAATGTCCAAGTGCTTGGTCAGCTTATGTACCCTGTTTAGTTATGAATGAACGGTTACTGTCATTAGGACATCACCTCACAATGGAATGCAACGATGTAATCAACGTTTCGTATTCACTATTTCAAACAGAATGAAATTCAAATACGAACTATTGATACCATCCATCTTCTTTTTGCTGCTGTCAAACTATAGCGAGATCAGTGAAGAAAATCTGTCCAAACAAGCACTACGGGAGAAAATTAGACTGCTAATTACCCTTTTAACTGTACTGCTCACTGCTATAAGATTTGAATCCTATCCTAAAGACAATGTTTTTATGGCACACAGAAATTATTATATAATAATACTGAATTTCATGCTTGCTATTGAGATGATGGAGTAACTTGCAGTCCTCCTAAAATGCTTTTATTTCCAGGTTGGTTCTCAGTGCCGCGTCTGATTATTTTGCTGCAATGTTTACTAATGATGTGCGTGAAGCAAAACAAGAGGAGATCAAGATGGAGGGAGTAGACCCTGATGCGCTGAGAGCTTTGGTGCGCTACGCCTACACAGGTAATGCTTCCTTCATTCCCCACTGCATTGTTGTAAAGGAAGATAAAATCTATTCAATGTACGCATAGAATCCTAGAATGGTTTGGGTTGGAAGGGACCTCGATGATCATCTAGTTCCAACCCCCCTGCCATGGTAAGGACACCTCCCACTAGACCAGGCTGCTCAAGGCCCCATCCAACCTGGCCTTCAACACCTCCAGGGATGAGGCGTCCACAACCAAGGTTTACTTACATTCTCTTCAAAAATTATAGAGATCTTATCTTGATGAAATTAAATATTTCAATACTTAAATTATATTTTTTTCCTGCAATTTATTATCTCCCATTTTCAACAGTTACCTGTGTATTGCTGAATTTGAAATGGTTTAACCAAATAGCAAAAACAGACAAGTCAGAGAACAGAGAACTCCCTTTCATCTGCTTTGTAGCAAACAGGGAAAAATGCTACGTGACTGCTATGTGAGCTTATATTACAATTAGAAACATCCAGATCATTCAAAACTACGCAGATTTGGGCAGTCTGCACATTCTGGTACTTCCCAGCCTCTCAATGCAGATGGCAGCTACTCTAGCCACACAGGTAAAAGAGAAACTCTTTTCCCCCTACCAAGCCGTGTGGTTTTGTGACAACAAAATGCCCAAATCTCCAAAGAGGAAAATTACTCCCCCAGAAAGTAACGACACTTAACTGACCAGAACAACAACTTTCTGAAGTTATGAACATTTGCTCGTAAATCGATCCATCCCCTCAGCTATCCACTGCTATCAATAACATCCACCAGATCCCTGTCGTCTTGTGTCCCACACAGGACATGGCTTGTTTGCTTTTGAATGACAGAAGACAACGTCAATGCTGAGACTGGGGAGTTGCAAGATGTATCAAATGTATCTATTAATATTTTATAGTACTTTAAAAAGGCTTAAGATTATTTTTTTTTAAAGATCAAAGTAAAATAAAGACCCCATTATATTCATCATATTGGTATTAGCATAAATGTTAAAAATAAAGAGACTTCCCCACTTGCTAGGTCAGGCACTTCCCAAATCTGGACTGCAGCACAGAGAGAAATCTCGAGGAGGTTAAACACCCTAAATTGGAAACGTAGGTTTCCACACAAAATCGAGCCTGTGTGTGGGTACAAACAAGGAGACAGGTACAGGGGTGAGAAGAAATGCTGCGTAACATGGACAGTGCCGTGATGTTGTGGCACCACATTTACATATGTTACGCAAGGAAACAGGTTAGAACGAGTGCACGGAAGCTGGGTGGTGGGCTGCACATTACCCACATGCATCTCAAAACCATCCCACTTAATTAAATTTCACCTCTTTCAGTTTACATAAAGCAAAACCATACAATGAACATACATAAGACCACAAAAAGCAAATGGCAGATTGTGAAATAGTGTGAGTTTGCTCGTGAAATCAGGATTCCCTCTTTATATTGAAATCTTTACTTACAAAGAACACGTACCTATTTTCCTATATATATTCAGTAACCAAACCCAAACGTTGCCCCGTTCTGCACCCTGCCAGCCCTTCCTCACTTCTCACAGAAGTTGGAAGGTATTAATTAAGTTACAGAGCAAGGGACATCAGGAAGAGATGGAATTGTGCTAAGGTAAGACTGCTGCAGAAAACTGCATTTTCCTACTGCCACAGATTTTCATGTGGTAATAAACAAGCCTTTAAACTGAGTGCAACTTTTCTGCAAAGAAATGAAATATAAAAGTGACTTTCAGAGATGAGAACTGTAACTTTCAGAACTGTTTATGTATTCCACTGAAATAAATCAGAAGTGAACTTTGGACAAGAAACCCTTACAGTTGTACTCTGAGGATAATTGTGGCTGTAATCTCTCAATATCACCCTTCTCTACGTGTTAAATGGAGATGGTGTGTATCAACCTTCCAGAGAAGCAGCTGGAAAAGAAAGTAATGTTTCTGAGACAATTGGATGCTGCCATGATAAATGGAAAATGCAGTCATAAAAATCCCACAGTTCTTTTTCCGGAATAGGATTTTAGTGCTGTGTATTAACTAGTGAATCGAGCCATCCACTCAGCAACAAGAACGGAAGATCTTAGTAAATTAACACCTTGCAGTCCATGAACATAACAGAATTCTCACATCGGGTAATAGTTTCATTTAAAATTGAAATACACAAGTAGATGATGGAAGAAATCAGGTTTTCTGCATGCACTGCTGGCATTTCCTAGCTTTTTTTGATATGGAAGTTCTTGTGTGTAACATAAACTTACGAGGTGTAGTTTTATGAATTAATATATGAATTTTAGGAAAAGCTTTTCTCTAATTACATCTTTCTTTCTATTTTACATTTTTGCAGGCAAAATCAGATCTAATACTGTTGAAGCTCCAATAAAAATGTCCCATCATTGTATTAAAAATCCACCAAATACTTTAAGTCTGTTAAAACTTATGTTTAAAAAATCCCTCAGCGAGAAAGGAAAATGAATTTGTGAATCACAGGACACTTCTTTTCAAATTTTTTCAGAGGAGAAGAAAAATTGGGGAGTGGGAAGCTTTCATGTAATAAAAATACAAAGAAAATGACTGAAAACTTATTTTTTCTCCCCCTATATGCAAACCGCACAGGTATTCTAGAGTTAAAGGAAGACACTATAGAAAGTTTGCTAGCTGCAGCTTGTCTTCTCCAGCTCTCCCAGGTTATTGAGGTATGCTGCAACTTCCTCATGAAGCAGCTCCATCCTTCCAACTGCCTGGGGATTCGCTCTTTCGGAGATGCTCAGGGCTGCACGGAGCTCCTGAAGGTGGCACACACCTACACTATGGTAAGATCAACTATCTACTGCTTTGCAATTATAATGCTAACAGTAAGCATGAATATTCTCCCGAAAAACATACTGGCTTTGGTGAAGCAGATCCAGCTGAGCAGTGCTCAGGGCTGCTGCTCTCTCCTAGATGGATGCAGTGGCTCTGCTCTTCCTAGGCTGGAAGGGTCAGGTCTGTGAAGTCCCCGACGCAGAGACATCCCTGCCCAGCTCAGGCTCCAAAGGGAAAGTTAAAAACTGTGCTTGTTACAGAAATATTGGAAGCAGAGAAAAGCATGCTTAGAAAAACAGATATTCAGGTCTGTTGTTTCCCGTTTCAGAGTTCTGTCTTGTAGAGTGACACAGTTACTGAACTTCAACTCGCAGTAGGATTGGTATGTATTGCTTCCAAAAAATGTAATAGGGCTTTAACACGGCTAATGTCGAGAGGCAAACAGCAACGGCCCATTCTTATGCTTTTGATGCAACACAAAGAAAATTCTAAAGCTGATTTTAAGGTGAGACACACATAAAAAGAGCCAAAATAAGGAATGTATGGAAAAGATTTGGAATGCTAAAAAGAAGCACATCCCTGACTGGAGCATAATCCTCCTCTGGCTCAAAGCAAGAAATGAATATTCAGAGCGTGGGAAACAGAGAAGCAAGATAGCTCGCTGTGAAACCAAATCGAGGGATAAATATTCAGGGCAACAAGATGTGCTATAGCAACTTTAAACACAAAAAGAATAGCATTTGCCACAGCTAAACAGATATAAAAAGAACTACTTGTTAGGAGACACATGGCAGCTTTATGCTTGAAATATTAGTGTAGCATGACACAACCAGTTGAGAGGCTTCATAATGCTGACAGCTTTCCAGCAAGAGATTGTACACTTCCACATGCTGAAATAAATGAGTGGCATGTGCAGATTGAGGGCACCAGTTGTGTTCCTTCCTGTCATACAAATGAGCGGTTTCTTTAGCAGCCATCTAGAAGTCATTTTATATTTTAAAGTTTGAAAAAGGGCATTACGAGGGAGGTTCACTCAGCCGCTATATAATAGTGCTGTCCTTGATGCTCCACATCATTTTATACTCGGCCACAATCAGGAACTTCCCCCCTCTGCTGTTGCCTCTTTTCTCCCACCAGCCCTAGCACACGGATAGCAACTTGATTCATGGCCCAGATTTCTGCAAAACTGAAATATAATCACACGGTTAAATATATGATTTTATGATGTCAGACACTAAGAGTGTCTTTTTTTTGTTTCGTCTTCCCCAGGAGTTAGACTTTTACTGCTTTTTAAAGCTGTGTGTCACAGAAATGACAGTTGGGTCGTAAGAACACTGTCTAGCGTGAAGGATTGTGAGAATCTCTGAGACTCGGCAGCACTGTGCACGTAGACTTTACACTATGCCTTCCTGAAAACAAGCGGGAGCATTTCCACCTCTAGAACCACCTCCTGTATCTTGCGTGCAACACAGATTGAGACTGCTGCCGCGCAGGAGGACCTTGCGTGTCCTAAAACCACCTTCCACATTTGCAGCTACCGACAATTGAGAGACAGAAGAGGAAATCTGCACCTCTTTGAAATAACCTTGAAGAAAATTTTCTTTTAAACTCTTGAAGTGATATTAAAAAAACTTCGGGGAGTAAGAGAGGATAACAATGCACACACACACACGTGTTGTGGAAGAGGATAAGTGAAACATTCTGTTTTGTTTCATGCCAACCTCAACCACTTGAAAATGTACCTTAGGGGAAAGACTATGAAGTTGTATTGTAAATACAGAGACCATTCAAATGAACTAGGACTATTTAAACAGTTTCAGAGGATAATCAGCTACAAACACCACATCCATTCAATAAAAACAGACACAATGGAGACCTTCCCCTCAATTACTTTAGCCATTGATGCCAAATATTAACAGTTTCCTGCCTGGTATCTTCTCGTGCAGATAGAGCTTGTTCTGATAAACATCTTGTGCTATATTTGTAACTAAATGTGGACTGGTCTTCCTGTTCCTATTCTCTGGATGCGACAAAATATTAAAGCAGGATATGCATAACGGAGCAAAGTTAGCATCTCCTTTAATCACTGATACTTCTATATTTACATCCTTGGTACTCTTGAAAAGAGTTACAGAAGCTAAGAACCTTCTGAAAACAAATAATACAAATATCAGTTACTAGAATTTCTTCATCTGCACTATTTCAGTCTGGTTCCCAAATAAGATATTAATTGCGGGTGGATAAATAGAAATTAATGTTTCAAATGGGGAACTCCTACATGCATTTCTTTGCAAGTTACATAAAAACTCATCTCTCTTAACAACATTTCTTTCTTCCTTTGGAATTAGCACAGGCAAGAACACTTACTTTATTTTAGTATCTATTCTAAGAGTGTTGTAAACTTGACTATACAATATATTATTTTCATGAAGAGCAATTCTGTGAAAGATTCTAGGGATTTAATATTCACGGCCATTTCTGGAGCTGGTGAGTTTTATCATAGCAACAGCTTCAAGACTCAGAGCCCTTTACTGGGACTTGTCCAATTTTCTGTTGCCCAAAAAGTACTGGTAGAAAAGTGAGTTTTATTTCCCTTGCTGTATTTTCTGCCACTAAGAGCGGAGACATACAGATGACTCCTGGCACAGCTCTTTGCGAAAGGATTGGAAGGTTTCAATGTAATTTGCTTAAAACCCTTTAATCTGGTTGTAACAGAAGTTTGACAGTTTATTTGAATGCCCACTTGGCATTCTTAAGATACACATTATATCTTCAAATTGTGCTTCTATTAAGCTACAGTGTTAAGATCACACTGATGGAAAAAACTGTCAGCGGCAAATCCCTACGACAGGACATAGCGACAAGGAGCCTGACGAACACGTCTGTAAGCACGGTAGCGTGAAGATGAGCATTATTCTTCCGTTCTGCAAGAGCAAGGCAGCAAAGAGCACCCAAAATCTAAACAGTGGAAGGAGATTCAGTGATCTTTAGAATATACATGGCATATCCCTATACCATAGAACAGAACAGGGATGAGATACACGCAAAGCCTACATTATCCAAGAAAATGTGATTTCACGGTGTGGAAATCATCAGTGCGTGCGTTGAAACCTCTTTTTCTTTTTAGGAACATTTCACAGAAGTAATAAAAAACCAGGAATTCCTTTTGCTCCCTGCTAACGAAATCGCCAAGCTCTTGTCCAGCGATGACATCAACGTTCCGGATGAAGAAGCCATATTCCAGGCGTTAATGATGTGGGTGAAGCATGATCTGCAAAGCCGGCAACGCGACCTAGGAATGCTGCTTTCTTACATTAGGCTGCCTCTGCTTCCCCCCCAGGTAGGGATGTGAAGGGCTAACGGGGAACTCACCTACCAACAGGAACGCTTGCCTCAGGCATCGGTGAGGCAGAGGAAAAAATCCTGCAGAAGGGTTCTGCTTTTGGCTGGAGTTTTTTGGCTAGGTTATTTTTGCCTCCCACCCCCTCCTTTTTTTAATAGTAGATATGTTTAATATTTTAAACAAAGATGAGAAAACATTCCACAATGCCAGTGTAATTACTAGGCTCAGAACTACCTCTATAAAAATATTGGTCTAATGGTATTACAAAAGTAGAGTGTACTTTTGTTGGGTAGCAACAGTAGTAGTTTTCCTCTACTGACACAGCAACTTAGATATCAGGCAGATATTTATTTAGATTTACCAAACCGTACAACAGCTAAGACACAATACTTATTTATTGCCACAAAGCCAAAATGGTCTAATTATTGCTGACTACTCTGAGCGCTGATATTACCTGTCCTTTAAGAATGAAAAAGGCATTTCATGGAATAAATTCCAGAGTTGGACACATTGTTTTGCAGTGCGCTGACACTGCTGTGCCTGTGTCAGAGAAGAGTCTCTGTATCTCACCAGAAAAGCTTGTAGGAATATCAGTGGCTGTCCAGGACACCACAGCTACTTTATGGATCTCCATGACACAAACTGCAAATATTCAACTCTGGATTAAGTATCAGAATACTATATGCTTTTAAGTGTAAATATATTTAATATATTTTAATACCCACAGAAATGTCCAGTTACTGTATGTTACTAATACTCACAACAAAAGGAATATTGCATTCAGAGGGTGCAGTACTATATTTGCAATTTTAACCTTTTCTAAAGGTTAAAAGAAAGTTTTGGAAAAAAATAAAGCAAAGGCATCCTACTTACAGACTTTTTCCTTACCTTTATATTGTTTTGCTTGCATTAAAGTAGTTTCCAGCAAGCCTGAGTGAAAGGTGAACTGAAAATGAGTGTCTGCAGCTACAAATGCTTTAATTACTAAAGTACATACAATTTAACTGATTTAGATATAAGTTCCTCACTTTTCATTTCTTAGTTACTAGCCGATCTAGAAAATAGTCCCATGTTTGCAGACGACCTAGAGTGTCAGAAACTTCTTATGGAGGCTATGAAGTACCACCTGCTACCAGAAAGACGGTCCATGATGCAGAGTCCTCGAACCAAGCCTAGAAAATCTACAGTGGGTGCACTTTATGCTGTAGGAGGTATGGATGCCACTAAAGGTAAGTTCGGAAATTCATTTAACTGTATTCATTAATTGTATTACAGACACCCAGAGAATACAGGGCAATTATTTACAGATACCTGTTAGGACAACAGCACTTCAGGGATGAAACAGAGGAGAAAAAAAACCATCACGGAACACAACCCTATGTGTTAGATGTTCTTTCTTCTTGCAAGAATCATGTTTGTAAATGATACACATGTATCTTGAAGCATAGACTAAAGAGGTTTGATTCAGATGGTGATTTTAAAATAAAGTTTGACTTCACAAATCAGAAGAAAAAATAATATACAAAATATTTCAAGATTTGCTTAACATTGTTCCAGCACCCTATGCTCCATTTTTGGACAAAAGTTAGAAGGTTTGGAAAAATTGAAAAGAGAAGGAAAAGAAAAGCAAAACGGCATTACTGAAGTATAGAATAGGCTAAAGCTTATCAATCCTTATTATCACATTTCAGTTGGAAAGATTTGTACTTTTTCATGAGCGCGACAGTATGTGCAGCTTTCTTTCAGGGCTTCACATACAGGTTTTTTTCAAGTCTGTAATTTAAAGTTAAATGTTACAAATGTATTCCAGTTTCTGTTATTTGATTTTCACAACTGCAATCAGCTTACAGCCTTACACATTACAGTATTCCATTTAATAGGCAGTATATAAAATAATTTTCCACAGGAACCTTAACTTCAAACCCACAGCTTGGAGCCAGAGAACTATAATTAGTTTAAAATCTAGCGACCTGCGGAACAGTATTACTTTTAGCTGTGTGAGTTCACTTTTAATAGAACCGCAAAGAAGCTAATCCATTTCATGGCTCGCAAAAAGTTGCTGATGACTGGTTTTTCCTCTATGAGAGGCCTTGCAGCGCTACATTACTATCTCTGTGCAATCAAATCAAGCATGAAATACACGTTCCTCACCACCATGATACGAAAACACTCGTTCCTAGGACAATTTAGCAACACGAAGTTGAACTGCAGCAATTAATATAGTTTCAGCAGTGATATTGATCATTTATGAATTATATAAACCAACCAAGAATTCAAGGTAATCTTTAAACTAACTTCTACCAAAATAAGAATAAATTTTCCAAGTAGGTTTTTCTCAGTAAAGGTTATGCAAAGGAAGGGCTATTTCAGTCAACATCTGCACTTCCTGTTGGTGCCTCTTTTACTTATTACCTTGGAATAAAGCCAATTGTTTGAACTTTTGCCTTTTGATGGTTAAGAAGAACAGCACTTCCTCTCCTCCCCGCTGTCCTCTACAGCTCTGACTCATTCTTTGAGCCTGTGCTGGACTGTAAGATAAAGGAAACGGCACCTAAGAGACTAGGAGGCACTGGAAGAACATCTCTGGGAAGGGAGTAACTACCACCTCCGGCAAGAATACACTTTCTGGGATAAAGAAAACTCCCAGGGAATGCCAGGTTTGACTTTGTGCTTACCTCAGGTGCTATACGAAGACCAATCTCAACTTCAAATGATCAGAAGAAGATCAAAGAGCTACTTCTGGGCTGGCATTGAAAAATGTGAATGTGCCTAAACCGCATTAACTTTGAAAACCTCCCTTCTAGCCTCTGCAAGAATTACAGCCTACAGGGTACCTATGAACACACTGTACACCTTCATGTATTTTTCCTGGTTTTAGTTAGTGTACGAGATAATTCTTTTGAAGCCAAGAACTTTGGGGCACTCACATATTAGCACTGAATAAACGAGGAGGAATCAAAGCAAAGCAGAGAAAACAGACTAACAAAATGGGAAGAACAGCCAAAGAAATGCAGTTGCTCAGCATAAAAGGAGATAGGAAAGAGGAAAAAGAAGAATTTCTTTCTTTTTATTACAGATGGATCTGGTAGTTTCTTTTCCAGTCTATCAATCTGGAAAAGTATGTAGAGGAGGCAAAGGATACAATGAGATAAGCTCTTACTTCACTAAATTTACTGAGTACAGCAGATGATCTCTAGCAGATCTCTAAACCAAACGCCACCTTACTTTTCTGCTTTACTGCATGGTTGTTCTGCTGTTGTAAATCATTCCTTTGCTACCAACTGCCTACTGTAATTCTCCAAATACAACTTCTCTAGTCTCAAATCCCAGTCAAGGAACGGGCAGGAAATCAGCTCTGTTTTTCTCATCTGGTTGCCCTCAGCTGAGCTAAAGCTGAGCTCCAGGGTGCACTGTACGTGCAATTGCTTCTTCTCCTACCTTGGTTACTCAGCCGTCTCCCCACCATGCTAAATCAGCTCTCAAGGGAGCAATGATGGCTGCTGAGTGACTGACAGGAGCCAGTGAGTGGAAAAGTGTCAGTTCTGAACGGCAGAGAGCTAGGGCCTCAAGAACACTTGCAGTAAAATCATTACTAGAAGTGCAGTGACCTGAAAAAATTGAAAATACAGCTTATAGATTACAGCAGACAAGCAGTTATTGCAAGGCTGCTGCAGAGGTGAGCCTCAGGGAAGCTACCTGTGGGAACCAGGTGTCTACTCGCGCACAACACAGTCTTCTGCCTGGCTCCCTCATAAAGTGGAAAGTTCCCAAACTATTCATGAAGATACATGCGCAAGTCCTAAGACACACAGACACATTTTCTGGTTTTGATACTACTAACGCTTTAAGCACAAACATAGTATATAGTTGTGAGGTACCATATTCATAAGGAATATTAAAAAAAAAAACAACAAAACAACCTCTACCTTGATGGTATTTTAACAACAGATTTAACTTATCTCCACAATTTTTAGCTTTAAAAAAACTGTGGGCGTTTAATTCTGCATCTTCCTGCCCCCAGTTTATTCTCATAGATTCGACGCTCATATGCACACCCAGTCAAAGCAGCTTTCTCACTAGGTTCACATTTCAGAACTGAAGTTCTCAGGGAGCCACAGCAAAAGTCCACACATAGAATTTCAATGTTTTACAATTTTGTAACGTTTTGGGTTGAACCAGCTGCTGGCTGCTGGGTCCTGATCAGTTCATGGCTATCTCCTAATACTTACATTTTTAACAGGTACCACTACAATTGAAAAATACGACCTTAGGACTAACAGCTGGATACAAATTGGTACTATGAACGGTAGACGGTTACAGTTTGGAGTTGCAGTGATTGACAACAAGCTTTATATTGTGGGGGGAAGAGATGGCCTGAAAACTTCTAACATTGTTGAATGTTTCAACCCTGTCACCAAAGTCTGGACTATAATGCCTCCTATGTCAACGCACAGACATGGCCTAGGTAAGAGGTGCGCTTTCTTTGCAAATACCTTGCATCACATAAAAATGAATTTTGAGTGACGCCGACACCATTGACGTAACTTTGTAAAGCATTAATAACATGCAGCAATATTTGTAGAAGATAGTTTTCAAAGACAGCCTTGCCTGTTTTCATAAAATTATGACATTCACACTGAAAGAATAATATTAATATGAAATCTAGGATTTATTTCTGGAACTAAGGAAATGAGGATAAGTTTACAGTTGAGACTGCAAGGGAGAGAATATGATGATTTCTGAATGATTTACATATCACCTTATGAAAAATCTGGCTTCTTAAGTTTACGGAAATGTGTAGTGCTTGAAATCACTGGTAAATTCAAATCACTTAAATATTTTAATTCTAATGAATAACAGAAAAAGACGGATCCAGAATTATTTGATAAACCTTTGTGGCCTGTATCACCTTCTCCACTGTTTGGTAGAGAAAAAGCGTAGGGTTGATACCAGCTAGTCTGTACAATTTATAAAAGCAAATACCAGTAGGCAGCAAAGGGAAAGACTCATTGAGGTCTTTATAATTAGCAACTGCAGGGGCACAAGTCTGCCTAACAAGCAAGTCACAGAGGTAAATCTGAGCGCCCAAAGTTAGACTTCTATCTGTGCATCAGCCTGGTTTCCAAAGCGCCTTACACTTAGAGCTCCTATTAGTTTCAGTGAGATTCTGTGGAGAGTTAGCACGTTTGAAAAAATCAGGCCATGTATATTTAGGCCTGAAAAGACAGATTTAGAAAACTTCCAAGCAGTCACATTCAAACAGTTTGCCTTACCTAACAAAAGGAAGCGAACAGCAGCAGCTCCCCAAAGAGGAGGCACCAAAGCCCTTCTTTTGGGGGAAGGACAATGACACAGGACATGTCCACACAGAGCTTTGCAGCGGCAGCCAAGATCACCCTCCTGTGCCTCAAGGATAAGAGATACAAGCCAGCTCTTGTCCAAAAGTGTGTTCCCTGTATAGGCATTAAAATGTCATGGTGCTCAGCTAGCAAGGACAGCCAGCTACCCACCCACTCGGGCTTTGTGCTGGCAGGACTACAGAGCTTCAGCTGGCTCAGAATAAGGCTAGGTGGTTGGTTTGAGCATATTTTTCATTGCCTGGCTCAATCTCTGTGTTTCTATAAAAGAAAAGAATCTTTTCTCATTTAGGGGCTCAAATCCGCTTCAGAACAAGGTCAGTAGAAGTAGAAGAGATAAGGTCCAAGAAGAGAACATGAGACTAAAGCAGCTTTCCTCTAACCTCGTCACAAGATAGTGCTTATTCAGAAAAAAAGCCATACGTGAAGTATTTTGTCTATCTTTGTTTATTCTGCCAGCTCTTAGATAGTTTAATACCAGCTGAAATTGCTTATCTGCATACAGGGAATTAAAATACACTACTGGTCACTGAAATGATTAGATACTGTCATTTGTCCTTTATTCTACCTTTTAAGGAGTAGCAATGCTTGAAGGACCAATGTATGCTGTTGGTGGCCATGATGGATGGAGTTACCTTAACACCGTAGAAAGATGGGACCCACAAGCGCGGCAATGGAATTACGTTGCTAGCATGTCAACCCCTAGAAGCACCGTAGGGGTTGCAGCATTAAATAGCAAGTAAGTCAACAGGAAAAACTCCCTTTGTTTTTTCCTTCCTTGAAAATACAGTTTCTTAAGTTTTCTTTTCAACCTTATAGTAATTAATCACCTCAAGAAAACAAAGAGAAAATATAATGCATAAAAACAAGAAAGGAAAGCTTCTTGTCCTTTGTGTGGCAAATTGTTTTCAAACGTGGAGTCATGTTTTAAAAATATTTCAGATCTTTTAAGTTATAGCCATTTGAAAGTTTTATGAAATGCGTATCAGAATGTTACCTGGAATATAACTTTCTCGGGTACAAGATCAGCTACTTCAAAAAATATTTCAAGTTGATGTTTCTATTTGAAAATTACTGTGTCTCAGGAAGCGTGAACAGCAACAAAGTCATTCCTCTGTCATTTTACACTTCCTGCATGCACCTACAACACAAATTCACAGTCAAGAACAATTTTTAAGAGGTTAAAGGTATATGGTGTGTTCCATGAAAGGAAGACAAGTGTACTAATTAGGTATGAGATAAACAGCCTTCTATAAATCTTACCCTACCTGGATTTATTCTGCCCTTCATCTACTGATTAAATACACTGAGATCATTTGTTCATCATACATTGGCCTTCCCAACAAGAGTTTCAAAACCTATTTAAACATCCTCCTAAGACACTAAAGCCACTCAAGCACCTCTACATGGGAACAGACACATGGATGAATCTCCTGTGTAACCTGTAGTGAACACCATGTTACACCTTGCTGTATATTCCTATTTGAAAGCAGTTCTTTCAGCACAAGGAAGAGCAGTTCATAAATTAGCGCCTGGCAGAATTCTGTTTTCTCTTTTCAGCAACATAGTCTAGTGCTGGAAATGCAAATGGCTTTTAAATTGCCCCAGGTTATCTTTGAGAGCATGGCTTGAGCCAACCTTCTTTATTTACATCTGTGGAAAGCTTTTAGCAATGACAGTGTTTAGGGGCTGGGAACATTACAGTGGCAGACAGACAACTGCATTTACACTGGAACTTCATCACCAGCTTCCCTCTCCACTTACACTCCAGAAAAAGAAAAGGATAAAGAGTCGAAACAAAGATGTCAGCAAAGATATTTGCAGACACAAAACTTCTTCACATACAAGTCAGGGTTTCGTATTCAAACACGACATGATTTTAATCACTAACTCAGAAGCCCAAGAGAGGCAGACCCGCCTGGTCAAGCCCCTGTTCGATCTCAGAGGAAATGTTCTCAGCATAAACTTCACCAGAAACTCCTGCTGGTACCTTCCACAGCGACATGCAGGAAACCACTTTGTCAAAGAGGAAATCCAGCCTGATCCTGACTCTGTTCTCAATCACTCCTGATACAAGCTGTCTCCAGCCTGGCTTAAATCATGTCTGTTAGTCTAGTGATGTAATTTCTGGCATACCAGGGACAGCCGAGATCAAATGTCCATCATTCAGGGCTACTGCTGCAGTCTAACCAAGCAGAATGCTGCTCCTTTTCCTGTTTCCCTCAGCCACACCATATTTTTTTCTATTCAACCCCACCAGAAAAGTCTTTAAGCTTCTGTGGAGCAACACTTTCTGACCAATAAACGGTCTACTGAAAACATCAGTCAGTAATGGTGTGTTTGTTCTTTTCCTTAGTGAATGCAAAACACAACAATGTTTCTAGACGCATTACAGAAAACAAAAAAATCCCAACCAATCTGTTTGTATATACAGCGATTTCCTCTCTCTGTGAGACAAAAAGCCACAACCTTATCCCGCCATGCATTTCCACCATTTATTCTTACACGTTGTCTCAACATCAGCTGGTTTACCTCTCCAGCTGCTTGCTTAGTGCCTTTAGGCTGAACAGACAAGATGACGTACCTGCACGGTAGCTTCTGTCCAGCAGATTTTCTTAAACATTGAGGAAAACATATTTAATATATCTTTGACGTACATTTTTTATACACAATTAAATTATTGAAGTTTATTTACACATTAAC
Organism: Eurystomus gularis; assembly: GCA_013400335.1. Lineage (NCBI taxonomy): Eukaryota > Metazoa > Chordata > Aves > Coraciiformes > Coraciidae > Eurystomus > Eurystomus gularis. Next base: position 137,380 of record VZZY01018784.1, on the reverse strand, counting down.
AGTATAGGAAAAATGCTTAAAGCGACACTATGATGTCAAATACTCCCTAAGCCTGTCACGGGGAATACTACCCATACATTTCAAACATATGTAGCATCTTTCAATTAAATACCGTCTATAGCTCACATTTAAAGAAGATGACATACATTTTTAAGCTTAATTTTCATATATGTCTGCTTGAAAATACGCTGCAAATGAAGGCTATAACTAGCACGCAAAACCCTTTGTGCAAAGCAAGGTTGAACGTAGCTGTCAGATGGGCATAATGATAATTTTAAATGGTCTGAAGTTAACCAAATAAAATGCCTATTAATATGAGAGACTGAAGGCTGAAATTATTTGCTTTCTTGTGGGTAATTATCCCAGACTGTATGCCGTTGGTGGACGAGATGGGAGCTCCTGCTTAAAATCCATGGAATGTTTTGATCCACACACAAACAAGTGGAGTATATGTGCCTCCATGTCCAAGAGAAGAGGTGGTGTTGGTGTGGCAACGTACAATGGGTTTTTATACGCTGTGGGAGGTCACGATGCACCTGCTTCCAACCACTGCTCTCGGCTTTCTGACTGTGTAGAAAGGTAAGGAAGTTTTGGTTTCTTTCTTTTTTTTTTTTTTTATATTCCAGGAAGGAAATATAAAATAATTTATAGCAGCAAGGGAAACCCCTTCACAATTGGGATGTTATGGTTGTAGAACGAATTATGCTTTTTAAAATACCTCTTTGAGCAGAATAACTGGTTTCCAATGCCCCTGTGGTAACAAAACAACCTTTCAGAAGCAAATTCCCCCCGGCCCCCCCTTCTGTTTGAGCTGCCCAGGAGCCAGCTAAAGACAAGTCAGATAAATTCAACATGTAACCTTTCTACTTCTCAAGTGCCATACCCCAGGTTTGGGCTACTTGTGCCATATGTTGTAGGAACGAAATACTTTTCGATTCTGTCTTCTGCCTATAACTTGGCTGATAAGGACCAAAAGTTTAAAAATATCATAAATACCACACACACTCCAACAGGCAGCAGTCACTACGCAGGCATTTTCTGATGGAGGAGACTGACAGAAAGAGTCTTATTTCGGTAAGAAATGATGTTGCTGGAGGATTTCAGGCTAAAATCTATGCCAAGGGTCTGATTCAGCAAGCCAAAAAAAAAAAAAAAAAGGTAAACATGCACCAAAACAAACTACTTCATCTTGATTTCCCATTTTAAAACTAAATATCGCATAAATACATTGGCCTAACCCATGTTGGTAGCACACAATTTTAAGCAGTGAAATCTTGGCTTTTACCCATTTCTCGAAGTAATTACCATTTAAAATGGAAACTGTTTATCTGGTCCTTCGTTAAACCCATCTTTGTATTCTCCACTGATGAGCACAGTTCTTAAGAAAAAGCAAATTCTGGACATTTCTCTCTCAGAAACAGAAGTATTGTGTCAGAGGCTGCTTTGCCACAGTGGTGGCTTGTGGCTCAGTGTAGGAGGACAAGGGAACACTTGAGCCCTGGGTGAGAAGGGAACACCATGAGTGGGGACAGCTCCTCAGGCTGTTTAATGGGCCATTGACAGAGGTATCCTTGACACTCTTGTGTCACCTGGGGAGAAGAAAGGAAAACTTAGCAAGTATTCAACTCCCTGCTGTGGATAACAAGGCTTAGCTTTGTTCTCAGGTGGTGTAAAGCTGGAATTTACTTAAGTTTATATCAGAAATACTGAAAATAAAATCAACAGTGACATAAAACGCTGCCATGCATTTTGTGTTACAAAACTTTTATCAGCTACATGAGATACTTCACTTCTATCACAGTGAAGTTTTCTGAAAATGTTAGTTCTAACAAGAAAGGGAAAACCATAATCTCTATGGAGAAAGAATAAACAACATACTGACAAACTTTTCTGAGTCAACTGATGGCCATGCGATCATTCCCTCAGGCCTCATTTATGTTTAAAATGCATTGATTATTTAATCTGATAGAAACGGAGAGACTGTAATCAAAAAGTGAAAATATGGGTATTTTTCCTGTGCTGGAAGATCCCTCTAGTGGCTAAATTAAATATTATACACGTTACTCATCATTCTCTATACTAGTTCATGGCGTAAGCTATACTACAATATCGGAGAAAACAAGCAAGCATCAGTCATTTCAATTTGAAATGTGTCTCTACAATGTATTTTTCTAAATTTGATCATAAAACGTCTTAGGTATGATCCTAAAACAGACGCTTGGACAACAGTGGCCCCGCTGAGCGTACCCCGGGATGCTGTTGGGATCTGTCCTCTGGGGGACAGATTATACGCTGTTGGGGGTTATGATGGCCACACGTACCTGGACACGGTGGAGTCCTACGATGCCCAAAACAACGAGTGGACAGAGGTAATAGGAAGAATTTCCTAAAAAATAATAGGAATTCTTCCTGCAGATAGGAAGAATTCTGCCTGAATGAGGGGCAAACCAAAAATGATTATGTTGCAAAATTATCACTGGTTTTGGGCAAAACAATGTATTAGGATGCAGTAAGACTGTAAGTGAGATTGTATAAAATATTGATTGCCTCTCCTGTGAAATAACTGTATGAAATTTTTCAGACTGAAGGGTGGTGGGGAAGTGAACCAGGTGGCACTGACCATTCTGTGCTTGAAGCAGTCGAGTTTGCTGCTGTTGGAGCCTCATGTGTTTGCCAGCAATGCCCTCTGCTGGGGCACTTTCAAGGGTTCATATTTATGATCATCACCATTGAGACAAGAGGAAATATTTTAAACTGTTAAGATCCCTTTGTAGCTACACAGTCCCTGCTTCGGGAACGCAGGATGTGAAGGTCTTTTATAAAAGCTAAGCGCAACACCAGCCAACATTCCTGGAACTCTCAGCAGCAGCTAAAGCCTCTTCCCCAAAAGCCAAAATCCTGGGTTTAGAGCCCTAGTTTCACCTAATTTTTTAGCAAATTAGAATAAACAAATTGCTTTCCTTTTAATCCCCAAGTAACTTCTTCTAGTGCTATCCATAAGAGTCTACTGAAAACATTTCCTCCGTATTCTTTTCCTTTTCTTCCCTTTTTTTAGGAAGCTCCTGTCAATATTGGAAGGGCTGGAGCATGTGTGGTTGTTGTGAAGTTGCCCTGAGGACTATAAATATTGTGACTCTAAACTGAGTGACGTTTCATGAAGACCAAGTCAGGAAGAAGCGAAACACCTCCAGAAAGCAGTACAGACTATACACATCTCAGCAGCTCTCCATTACAGAGAACTCTTCTCTCTGAGCCGTCACGCTATCAGAGCACAAAAGTGTCTTCCCGCACTACAAAAATCAGAGAACTGTGCAGAAGTGAATTATTTTATTATGCCTAATACACAAAACATCGATAATATGTTTAAATGGTTCAGGTTTGTTAAAAAAGTGTATCTGTTATTTATAAAAATCGGCAGTAGAGTGTTAAACGGGTGTGTAAGATTTCATAAACTTTTTTTCCTTTCTATGTTGGCAGTGATGCTGATGGTTATGAAAAGACCTTTTCTATTCTAAGTAAATGAAAAAGAATAAGAGACTAATGCCTTCAACAGAGAACTGCACAGAAGGAAATACCTGCCTGCAAGTATCACTGGCAACAGAATATTCTCTGCAGAAGTAACTTCATTTCTATATTCAGAAATTAAATTACTAAATTAACTTCAAAATCCAACCAGAGAAGCATAGAATTTGGTTGCTATTCAACCTCCAGCATTGCTAGGACTGTGACAGAACACCCATTTTTAGCAGTATATTAAACGGAATAGTGCAAGTTAAGAAATAGTAGCGCTAAGGTATCTTTATGTCATGAAGTATGTGCCAACAGAAAGAAACCTCCTTTGTCAAAGCACAATGCTAATACAATTCACAACCATTTTCACCGTACATAGATACGTGGTATTTCAATGCTGATCACCGTGTCAGGTTATTCACGGATTCGTCCTTGCCCACTAACCACTTGTCAGGATGTGTTAAACTAATGGGACTATCCTTGGGATAATCACCATGTATTAAAATTTAAAACAATCACATAATTACATTCCTTGCATATAACTTACAAAATGAAATTTTTATATCATATTGATATGACAATCTTTGACCTCAGCTGAAGATTACCAGCTTTCTCTCATGTACAGTAGAAATATGGTAAGGAAAAAACCAGATCCACTGTGTAATGTTGTATACCATTTATATAGGCATGTTTATTTGAAATTATGGGAATACTAAATCAAGAACAAACACAAAAATAATCACCTGAAAAGAGCACATAATATTCCACATGCATGATATTTTCTTTTTGTGTGCCAATTTCTAATGAAGTTATTGATTTGTTTCACATTAATTTCTTTTTTTTTCCCCTTTTTAATCATTCCAAATGCTGAAAGTGTATTCTGGAAAAAGAATGTATGTAAGATATTCTATGCTGTAAAGCACAATATTTGGACAGTATCTACTTCAGTGTTGTTATGTTGTTTTGTCAGTATCAGAGAGATTAAAATTCTAGACTAACTTTCCTGATAGAATACTGTGTTTTCAGGATTCAGCAATACACTATTTTAAAAAATTTGTAGTATTAATCCTATTGAATGCTTCTAAAGATGAAATCTTATAAGCATATTTATAAAAGGAAAAACATTTTTAACTTTAAAAATCAATTATGTTTATATATAGCATGCTATGGTCAAATAAAGTTTACTTTCTCTGCTAAAAAACTTTAGACTGTATTTAAACAACTTTGTGGTTTTTGTTTTACATCTTTCCAAGAATAGAAAACACAGAAGCATCAATCTCATTTTTGTACTCTAAAAGAACAAAAGATTCTGTCATAAGTTTCCTCACTGCATCTGGTCCACAGAAAGTTCAACTTACCTTCCTTCTAACATTTCTTTTTAGATAAAGTTCATCTTCTTCCTTTCTTTCTCTGAGTCAAGAATAGTTGCCAATACTGTCATGACAGCATTCCCTTCCTATGAAAGGGGCTCACAGCCCCCAGCCCTTGGTAACCTGTGAAAGTACACTACATTTTCAGATGATTTCTTTTGGGGCCAGTAGGTGAGACTGCCCCTCAACAAAAACTTATCAGTCTATCTGCTTAGAACTACCTTCCTTTAGCTGTGAATTTCTAGATCAACAGACAAACCTCTTGCTAGCTTGGTGGACCAGGAAGCAAACTTGATTTCATCACTATTTTCATTTTGTATCTATTTTTGTGGAGGAAAAAAACCCAACACCACAAAACTCCCCCACAAACCCTAAAGAACAAACCAAATGGAGAACAAACTTTGACCCAGCTAGCGGATCATGGGTTAGAGAATTCACATCAGAGGAGAAAGGTATTTTTATTTCCCAACAACTCATTAATCTGAAGCAAATGCAAGGGGGGTAACTACCAAACATGACAATGAATTTGCATTGTAAGACATTGATGAATTTGAGATAGATATTAATTTTCTTTCTCTCTCTCGCCTACCTGTCGTATAAGGAACCCATCTGACCACCTACCTAGAAGACCTTTCTGGAGTAAACATTAACTCCTAAGTATTAATAATAATACTAATATATCTGCCCCATTCATTGCCACTGCTGCTCCAGTCATGCAAGAGCCACGTTCACCCTTTTATATAAATAAAGACTTGTGGGGATCAGAAGGAGAGGGTCACTACTGCTGATCATTCAGGCTCTAAATCACGCTTTTCCCATGTTCTCTTATAACAGCATGTCACTCTTTGCAATAACCACTATAACCTTTACCTACCTCTAAGGAAATTGTGTCATGAGGTTTGATTATTTAAAAAAAGTCACATAAGAAAACTCTTTTAGCTTGCAGGATGCAGCTATGTTGATCAGATTGATAAAGTCAGCAGCTCTTCCTTTTGTGAACCACAATCACTGAGGCAGAGTATGTGAATACCCGCATGTGTGTTATGTCAGGAGATGCTCTACTAACTTCTACGGCAAAGCTGTAGTAACTAGTACGCTTGCGAAATTTTAAGTTTAAAGGTGTGTCTTGTGATAGAAACAATATGAAGATAAATACAGGTAAGGGGAAACAAGAAAAGATGGGAAGGGAATGAAGCAGAGGAAAGTCAGAGAGCAATCTGAATGCAACCTCAGAAATCAAGTGGTCAGCTTGGGGAAGAAGGATTTAAAAATCACATGTAGAGAACTAATTTTGCCTGTCCCTCTCCTTGAGTGAGAACTCAAGCTTCAATCTCAGCCTGAAGGGGTGGTGCTGAGACATCTGCTATTAAGGCGCTATGGAAAGCAAAAGTGATGAAGAATCTGTTTCTCCACACAGAAAAGAAACGCAGAAATAAATTTTCTTTCTTTTTACGTGTAACTGCACAGGTGGGAATCAGGTTGTGCAGGGGCTGGCAACCCTGGTTGGAGCTGCTGATATGAAAGTTCATTTCAACTCTTAAAAATAAGAGGAACCTTACACATATCCTAAATTAATTTCAAAACAATCTATTTTAGGATGGAATGATGACAGGAATTATCATGAGATTAATATCTTAAATGCTAGAAAACATCAATATAACATTTGAGCAGCTATTTGAATTTAAGCAATAAAACGGCACAACTGCATTTTCTAGAGAAAGCAGATCCTCAGTGCTTTTAGCACTAAAGTTTGGTTTCTTTTTTCTTTTCTTCTGTATTATTTGTACAGCAGTGAAAAATCATGTGAAAGGAAACTAGCAATTCACAAAAGGAAACTGGACATAAGAGGACGATAGAAGAAAAGCAAACCGGAGCAAGTTCGGAGATGTTTAGACATTATTAGGAGAGAGGAAATGCTAGAGAGCTTCTCTGATGAGGTGTCACCCCTTCACATTTCCTCTGTTTCTCCCAACATGAGTAGTAGTTACGGAGCATCTCTGCTCATTAGGTACCCTGACAGCTGCACGCACATCTGGCTCGCTTGCAAAGTGACCTCTCTTATCTCTGACGTTCTACTGCTCCGTGTTCTTTATCGTGACTCTCGCCGGCAGAAGGATTATTATTTGTGCTATTTCTTGTTTGCCCAAGTCACTGTGTTTTCTTCCTTTTTTAAGCCCTGGCCCTTAAAGCCCCATTTTCCACTTTGGACTGGGTGATAATCTCTACACGAACTGGACCGGCAACTATATTTTATACAGTGCAATGATACCACTTACCCCATGCAATCAGCTTCAGGGAAGACTGAAGGTTCACCTTCACCATTACCAGTAGGAGATATTTAAGCCAAGAGCCTAAGAACCAACTAGCCTAGAAAAATCCCTTCTGTTGTTTGAGCAATGTTACCTTCAGTAATGTAACTGCATCATTGGAGCATTCACCTTCCCACCACACCCACAAGGCAGGAAAGCAGTACTAGAGCTACTTCCAACTCACAGGAAAAAAATGAATTATTTCCATGATGCTATAGTAAAAAAAAAAAAAAACAAACCAAACCATTAAGGGGAGGACATAGGCTGAATTATTTCAACACCCAGACTAGGTAACAGTCTAGTCTGCTTTGGACAGTATCTCCACTAACCCAACAAGATTCATAGAAATTCAAGGCTCACTTGAGCTATCTAGTTAACCAGCTCCTCCTGCCCACCTTTTCTTTTCTTTTTTTTCTGCCTTCTTGGTTGAGGAACTTACAAAAACAGCTTTTCTAAAGTACCTGCTGAATTAGTTGAAAAAAAAAAAGTCTTTTGACCTGAATGGTGGCCACTGGTTGTGCAAGCCTGGAAGGAACATCCAGGGGTAATTTCCTTGAGGAGAATCAATGAAGTGTCTTGTGAGACTAACCCTATCTCCTTCTACATGTATTCTGTACACGGTTATGACATGATGTAGTTTTTCTGCTTCCCACCTCCTCCTAGGCTCCTTCAGAGATGGGGTGCATGATGCTAAATACCTTGGGCTTCACTATCTGACTCCTCAAAAGCAAAATCCTGCACTGAAACACGCTCGCTTTCTCTGACCCCAGACATCATAAAAATTGCATGCTGAATAAACTGCAAAGAATTCAGAAAAGGCTGTCCTGGAATTATCTTTTAAGTACAGACTAATACTTTATACTTAAAAATAGAAAAACTGTATCTGAAAGTGGGTTTCCATATTACTCCAGCAGGAAGTTTAATGCAAGACACTTCCAGTTCCACTTGGCCTTTTTGCTGATAGAATCAATCTGATTAAAACTTGATGTCCAAAAAAGCCTCAACTTACAGGAATTATTAAGAAAATACTCTAAAGTTTAGCCCAGATTATTTCTGCAGTTTCAAAGTTACAAAAAGTGTTGAGGGATGGGGAGTGGATATGAAGATTAGGATAATCTGGGGCAAGACTGTGTGAGATTGGATACAAACCAAAAATATCACGTAGGTGACTAAATAGTGGCTTTTGAAGGAATGATTTCGCCATCTTTTATTTAGTCTTTGTTATCCCTTCTTGTGTGTGTAGTTTAGGTGGCATTCCCTGATGCTCTGGAGAGGCAGCTTCTCACATTCTCTTCGTTAAATGTAGGCAGCAAAGGTGGCCAGAAAACCAAACACACACATACCTTGGTACATCGACAAAATAATAAATCAGAGTGCCTTTGAATTGTCAGATAACAGACTTACAGTCCGTTATCATATTATTGTTTTATCTTCTGTCCCTTAGATAAACTTGGTAAAAGGAGCCTGTCCCTTTCCCTGAACAAATTCCACAACAGAAGTTGAGTAAATTTCAGTAAATTACAACAACTGGTAAAAGTCACAACAACCGACAGAATGCCATCTAACTTCAACTGCAGTCACCTCCCACCGAAACGTCCTCGATTCTCCCTCCGTGGAGAGTGAAGTATCCCTCAGAACAAACATATGACCGATAGATACATAAATTATCAAAATAACACACTTGTAAGGCTTTTGTCTCTATCTAAGTTTTCTCCTTTCTTCCGGGAATATATGTTTTTTCTCAGCTTTACAATTTCGTATGCCTACTGTTTTCAGTTCTTCTGTATGAGGTCACCTGAGGTAATTCCCTTGTATGTGTTTTCTCATGAAAATTGGTTTTCTATAACCCCTTAAACTTGTGTGTATTTATAAACCTGCTGCCCCTCGGGCCACACCATTTTCAACCTTTAAAGCCTCATAAGCATCTATTTTATTGCAAAATAGATTATTACAAAAATATTGCAATATCCCTGTAATGTACTGCCAGATATACAGCCTAGAAAACATCCTGTAATACTAAAAGCAATGCAGAAAACAGGAAGCAAAATAACATAGGCAGAAATAGAGTATAACTTCTCATTTCTTGTATAAAACAGTTTCACTAAACCCGAGTCTCACCTGATCAGTGCTGGATGCCTTAGAATTGCAGAAACCAAGGGCTGAGTAGCCTACATTCAAACCTTAGAGGGACTTTGTCAGCATTTCTTCAATCTGTACACTAACACTAGACCTTTTTTGTCAACAAGGTCACAGATACTTGATTTTCTACATAGGATTTTCTCATTGTGTGTTTCCTTACAGTTATTTGATGTTTATCAGTGAATTTTTCATTCAGGGAAGACATGAACTGGTTAAACACAGACCCGCTCCCTAATAATCCAAGTCCTCATCCTCAAGAAATGAGATACAACTTTGCTCATAATCCAGCGCTTGAAAAGTCAGGTACTGAATACTGAGGTGTTCTCACACTGCTGGAGTGTTCATCGCAGCTCATGAATCCACTTTGCAATGCAGGGTTTGCTCAGAAGATGGTGGTGTGGGACAACTTTTAGAGAGTCTTGACTCTAAGCAGGAACATATGAGACTACCTTGTAGTAATATTTATCCTTTAAACATAAACACTTCCCTATTTCATAATCTCAAGGGCCTACTCCATTTGTTAGTGAAGCCCTCTTCCATCCCTACACTTTCACCACTGGCATGAACACACACGCTGCTGACCTCTTAAGAGCAGTTTTGGAGTAAAAAGTTACAGCAAAGCACCTTCTGCAAATCTTCCCAATGCAAGAGTTGGTATCGCTGGCCCTGCGCCTGTCCTGGGGCTCTGGCACGTTGGAGAAGTTGCTGGCTTGTCCTTTTGCTGAGCACAAACAATGAAAACAATCTCTTTAGCTGCAAAGGCGCAACATGAAAAGCCAAGGACATACGGAGAGACTGAGGAGAAGCCTGTATTTCCCAACTGGCCCATTAGCCCCCATCAACTAGCCAATCCCACCTTTCCCTGGTATCACCTAGACACATTTAAGATGCATTCTTTGAGACGGGGAATAATCTACACATCTTTTCCTTTTCTAAAAGGAAAATAGTTTCTAAGCAAGACAAGTTCATAGATGTTAAGACCATAAACATATTATTACATGTTTTTTCTTCTGTTTCCCTATTTTCCATACTAGGAGAGTCATGAAAAGGGGACAGAGGTGAATACAATGCGCTTTACGTGAAAGATAAGAAATTGTCACATAGTCCTAACATTTCTTTTCTATAGGGAATAAATCTGGGCATCAACCCTCCTCTGTAGCAGTGAAGAAAGAGACTGCTCCCAGATACTGGATGCAACTTTTCTGAGATTCTCCAATAGCCTTTGACTCACCTCTCTGTAAAACCACTGAGCTGCAACTTGTTTTTATATATACACACACAGAAATCCTTTCTCTCTATCACCTAGAGTTAATATACAATCCAATAACATTACTTCTGGAATTCAGAAAGGTTCTGAAGCACAACAGTAAAAAAAAAATACAGCTTATGAATTATTTCTTTCAGAAAATAGAGACCAATTTACAATTGGCTTTACACAGTTTATAAGACACCGCTAAAAAAAAAAAAAAGTTGGGGAAAGCGAGATATAACACTGCTTGAAAACTACCCTTTCCTCTCTGTTACTTTAATCAAAGGGATACCTATTCATTACTGACTTGTTCTGTCAACTCAAGGTAAGTCCAAGCTCAGACTTTTTGCTATGCCCTATCTAGGCAAGTTAAAACACCATAAATACATTAATAATCTGTTATGAACTGCCAGTATTATATGGCGAAGTTTGTTTTTCTGGGTTTGTTTAAGGGCATCCATCCCCCCCACCAAGACATTGCCTTAATAATTACAGCTGTGCAGCAAAAGAAACCCCAAAAAGGTCTTTACTTCTGGGGTACAAGCAGCATAGGTGGAAAGAGATGCAAAAATCCAAATGGATTCAACGCCTTCGCTTCCCAAACTGCTCAGTCTCTTTCAAGAGCTAGAGTTAATATCTGGATGTAACTGTTCACATTAACAGCCTGGGTGGCTGCTCTTCCCGCCCTCTCCCCTTCTCCCTCCCATCACCCAGGAGCTTCCAGTTTCTTCCAGCACCATTTCCCCAGAGAATGCCTAGGCTATTCTACCCATTACCTCCTCTTTTATTCTCACAGACTCCTTAAAAACAAAATATTTGCAATATTCCCCAAACCTCTACATGCCATATCCCTGGCTTTTCTACCTTTGAGTCTTTCCTTCTAAAAGAGTGAGCTCAAACAGTAACATGACAGTGTTCATATGTAAAAATCATGCAAGATGAACTAATGCCAGTTGTCAAGAAAGCAGTCCAAACAGGAACAGTTTTAATTTCAAGCATTCAAATGCAAGTCAATCTTTCTTAAAATAAAGATAAAATCAGCACTTTCGGATGAAAAAAGCGCCTATGTGTACAGCTACCGAACAACTGATGGTAATTAAAAAACCACATTCTGCCCAAGACATTTCTGATAAGAATTGATTGTCAAAGACCTCATTAGTTTCTTTCACTCTACACTGTTTGTATCGAACAATAGTAAATAAAAAGTCTTGTGATGATTGTCTTTACAACTTTAAGTATCTCACTGATACTCAGAAAAACATGTGCTTGTCAGATTCACAGTTGGGAAAAACAGTTCATATAAAGAAAAATTCATTTTAATCACACTCAGTAATCAGATTCTTTTGTGAAAACAGGGGCCTGCAGCTGCTAGATGGAATCAAACACATTTTAAAAATAAAGAAAAATCACTGTGGCATGTTTTTCCCAAGCAACATTGTACACATTTCATTAACAATATTCTATAAAAAACCAGCAAGATTGGAGAGAATATGTCAGGAGCCAAAACAGACACTACAGAGCAGGGAAAAAAAAAAAAAAGAAAACTAGAGGGAAGAGATTAGACAAACTCTGAGGAACCTCTCGAACTCCACTGAATCTTTTAAATACAATAAAATACAATATAAAAAAATCATCTGATGATTTACTACACTGAAGTAAAAGGACCATGAAGCAAAGCAGCAGCAATGAAGCTGTAAGAGTATTCAAGAGTATTTGTTACAGACCTTTTTCCTGTTTCCTTCCTGCCAACTAAATATTTCTGTTGGAGCAGAAAGCGGTGTGGTGTTTGGAAGCTGTTTTCGCTCTATACTTAGTATCTCTGAGATGAAAATTTTATACATATTCATATTTCAATTATCTGGCTCGCAGACATAGCAATGGAGTTAAAATTCATAGTGATTAAATGCCAAGAGGTTTTTATTTCATTTAGCAACAGAGGATTTAAAGGCCTTAACTGATTCTTGATTAAAAAACCAACAAAATTCAAAACGCAACAGAATTTTCTTAAATTTTAAACATCAGCCTCAGCTTCTGTGAATTTCACTGTACATGTATTTTATTTGTCTGTTATCTCCTTGTATTTGTTCTCTTTTGTTCACAGTCAAGTCTTTTTTTTTTTTCTTTCCTTTTTCTTCACTAGGTTGTCAACATAAAGCCCTTATAACTCTCTCAGGACTGTCAAGTTTTTTCATCTTTCAAGAGACAGATAGAATGCAAGTTCCACCATAGATGCTGGCATCTTGTCATAAACATACCGTAGCTAGAGATGAAAGCAAACTTTTGCTACACTTATTTCAAGAATATTGTTTGGAAACTGATTCAATAATTGTCACTCTCTTGAAAGGTTTATAGTCCCATCATTTATTTATATAACTTTTTTTTAATTATTATTCTTTAAAACAAAGTCTTCCCAGGAAAACAACCTTGAAATGTCTTTATGCAGCCTGATCACTTATTTTTCCCTCACAGTAACTACAGAGGCAACCCGCTTTTTTCCACGTAGTACATGTTCGTATAATCTCAAAACAATGGGTACAATGGCACTAAAATAAATAGACACACAAGAGAGGAATTTGTTACGAGCCCCACAATATCTCACAGCCAGCCCTGACCAACGGGGCATATTTTAAAGAAAGATAAAAAGTTAACTCTGAATCAAAGCACTGTCTATTTGTTTCTAAAAGTACTGCAGTGTTACAGGGTTTCTTCTCAAATTCTTATTTGAGAACAGACACTTGTGAGAGGACAAACGCAGGATTTTACAGAATTGTGCTTGGATATTGACTGATAATTACAAGTAACAAGCTGTTGATGTGAGTGTGCAACTTATTGTTTAGCAGGTACTAGAGTTATAAGCTTCCAGAGGAAACTCTTGAGTGCATCAGAATAATAATTTTAAAAATCCCCAAACAAAAACCAATGCCCCCCCAAGCAGTCGGTAGTAAAATACTGCGTTCAAAATCATTCCCTATTATTTCCCAGGTGCACATTTTGGACATGCAACATCAGCTACATCAAACACTGCACTTGAGCGCAATGAATGAGCGAGCAGCAGAGCAACGCGATAGCAGTAATGGCCCAAAAGGGAAAGAGAAAACAGCTTCTTAAAAGCAACAGTTAAAAGCACTTTTCATACCTTACGTATTGCTAGAATCAGGACTTGAAGGGGCACTGCAAGACTCTAGAAGTGATTTGCAAATTAAAGTATACCTTCTGTGCGTGCATTAAGTTCCTCTTTTCCACTGCTAAAAGTTCATTCGCTCTTCTATTATAAATTGCTGTTAAGTAAAACATATTCAACCTCTACGGTTCACAGAAAAAGAAATCTCTATTATAGACACCATACCCTGACTTACTCTTTTAGTAAGCAGATTTTATTTTCATGACCTACGAAAAGTACAGATGCACTTCATAAAACAATGACTTAATCTTAAAGTACCTGGCAGGCATGTATTTTAAGGTGGTGACTTATTTTTTTTCCAGAGCCTACTTCCAGCTCCATCTCTCGACACTGCAGTAGTAAAATAAGGAATTTTCTTATTTAGTTTATTTCTCAGTTTTTCAAAACCTAGCCCACTAAGAAGATAAACTTTTTATTACTATGGGATTACAGAGCAACAGTGTTTCCACATTTGAAAGACGGGTAGATTGTAGTTGTTAATTATAACCAATACTAAAATGTGTCATCTTTTATTTCTGTAAAAAAAGTTATCTACCTATTTCTGTATAGGTTAGCTGATAAGTTGTTTGTGAGCCCAGCTCATGACGACTGAGGTCTTGTGCTGGCCTTCTGTGCAGGCTAATTCTTAGTCTAAGAGCTGCGATTTCTGTTATCACACAAGGAAAATAGGTAAATTTAGTATCCTGCTGAACTTTCACATTAACTTAGGAAAACCTGAGATACTTACTAGTTCCACATCAGTGCTTTTGAACCAAAAACTGAAACAAGCAGAGCTCGACCAACATGGAAGGCTGGACAGAAACCAAAGACTAAAGAAAAGCATCTCCCTTTAAAACGGGCACGCACCAAGTACAAACCCAAACTGCACGTACCTGGTGGCCTTTCCTAGAGTTTGCCCCGTGGAAACTGAGCGTGTGTGGAGACAAGCACCTTTCCTGACGCTAGCCAGCCTCTCTTCCCAAACACGAGAAATTAAGTCAATAAAACCACTCTTTCAGTAGCAGTATGAAAAGACCTACTATTTTTATTAGAGACCACAGCAATAATGATATTGTTGAAAATCATGATGTGTATGTGAGATAAGGCTGAATGAAAGAAAAAGGGAGGAATCAATAAAGCAAAATTAATGAAAGAAAAGCCCTCCAGGTGATAGATTACTCATACAATGTGTATCTACACACCTATGCGCGTTACAGTATAGATAAGTGACTCCATGGCACACTGTACCCTCTACCATGAATGTTTGTTCTATCTCCTACTCCAGCGTTTTATACCCTCAACATTGGTCTACTATAATTTCCTCCTCCTCTACTGAATTTTGAACACTATTATGAGCTAAATATATAGTGTCATAGTTTCAATATGGAAGAGAAACATAAGTATATTTTTGAATCTTGAAAAATTAATAATTAGATGCTATCGTTCAGTTTCCCTTTAAGTTAGTTTCTTTATATTCTTATCACTTCCTTTGATTTCAGCAATTTCTCTCCTCTGCAGTTGTCATAGGAAGTTAAGTGAATATTACTAGATGTTAAAAGGATTATATTGCTTCTTGCACCAGTCACCAGCTTTTTTACCAATGTCAAGGGCCGAAAAACGGTGGGGAGAATAAAACCTATTAAAAAAAATAAATATTAAAAATAAATAATAAAGGCAACCCGTGTGGTGAATCTCCAGAACTTAACTTAGGTGTAAACTCCTAATTTATAGTCCTCCGAAATTGTGACTGCCAAAGGAGCAGGGAGGTGAAACTGAGCCTCTCACTGTGGAGAACTAACAAAGGATCAAACAAGAACAAACAAGCAGCCAAATTATTGGAGAAGGATCAGCCAACACAAAAATATGATATGCCTTTTGACCTTTAAGCCTTTATTAACCAATACTAGAATCATCAATCATTCAAGCTGAGATAATGAACTCTATGACTGACACCATTCAATAAAAGCAAGAAAACACTCAATACGTGCTGTAACCCTTCTGCATAAACGACCTTGGGATTTGCTTGCATTTCAGTCTTAGGAAAAGTTTGTATTGCTTTAAACTTTATATCTTTAAAACTCCCCACAATGCCTGTCGTTTCATCCCCGTCTAGTGGCATGCACAATGGTCTTGTAATTCAGTACAGAAATTTTATTTTTAGTCTCCCGCAGGTGATATCTCAGAAAGTCACACAGTCTAGCCAGTGTATCTATAATGGCACTCCAAGCTATTTTTACAAAGCAAATCAATTTTTAAATATGGCATTAAATTCCAATATCAGCAATTTCATTTTGACTTGAAAAAAAAGACTGCAGACAGCAGACTGTTTGGCTGAGAGCAAACGGGAAGAGAGGGGAACAAACTGCATTTGAACACAAGGGAAACTGAGGTTTGGATTATATAGAAAATTCGAAATTGGTCTAAAGCAGCATTTTAAATGAAAGAAACAATACACCATATCCCTGATGGCATATCCATTACTTCTATGGTTTTTAAAAGTTTAAAGGCTGGTTATGTGTCTCAACAGTAACAGATTTAACAGCAGGAAATGATATTACTGGAAAAAAACGGATGTATATAGCTCTTACAAAAGGGAAGAGCTGTCTGTGTACGGGAATTTTACAGTGGGCTCCTATTCCTTTGGTGCAGGGAAGGGGTGACTACGTACTCAAAATGTTAATGAGGAAAGGGATCTGGTTGGAAAAGTAACTCATATTAAAACTTGATATGCTAATTAGGATACTGAAAGGCATAACATTTTTAAGAAAAAGCGGTTCCTTCTAGTGCCTATTTATTTATTTGGACTGACTTCCAGAAACTGGATAATGATGACATAACTGACTAAACTCAAACTGACGTGAAATCTTTGCCAGTTTTACTAAATGAAATTCCTTTTCAGTTACCTCTTAATAGGCAAAGTATTACTACGACCTGAGGCTACGATTCTAAGCATGCTATTTACTTATTTATTTTTATACCTGTTGAGAGCTGGACCACTGGGCCTTTTGTTTTCAAAAGAGACAAGAATAAAGATTAGTGCCACGGGACAGTAGGTACTTCAAGAATTCAAAGAACTCAAATTCTTTTAGGGAAGTCCTTTAGTTGCCTTCAGGACCACCATACTCTTACACTGTACAGTACAAGCATAAAGTCTTTATGGTCTTAAACAGAAGGAAGGGACAAAAGGAGATGTTTTCATGACTTTTAAGTAAGGGGGGGGGGGGGGGGGAACAACACAATGAATCAAGTGGGAAATGAGCCGTGATGGTGTTTTGCACTATTTGCCAACAATCGAGGTGAGGGTTCTGCACCATTCATCTTCAACATTCCGATTGCATCATAAGATAGATAGCTACTAAGGAAAGCTAAAAACTCTATTAATGGCTACCTGCTTTAAACTGTTAAAAATACATGCAATTTTTAAAGCTCAAAACAATAAATTGTTTCTAGCACAACCCTGTGCTTTAGACATCCTTAGAAAAAATTCCTCCATCAGATGACTTTATAAATCAACACACCAGCCATCTGGGGAAAACAAATAAATCAATGGTCTCATTCTAAAATGCTTCTGCAAGGTAAAAATTTGAAAAGGTCAGAAACTGCTAAAGATTATCTTTACAGTTACAATTAGGGAGTTTCTCAGCCCCGTTGGTTATTCAGGCCGCAGAGTGTAGCTGTATCCGTTCACAATAGCTGAAGACTTGGCGCAATGAGGCTCTTGGCAGAACAAAGGCTACACACCACATGAGAGAGCAGGACACCAGTGCCCTGGAAGGGTTACGTGTGCTTTGACAGACAGACATAAGCAGTACTTGAAAACTGCTTGTCTCTTTAAATTCCATGAAGAATCTGGGCAGTCTACAATCCATAGCCTTTAATTACTAATCGTGCAGATCAGGATGGAGAGCTGGATGTGGATGACCAGCCCTTAGAGGCTCTTGGGAGAGATTGAGAAAGTTCAAGAAAGGCCACGTTGGTCTTTACATTTGTTTTACTATGACTGCAGTGCCAACAGGCGCAGAACGAAGGTGCTTGGGGACTACATTTAGGTCTGCTGCAATCTAAGACATCAGTGGGAATGCAGGAGAAAAGGAGCCAAACCTGTGCTCCTGTTGAAAGACACCCACACACACATCAGTCAAAGCTGGCCCAAGGCACGCTGAAACCTTAACTTGAATAGAGAGGTGTGGAGATCACGGAATCCCTGCAGTGGAATGAGACCTTTGGAGTTTGCTGCCCTGCTCAAAGCAGGGTCAGCTACAGCAGGCTGCTGGGCTAGAGTTGGGTTTTGAGTGTCTCAAGTACAGAGATGCCACAGCCACCCTGGGCAATCTGTTCCAGTGCTTGACCATTCTCTCTGAAATACATATGAAAAAGCGCCTGTGCTGGATGGGCACGTCCCTGAGCACCGCGACCTAATTCTGAAGTTAGGTCTACTTTGAGGGTGTTGCACTATTGTTTTTGCACTGGACATGAAAACTTGTTCTGTTTTGGGGAGGCGGGGGGGGGTTGGGGTACAAAACCTGCTGCCTCCGTGCATACTTGGAAAGCACAGAAGTTCTGGGCTTTAAAGACCAACCTACTCACCTCCAAATATCACAGGGCTGGGAAGGAGCTATACCTCCTGGCTCAGACAAAAAAGCTAAGTCCTCTAATCTTACTCTTTCAGAGGCTTTACTTCAGAAACGCAGCAGAGGATCTAAGTTTCAAGTGGAACTACATCAAGCCATTAAAAAAAACCCCCAAATTAAAACCCTATTTTAAAGAATTTTCACACCCCACCAAGTTTTTCTTTGGTCCTCATCAGCATTAAAAATGTTACAGCCTACAAGGAAAGGAACTCTCTAAGTGCAGTGATGCCATATCGTGATGTCATGCTGTGATGCTACAGGTTTCAGTACAAGGACCAGAAAGTACCAATAAACTGTAGCCTTAGTTATAGTAAAATCAGCAGAATCTGACCTCTGAAATGCCATGAAACAGAAAAGGTATTAACAGACACAGCCTGAAAAGGAGGTTACTGAAGCATTAAGTGTATTATTCGTGTATTTGTATCAGTTCTTTCTCTTTCTCTGTGCCTACTTAATTGCAGCTTAATAGACTTTTTATGAACAGTATAATTTACCTAATGTGTCATTTTTAATGTAGGCTGAGGTTACTTTTGGAAAAAAAAAGGTAAATTGAACATTTTAAAGAGTAAAGATTGTAAGCAAATGGAAACATAATTCAAAGCTGGAGAGGAGTTATGCTGCTCACTGGAAACCAGAAAGTACTAATTTGCATTTCTGTAATCATTAATAGAGGTTATGAGGTGTCAATTATGTTCCATGTGTGACCTTTTTAGTTTCTAGGTAATGTACCTCAATTAATTGTCTGTGGCATCATAAAGCACCTTTTTCACTGCACCATGACTACGAAAAGCAATAAAATTCTTCCTCTGCAGCTGAAGTATGAAATGCACAACTGACCTTAGCACTTCGCAGTAGCTCACCGATGCTAATGCAGCCCTTCTACTGGCATAAATTACAATGCAGTCAAAATCCGAGTGCTCCGCTAATGCTTTCCTAGTTCATGGGAGATTTTTGTACAGTCACAGAAATGATCGTGCTTTGAAATTTCTGTTTCAGTCCTCAACTGCACATTGAAAACTCTGCTTTAACGACACCGAACAAATCGCTTTAAATTTCAGTGTAGAAACTGCTATGAAAGGCAAAACTGCGATTCAGCCACACTGGTCCTTTTTTAGGAATAGAAATCAATGGAATAATTTGATATTGACAGATGTTATGAACACAGACTGATGAGCAAAACCAAGTGGGTATCAGGCAATATTTTCTACCCAAGAGATTTACGATGTGCAAATATAAGCTGTCACTTAAAATCTGTTGTTAATTCACTCACTATTTTGCAAATATTTAGATGAATATATTTTCATATGAATTTTTTAGATTAAAAAAAATAGCCCAACCCACGACTGTGACCTTAAACTGAACTTCTTGAAGTGAGAAAAATTGTACATTTTCCAGCTTTCAAAGTTATTCACTTGCAAAATCATACAGAAGAAAGAAGATAAAAGAAACAAGGGATGGATAAAGTCTAAGAAAACACCAAGTAGTAAAATGAATGAACGTTACAGTGGATAAGATGTAAGAAACCTCCCTAGCAGATCTGTGTCTGTAGCAGGCGTGCTGGTTACTAAAGAGATGATCTGGACAGAGACAGGACCTGAAATCAGTTCTGCTCTCAAAATGTTAAAAGTGTTCTGCAGTGATTTAAATTCAAGACTGTGATATACCAACGGACTCTAGTCATTAAATGATAAGGCAATTCAGTAATCATTTCTTTTTCCTAAAGTATTTTTAGGAAGCCTAAATGACATTTGCACTATCATTTTAAAAACAAGGATGTTGTAAGGAAATTAATAACTTTTTAAAAAAACCCTTAACTTTTCTCCTCCTGCTCCCCAACAATGTACTACAGAAATTAAAATCTAATCAACTAACAGCAAGTAAACTAAATCCAACAATGTTTTATCTTTCTCTGCTTTCTAAAGCTTCAGATAAATGTTATATGTAAATATATTTTCCAACCTGACAAAGCCAAGGGGTAAGAAATTCTCTAGAGCTTCAAGCAAATGTTTTTTGGTGCTAACAAAGACTCTACGAATCAATGGTGAGATATCTACTGAAGTTTATCTTCATCAAAAAGATTGCTTTTCAAAGTCCACCTGTCAGTAGCAGTTTTATTTTGTTTTCATTAATTATTGACCCACATGTCTCTACACAAAGACAGACATGGCAGAGGATTTACGTCAAGTTCAGAATCACAAGACTGCTCAACAATTTCATAAAGCATGTACTGACATGCATCTAAAGTTGGCATTACTGGAACTTTGAAAAGAATAAAATCATATTAAATGAGTTGAACTACAAACATCTGAATTTCATAAAAGCTTCAAGCAGTTCTATGAAAACTAACACACTCAAGCACATGATCAATGCTATCGGTATGTATCCAGATAAAAACAGACTTTCCCAAAAACACACTCATTTTTTTCTGACATTTTGGCCTTAAGAAATCCAAACAGTTAAAGATGGAAATTATTCCAATGTAAAAATATTCAAAAGGTCTGGTCTTAGAAGTAATGAAATGTATTTAGCTGCTTTGTAAAGTATTGTCTATGAGTCCTCAGCCTACTCAATCTACGTGAAAAATGGAATATACTCTTCGTATATGCGATGTTGTGACTCTGAAAAAATGCAGATATATGAAAGTCAGACTTTTGTCTTTCCCTCCCACACTGTAGTATTTAATCAGCTATACTATAAATACAGAATTCTATTTAGGAATACACCTCAAGCTCTCAGAACTAGCAGGCGGCCACCATACTAGTAGCTGTAACAGGGAGTGTACATCTTAAGATTTTGCCTATTAAAGCAAGGTACTGCAGACAGAGAAAAACGTGCTTCATGTACCTCAAAACTACATGACATTTCTTTTTTTTTTTCCTTGCTGGTTCACTGTTAGACCACAATGTAAGCCATGCTGGGCACAAGCTCTCCCTCACTGGTCAATCTTTCTCTATGTAACAAATTAAATTAAATCTATTTACTGAGTTGCTTTATGGAACAGAAAGTTTCCACATGCGTTCTGTAATAAATAGTATGGTTGAAACGAAATGATATCAATTCTCATGAAAAAAATTATGTTACTGCATTGAAGAAAATACCCCATATTGACTGAGCTGCTCACTTTGAACAGCCCCAACAACTTAAAAGACTAACTTTTCCTCCAAAACACTGCAAGTGACATTGGAAAATGTCCATTTTTTAAAGGAAACCAGCACACATACAGTAAATGATGTGTAAAATTGAGTAGAAAGATCTTCACTTTTTCTCCATATTTATCGTTGCCAACTATTCTCAGAATGGCAAGGGAGTGACAGAGCATTCAGTAGCAGTTTTCATCCATCTGTAGCTTGTTTTCATTAAACGGTATAATTTTATGTCAAAGGAATTTATGTTCTGTTCTGACGTGCATTATACTATATATCTTAGATATAATAAAAAGGTTTCTGATCACCAAAGTTTGAGAGAGTTTCATCCATTCCACTTACCTTATTCTGAATATGTCCTTCGTTTCCTTCATAGCAACTTCTAAAGCTTTTCTTTTGGGGAGTGCGACTCTGCGAGGAGGACAATCGTGGATCTTGAACTCCTGGTGATTAAAAAGAAAAGTTTATATTAATGTTGAAAATGAAACATTTAATTACTTCTAATCACAAGAGTCCTGAAGGTTTTATTAGATTATAATATCTCAAATGAAAATACATACAAATAAATCGTGCTTTTGCTGCATCGTCACTTCACAGACACATACAAAATGATGTATATAAATGCACTTAGAAGATACTTGAAAAAAAAAGTATTATGCAACACAATTTGCATTTTTAATTCCTCAAGTTACTCTAAACACATAAAAACTTTAAATTTCTGATAAAAATGCACCTGAAAATTCAAGATATCCTTTTTTTTTTTTCCCCAGAATTTTAGCTGGACAAATACATTTGTTTCAGAGGAGGAACAATCCACGATGGACAAAGCCACCAACCAGTCTCAGAGATCAAGGTGAGCTGACAGGCACTGACCATAACGGATGAGGACACTGATTCACAGGGAATTGTAAAAGTTAGGTCATGGCTGTAATTAATTGCGCTGAAGGGGAGTTTCTAAAAAATGTTTATGCAAATAATCCTGGTGAAACGACAGGGATTTTGGAACTGCACAGGATATTTTGAACCGTGCCACAATACTGCCTGTGCCAAACATGAAATTAAGGAAAAAAAACAACCCCAAACCTGCAGACGTTACCTAACTACTTCATTTGTCTAAAGCAGGTTATCTGGGCTCATTATTAACAAGTTTTCATGAGTTACCAACATTGAAATCAACCTCCCCAGGAAAAAACTATTCCCAGAATGATACTGTTAGGAAGTTGTCCCTCATGTCTGAATGCTTAGTGTTAAAACTCAAGGTAAAATTTAGCTTATCTGGGCAAAACAAACAGATCATCATCTTGTTTATACATTAGCTATTATTTAGGTGTCTGGAATATGTTGCGTTTCCCTTTCAGGTTTCTCCATTTAATTGCCAAATTACTTCAATTTTATAGTGCAGATGATATTTTTTAGGCACTTAAGGACTCCTACTCTTCCCTGGAATCTCTCCAGATACAAGACACCTTTCTTGAAAATGAAAGACAGGTAAGACTTTATAATCTGGCCCAGAAACGCTACATCTTGCAGGTCTGTTACAAGTCCAATTATATAATATGACTTTCCTCCGTACAGAGAAATGACAGACTCATGATCAGTTTGTGAAACGAAAGAAACTCTAGATCATTTTCAGGGGAAAAAAAACCCCCAAAACCCAAAACATTTGGCCATTCGTTCCTCAACCTTCTGCCTCTTGCTGAAGCGCAGTGTCATGCATGTAACATATTTAGCGTGGAGGAACAGCTGAACTGGGTCCAACCTAAGTCCATGTCAGTGTATCTAGACTCGTGTGCCCTCTGGAATGTTGGCAAAACAAACTTCAGGGGGAAAACAGGGCAAAGGTATGAGAAGCTACATTTCATATTGTTTTATTCTGTTATGCACATCGCTAACGAAAAATAATGAACAAAAGCAGGCACAAGCCAGATGCTATTGTTGTATCTCCTCTTTTGTCAGTGAACAACAGACGAGGTAACAGCATCCATCAGGTCTGCACCTGCTCTGTATTAACTTCTGCTACACTATATTTATTTTATAAAGCTTTATTTAACAATCCATTTAGTGATGTACATTATATGCCAATTAAAGTATGAAAACCACTCAAGGCCATGCTACCACTAGAATGATGTTAATTTCAATATGTTGAATAGAAAAATAGTTCTCATTCAAATTTTAATAAAATATTTTAATAGTAATGGAAAACTAGCTCATTTGATAAACCACTTCCAAACTTCCCTTTGGGTAGCTGGGGAAGGAGGTGGCTGCCTACTTCTTCTGACACCAAAATATATGTCATTAAGATGACAGAGGGCTCCTTTCAGATACATTTTGCTCTAAGTACAAGTTCTTCTGGAAGTTAATAGATAATTTAAGTAGCACATCACATATGTGTAACCATTTGAACTGCTCTGTGTTATCTTTTCAAGGCAGTTGGGTGTATAGTGTGTACTCCGATCCATTCTCAATGCTTTCTATACCTTCAGACACACGGAATAAAACCAAAGTCTCACCAGGTGAAATACATATATGTGCTGGGTAATCTGGTTTCGTTCTCCTTTACATTTAAAATGATTGGCTGCTTCAGTCACTGGTCACTTACAGCAGAACTTTTTTCTTACTATTAAAAGTTTAATTCCAAGTCTTTAAGCAGTCTAAACTGGTTGACGAGGTTATTCTTAGTGTTTCAAAGTTTTCCGTTTCTCTTTCTTAAAAATGTTAAAGGCTTCATGTAGCAAATAGAAAACAAAACACCTTACCATTCTGTTTCTCCTTTCCAAAAACACAGTGTAAGAGAATTAGCAAGCTACCCATAGCACTTCTTTTTAAGCTTTTTAAAACAAGCTTTTTAACCAAAACAAAATGAGATTTTATTTGCACTTCCATGTTTATAACAGCCTCCCTAGCATGGTACAGAAGGATCCTTTGAGGTATCCAGTACGTTTAAAAGAACACAGAGGAGAGAAAGGACATCTCTCAAAATAAAAACATATATTATCTCATCTTTGATCTTTGTATGACAGTGAAAGGAATTCAGTATGATAGCATTCTACCAATGTATTTCTTAAAACTTGTAAAAGAGATGGAAAAAACCCCAAATCGCTTCCCTAGAACCCAGATACGTTAAGCAAACCATGCACTGGACATGGTCATCAAAGATGTCCTAGAAGACATGTGAAAGATATGACTCCTTCCTGGGACGGAGATCTGGAGGAAAGAGGGAGGAAGCTTTTGTAGTTGGGAAGTAAGAGAGACTGGTGCAGATTCCAGGTCAGGGCAGCTTAAAAGAAAGGTCGTGACTTTTGCTCCATACACCTCTTTTTGGTCTTCTGTTGAAGAATGAAGCAGCAGCTACTTTGAACACTAGAAATCTGAGAGAAGACTTAAGTTTAACCTGCGGTAAGTTAAGAGCGAATAAACTGAGATGTGAAAGCAGCCACAGAGAGTCTTTGAGTTGAGCTTCATCCATTTTATCTTTTCTAATGTTGTTTCATTTTTGCCAACCCCCACTTTAAATAAATCTACACCTTCAATCTCAAAGTTTATCAGGTGATAGAGAGGGGCATGAATTATTCCAGCATGCAGCAAGGCCCTCAATTCTCACAGAGCAGGGCATCCTTAAAACGTGGCTGTAGGACTGCCCAACGGGTTTCTAGGCTTTCATTTTTAAACCCTACATGCTGTGCTAAACAAGACATGCTGCCAGAAGACTTGCACAGGCCATTCGGGCAACGTGTATCAAAGGGCTCCAAAGAGGAATAAGCATCTTCAGCAAACACCCTGTCACCTTTTGGCACGTTGCAATGGAGCTGGGGAGCACAACTCAACTCTGAGGCTCCCAACAGAGGGGTCACACATGACAACCACCGAACAAACAGCGGTTCTGCTCCCCTAAGCAATCTATTCCTACATGCTGTGAGCCTCTCCGAGGATTCTGTGCTTTTCTTCTGTCTAGAGCTTCCCCAGGAGCAAAAATGCAGTATGAAAGACAAAACAAAAATAATCATGGAATGTTTCTTTATATTTATAGCAGTTTTGATCACATTTTTAAATGTACTGACATATTCATTAGCTGCATTTCAAGGCTGTTTGTCTAACTTACTAATATGAAGTGATTTATCAAGCAAGAGCCAATGAAAAAAAAATATAAAAGCCAACTGTGGGCACCAAAAAATTAGTATTTGCTACTTTTATGTTCAAGAATCATTCTGAATTGTAATCACTCCCATTACAAGATATTGGTTCGCATGTAAGAACATCTTGTGACCTGCAATATTTCTAATTCACAGCCTATACTATCATCTAAGAAGGGAAAAGGAAATGGAAAAGGACGGGAGTTTTTCCCAAGCAGCTGAACTCGCTCCCTGTGTCCATGCCCAGCCCTGCGAGAACAGTGAACTTCTGCTTCATTGGCCTTCCCAGGAAAAAGCATGATCAGACGATGCTTCTGCAGAGAACGTAAATAATGGCTTCTTTAGGTCCGTATCATTTAACTGCAGGATGCCCTGACTGTCTTCCCTGAGGGCTGAAGATCTATTAGAGAAGTTTTAGGAGAGCCATATCTATTTAGCCAAGGCTTCGTTGGGACTAAGGCCGAGATGACAGCAAACAAAGGTACTGTGTAAACAAAGCCAGCGGAACTGGTCACGGGGAGGTCTTGTAGGCAAGGCAGGGTTTGAAGAGTATCTGCCAGCTTTTAAACCTCTCCTACCTCTCATAACTGCAAATTTCAGTCAACGATGCTGTCGTTCCAAATGATCCAAGTCATCATTTTACGAAAGACTTCATCCTTCAGATTTGATCCTTTTAAACAAAAGCACTTTGAGGACTGATCCTACTTAGTCAACTGCGTGCTTAAAAATTTAATTGTCTGAATGCTACTCATTTAAATCCAAAATTACTAGGGAACAATTATCTTATTATTGACTGTCACTTACACACAAATCACCCACACATCCTGATCAACTTCATAGTGCAGTTTCCTGTTAAGAGTCATTAATGCTATTTCCGTGTATTCTGTGGTATCTCTACTCTTATTGTAGCCATAATGAAGCTTAAATTCGTAGTAATGAAGCAACTTTTTTTTTCCCCTTCTTAATGACTTCTTCAGAAAATATCTTTGGACTTAACCTAGTGATTACAAAATCCCACAACCTTCCATATTCTGCATTTCATTTTCTTAAAAAGAAAGTGAAAAAAAAAAAAAAAAGACATACTTTTCAAGTCATGATTCAGCGAACAGTCCTTTTTTTAGATATATTAAAAAACCGCTGTAGGTGAGGCTGGCAGCTCTGTGCCTGTGAAAAAGCCGTATCATAATCCACACCAGTAGATCAATGAACTGTTGGACAGAACCACTCAAAAATCACCTCCCTTCCTATTATCATGCTTTCTGGTCTTCCAAGCACAAATTACCCATCAACCTCCTTGACCTAGTTCCAGAAACGCTGCCGTAAAGAGCACCTGTCAGAGTGATGCATGTACAAGCTGGGCGCAATGACAAATAGGAAGCAATCGCAGTTATCACAAGGAATAACAATTCAGCTACAAATCTGGCTCAGCATCAGACCGGTTTGATTTCCCACTGCAAAAATCTCAAAATTGCTTCTGGATAGGACATTATCATGCCAAATCTTCCTGATTCACCACAGGACAAACTGCTATTGTGTGTGACTGCGGGAATATTCACCAGTCCTCTAAACACCTGACATGGGATTACTTTGTCCCTCAAGTAAAGCCAACAAAAAAACAGCACGGAGGAAATGCTGTTATCTCTCTTATCAGATCAACTTCTAGAGCCGAATCCACAGCCTGACATCCTAAGGGTACTCACCACTGCAGTCCTTAGAATTTTCTGTCTGCTAAAAAAACAGAGCTTAATTAAAAGCATATGTGCTTCCAAATTGTAATTAGTCATATGTGAAATCTCCCGAGATGTAATGTTTGGCTTAGATTTTATGCTTATCTACTGTTCCTAGGCTAGAGGGACAAACCAGAAGATTTTCCTGCTTGACATTTAGTTTTGGCATTAGTAAAGCTATGCAAGGAGAAAGGATAGACAGGAAATTAATTGGCTGTGTCCATTACCATGGAGCCCTGAAGTTATCACTATAGAAACTATTATGGGGAGCCTGCCACAGTGATAACAGGCTTGTGCGCTGCCGTCTCTTTATAAATTGCCAGGGCACAGGCCAAGGGATGCAGCCGAGAGAGGAGAACGAGCTACTCATGCCTGGTAGTGAATGGACTCTCACATACTCAGTTGTGGTTTTAGCAACGTGAAAATTAAAGTCTGTAATAAAGGCTTACGTTTCCTTTAATGAATTACTGACTTGGGTTCAAGGGAGCCTTCTGCAGTCAGAGTGGTTCTGTCTATGGTGACAATTTAACCCACTCTTGAACTCGAATGAGTGCTGTAAAGTGGTTTGCATCCTGCCACGCAAAAGGAAGGGTTTGCTTCAAGCTCAAGCCTAGTGCTTAAACTCTAAGCCTGTGGGAATATCAGAGTCTACAGGACAAACGTCTCAGGCTGTGCACAGAGAGAAATACTACCTGGGTCTGGTGCCTGCGGAAAGAACATCCTCTGATCATGCTGAACCCGTGGAAGGTAGGGCAGGAGGGCAATCGCCACAGAGAAATTCCTGCCACAATTCCTACCTTGTTCTGGCCAACATTTTAAAGTGACAAACTGCTTTGCCGTAGTGAAGGCTGAATACCGATTTAATTCTGCTTCTCCTTCCAGAAAGGAAGGTCTGGACCGGGGAGGAAAAGGAAAGGCAGCGAGAGCCAGAGCTGGGGAAGTCTGTCTAGGTTACCAGTCAAAAGGCTGATGTGACTTAACATCACAGGCACTTACATCTGCTTTGTGGGGAGGAGAGTGTGTGTGTACGTAAGATTCAGAGCTCACAGGAATACATCCATTCATCATCAGAATCACCTAATCCCTCCCCGGCCATGCAGAACTCGGTCCTGTACTATCTAATTTCTTACAGGTGGTGGGTGAAAATGCTTGTGAACCCACAAATTCAGAGTAACTGATTGAAAATTCCACAGAAATTTGTCTAAAGGTGTGGCATTTTAAGATACACGTTTTGGCACTTCTCTAGTTCAGTTTATTGAAAAAACAGAAGGTAAGGGTAAAACAGACTGTTACTACCAGAACACTGATCTTTAGATGTGGCACATGCAGCATGTGAATTCATGCCAAGGAATAATTATTCTAAGAATTATCAACAGAGCAAGTGCCCAAGTGAACCTGGCATACACACTCAGGACATTAATTAAAACTTTTAGCATTTCCACCAAAGTTTCTAGCATAACGTGACTGTTGCCAGCTTCCAAAGTGCATACAGAAATATTAAAGGCTGAAGTTTTCAAAAGTGTCTGCCTGATCAAGGAACAACTTATAACACAATATCCGATTTTCACTTGTATGTCAATGGAAAATGACTTTTTAAAAATCTATTCATAAAGCACAGGTCAAGAGCAGACAACTACGTGAAATCCTTGTAGTCACTGTAGCATTTCTTAAAAGATTTTAAAAGTTTTAGTAGTGGCTCTGCGGGACTGAGCCGAACACTTTCACCAGGTGTCCATTAGATGGTGGTGTAAGCTAAAATACAAAAATATTTGGTAAAAAGATGGCAACAGTGATAAAATGACAACTTTTGTTTATAATAAGACTTCAGGGTTTTTTATCTGGTACTGGGATTCTTTTTACTTTGTTCTCCTTATTCCAATTGCTCTCTTTGTTCCATGTTTTTTAAAGGTGTATTTTATTGTCCTCATTCAAAAGTTAATTTTCATAATCTTTGATACCATATTTGATGTTGCAATTCTTTTCCATCAAAAGGCCTTCACTTTTACCACTCCTGATCGTTCTGATTGTTACTTATTTAAAATATTGAACGCAGAAATAGTAATTAAAAGAGAGCAATACCCCTGGCTGGCTTGATTCACTCCGAGTTATGCAGGACGGGGAACAACAGACTCTCAGACCGTAGCAGTTTCACCACTGTCTTAGCACAGGTCAAAGAAGCAACAACAACTTTTCTGCAGGTATTTGCTCCACAGTGTTATACACTGCGGTTCATAAATCATTCCTGTTCCAATACCAAGAAATGGCGAGAGAAACAAAAGCAATTTGCTGTTCGTCGTTTCAGACTATTAGCAATTAGGAAGCAACCGAGAGATTCGGTGCAACTGGAGCACCAGCAATGCCCCAGCACCTCTCTATTAGGTAAAGGCCACGTGTAATCCTTGAATTTTTTCCCAATGTTAGGCCAAAATTGGCTCTTGAATTAAATAACTGCTGCCTAGGCGGATCAAGGCGAGATGAAAGTAGAGATAAAACGAGTTTTCAGAACTTACCAGCGTTACTCAGGGTTATCTATCAGGAAGCAACAGAATGATCTAATAACTGGAGGGCACCTTTGAGCTCTCTCCTATTACTAGGTCACCAAATCCGAACAGTAACAAAACCCATCCATTTTCTCTCTCACTCAGAGTGAAGATTGTGCTAAAGCTTAACTACATAAAGCACTGCAGCGAAAAGGAAGTATGAACAAGCACTACAAAACTCGGCCCTTTCAGCAAGGCAAAGCACTGCGCAACGACCCAAGAAGCACCTGCTCTAATAGTATTTAGTTCTACAATTCTTAACCCTCGGTATCTCCAAAATTTCAAGCAGCTCCAGTTTCTCCTTCTGCAGAATGACCTACAAAAATTAGTCACAACCATGAAATAAGAAGTTTCGCAGAGTCAGACTTACAGTAGAGAATTCACTTCCATGAGAAAGGTGATTAATTATTTAAATTCTGATTCAAAAGTCTTTACTCAATTATGTCTACAAACATAAATTAAGATATATGACACACATGCTCACAAACATAAATAAGTATCCCTGAAGGCAAGGCTGCTTTACAGTTCCAGAAAGCATCTCACAGAGTATTTATAATGATTTTAAGGCTACAAAATCTGAACAGGAACTACCACTGGGACTGTTCTCAGATATTCTCACTTGCTCCCAGTTCCCCCCCCACAGTGGGATGGGAGAAAAAAGTAAAAATCATGGATTGAGATAAGAACAGTTTAATAAATAAAATAATAATAATAAATGTAGTAATAATAATAGTAATGAAAAGCTATATAGCTAAAAGAGGGAGAAATAAATGTCAAGAGAAGACAAGTGATGCACAAAGCAATTGCTCACTACCCGCTGACGATGCCAGTCCCTGTGCAGTGATCTGCTGTGCCTGGCCAGCTGTCCCCAGTTCACATACTGGGCGTGACACCCGATGGTATGGAATATCCCTTGGCTAGTTGGGGTCGGCTGTCCCGGCCACTCTCCCTCCAAGTTTCTTGTGCACCTCCTCGCTGGCAGAGCACGGGAGACTGAAAAATCCTGAACTTTGGATAAGTGCTACTTAGCAACAACTAAAACGTAGAGTGTTATCAAGATGATTCTTACACTAAGTCCAAAATACGGTGCTGTATCAGCTAATAGGAAGAAAAGTAACTACCCAAGGAAAAACCAGGACAGGAAGCCAAGACCTCTTATGGGTAACAATTCACCTAAACAGAGACATTTAAACAGCAGCTGTTCTTCTCCAAGGAAAAAAGCAGGTCAAGATGGCATAGGCAAATTATCGAGAAATGAGCTAGGAGAAGAATCAAAACCCACTGAAATGAAGTCAGATGGGTCTCCATGGGGCTGTACAGAACACCATTCCCACCAGCACCAAAGCAAGTTACCAGTGACGTAATCTGACTATTCTATTGATTTTTATTTGGAAAGCTAACAACGGAAACCTTTTCCCCAAATAGCCTCTATTTTCAGTGCTGAGCTCTACACATTGTTAATACATAAATACGTTAATAAAAACATGAAAGGTATGTCCATTTAGAAGGGACCAGATCAGTGATATTTTATTATTTTAAAAAATTTCTTCCAAACACCCCCATTTACCAGTACATACAGATTCATTTTTATTAACAGCCTTGAGAAAAATAATTATAATGTTGATGCTTATAGAGAGGGATTATGGTGGAGTTTGTTTTCAGTAGTTTTAAGGGAAATTTATATGATGGTATTTAAAAACTAAGTATCAGACAAATTAAAAAAACCAAACAAACAAACAAAATAGCACCATGCACTGAGAAGAATGTAAAAAAAGGTAGCAACAAAGCAGAAAAGATCATCATGAAAGAAAATACTGAAGTAATTTTAAATGCTCAGCTAACAATGAATGAAGAGAGGAATAACACCAGTGAAGTTGTTTTAAAGCCTTTTCCAAGCTGTGAAATGTTGACAGCCCATAGTTCATGTAGTCAATGACATTAGACAAAAAGGATACGTTAAACTTTCTACGGTGTGGAATTCTTCCTCCAAAGTCCACAGAGGAAAATGATCCACTGAGTTATTTAAAAGTTAGACCTAACAAAACTCTAGCAAGTTTCTGATGAAATGCTTGAGAGTTGACAGGGAACTAGACAAGGTTATTATCAGTAATCATCTTTTTCCATCCCTCAAGTTTGACTACAGACTTCTTAGACTCTAATAATAATCACAGATATTCACTCTGTACAACTTAAGAGAATGAGATTTCATTAAAGCAAATTACTGAATAATGGTGTAATTAAATGATCTAATCTGTTTATTTTTAAATGATGAGATGGAATAGGTTAGTTCTGGCCATTCTTACAGGAGTTCAACACCGCAGGTTTTGTTCCTTTAATAGGTCTGCAAAGATTTGCCTTCAACTCCCTTCCTCAGCTCTTATTTGGATATTCAGCCTGTTAATGCACTTCAGCACTTACACATTTTTATACAGGTTAAACAACAGCAACATGTTATTGCTTAATACAGAGAAATATTCTGTCTGCCAAAGCACAGAAGACTGAAAAAAACCCCAATCTTAACCTGTGCCAGATTGGCTTCACGCATCTTCCACGTCAGAGGTGACAAGGTGCCATCCCGCAGCATCACCGGCCGCAGGGACGGGCGCTGGGGTGGGAGACTGGCAGGAGAAAGGGTGGGGAGGGCACAAGGTGCTGAGAAGAGAAGTGTTTGACGCTCACATTACTAGCACTTTACTACTAACCACATGTACTTTTAAAAAATACAAATCTTTGAGCAATGGAATAATTTCTCCAGAGGCAATATCTGCCGCATAAGAGAAATGCCAAACATTTATCTTTAATTGGCTGATAACACAAACAAATGCCTATATTTCATTTTGTTACTTTGTCACTGAAAAAAAATGGTTTTTCTTTTCTTCTTTTTCTAGGATAGTTCTGCATTATGGAAACCTCTCCCAAAATGAAATGGTGTGAATATTTGTTAGCTGTAAGACCTTCCTAGGTAAGTCCCAAACCACTGAAGTTATCAAAAAGATTTCAAAAATGAAATGTTATTTGTCAGGTGGTTCTTCACTTTTAAAGTTCTGTAGTACCTGGATTTATTTCTTCTTGTCCTGAAACCAGCAGCTTTTGCCTAGTTATATTTTGAGCGAGTAAGCCTTGCTATTTTACTCTTAAAACTAGTTTCCTATCTTCAGTAAATGACCAATCTCACACTTCCATTTTGACATCTAATATTTCGCCAAGGTGAAAGAGTATCTTGTTTGTCTCTTCTGATCCTGCAGCTCTTAAACCCTGGCATTCCCATGTCATTTTGCAGGGGATGCTCTTTCCCCCCACGCACGCTGGATGATGCTTTTTTCCCAAGTCAACCTGTGTGCTCCACAACATCTTTATGAGTGCTAACAAAAGTGCATCATCTGTCAATTTTACTTAAATGTTGACAGTTTATTACCCGCTAATGTTTTGACATGAGGACTGCAGTAAAGTAAAAGGTGGCTACATCTCCCTGTATATTCCAGTGATCTTCTCCTCCTAACGGCTGCAATTTTCTCTCTTTCTTTGCTTTTGTTAGTTATGGGATAATCACAGCAACCACTTGTCACCATTAATTGAAGTGGTACGACAGATTCTGGACAGAGAACACATAATTCATTTTAAATAGCAATATTTCCATTCGACTACTTCAGAGTGAAAAAAAAATATTTCTAGTCTTTTGAAGCGACCTACTGGAAAGGATTACAGAAATTGCTGACGTAGAGGACTAGAGAAACAAGAGGTGATCACTATTGGAAATGAGGTAGCATGAAGCTAGTGCCCCTCAGTTACCCAGTGACCTCTTTTTAATACACAACTGAATTTTCTACTGTATATAAAACACACATAACAATACAGTGAATATAGAGAGAGAGTGCTGTGTTAAAAGCAGCATGTAAATTTGAAACCACTAAAGCAAGAGAGAACTCCCAATGAGACAAAAAGCAATGAGGAGAACTGGTTATTTGAAATGGAATAGATAGTCCATCACCCTTTCTCTTCATCTGAGTAAAATTGATTATTAATACGCTATTTGAGTTTTTACTGGAGTTTCCATGTCAATCTTGAATATTCTTTAAGTTCATTACATGTTTATTTAGGGCAGAATTCTATATTTTACTGAATCATCGACACCAAAGCCTACAAAAGAATTACAAATTACCTTCGATTAAGAGCCAGCAAGTTGTTGGCGTTTGAAAGGAGGTGGTGGTGGCACAAACATTTGTGGATTTTTGACTCATCAGAACAGACCATGAGGGCGCAGAGACAACTCACCCCTGGGACTACACAGACTACTCTTGGGACAGACGAGGTATCATTAGCATCTGAGAGTCAGGCCACTGCATTTGGGGTAAAACGATTTACCCCACAATGTGCTTAGACTAAATGTCTCCAAGATGCAAGGCAGAGATGGCATTTGACCACATCTGCAGTCTGGATCATCACCAAACCTCCATCTGTTTCTGCTTGTGTAACAGATCAGAACAAAAACACAGTCTGGGATGGTAGAAAAGCAACAAAGTAACTAAAACCTGCTTACTAAACATGGTTTTGTTTGTTTGTTTTTTGAAAGAAGATACATTGTTTCCACAGCAGCCTGCTTTTAACAAGTTTAAACAAAACCAGCGGGAGTTCAGGTGCTGGCCTCCAACTCGGGAGCCACTGCCCCGTTGCCCATTCATGCACCTGTAGGGTGCTAACTGGGACCAGGAACCAGCCCAAAACGTGGGTCCGGAGTCACTGCCACGATGCACATGGTCATACGGATTCCATGCCAAAAGCAGGGAAAGCAGATCAGAACAGAGCATCCTTTTCTTGAGCAGCAGGGAGCTGGGGCAAGCAGCCAGCAAGTCATCTCGTGTGGCACAGCTCAGTCAGCTTCTCTGGTCCTGGGTTTAGTGTGTCACCAAGCGAGAGCACGTCCATGCTCCACAACCAGGATGGAAACAAGCATCTGCAAGCAACGCTGACAAATTTTAGACTCACCAGCTGGCCTTCTGCCTGTAGGAATCTCGTTCATTCCCATGCTGGCAGGAAATTTCATTAAATCATTATGAAATGTTAGAGACCCATCAAAATTAATGGAGATACAGGCTGGGTATGAATTGTTTTTCAATAATTGTCTAACTCCAAAGGTTATCTGGCTCCTGTATCGCAGACACGGTATCGATACAGAAAAGGAATGGAGCAATGATTGCACTACATCGACTCCGCAGCCCCGTGCTTGAGCCCAGGAACAGACGGCAAGGGGCCAGACGACAGACTTCAGGGTTTCTGGCATTTTCACGTTCTCATAATTGAAGTATTTTACTCTAAATTCAGCCTTATCATTACGTTAGTTTCTCTCATGTGACCCAGTTACTGTATAGAGAGGGATTTAAACGATGATGTATATTGATCTACCCTTATGTTAGGAGGGCAGCTGAAATCTCAACTACACGAAAATACTTTATTTCATAGTAACATGTTTTAGTGATAATTTCTTGCACCTGAGAAATACAGGATGTATCACAGAGGTCTACGTGAGCTGGCCACAAAGCTGTAGTTTTCACAGGGTATCTATAAATTCCTATACACGGCATGGACAGCTCCAGAATGAATGATCTGAAGTTTTATATATTCACACAGAGTAAATCACACACAAAAAAAGGAAAACTCCACTATCTAATCAAGAAAATCCACAACAAGAGGTGCTCAATGCTTATAAACAAATAAAACAGAAGTCAGAGAAACTAATCACTATTTCTGACTTGCATTATCATTTCCTTTTCTTATTTAAACTTCCTTCTCCAGCTAAGCAGTCATAAGTATTTCTGGGATTTTGTTATTTTTCACTAGCGTACTTCAGGAGTTGATTTTTTTTAATTTTAGCATTAACACAATGTAACTGTTGCACCTCTCACTACTTCGCATGGTACCAAAGTCGAAAGATTTGAGACAGAAGCTCTCTTAGCTGCTGTCAGTCATTGGCATCACTTAATTTGTTTTTAGAGTGCTTCTCTCATTCGAAGCTTTTTCCAACTTCCATTCAAGTCACAGAATCTGCCTAATAGTGCTCATCAAAAGGTACTAAGCTCTACTTTGTAGTACAGGTATTTTTAAAAATAACTCTAATCTTATGTAAATCTAAGTTCTAGTTGATTATAAGCTCTTCACAAAGATAAATTATTGCAAACCAATCTCCTGCAAATGAAAATGACTGCAAAGCCAATTTTACGCATACCAGATATTCTACCACTGACTCTTACAGTCTAAAAGAAAATAACTTGTTCTTTCCCATTAAAATATAATTGAAAACATACAGCATTCTTTCCCAGTTAATTTACACAGAGCAACTAATGAACGTACTGCAGTGAGACTGGGCTTCAGTTGGAAGCAATATCAGAAAAGCAATGTCATCGCAGCATGGGTCTAATTACTCAATTTTTAAACTAATTCTGAGGGCTTTTTAGTAAACGCTCGACTTAATAGTTCTAACATGCTTTGCTTAATACATGGCTCAGATGAAAAAGAGCAATTGTTTTTAAGCATTATAACAAAGACTCCCTCCAGAAATGTATCCACCCCGTCATTTTGAGACGCTTTTCAGATACAGAAGGATCTACACACGGGGCAGCTGCAGCATGGTCTGCAAGAGGCCCTGAGCAGAGGCTGGGCAAACATCAAGGGCTACATGATGTTGAGGAATTAATGTTTCCTGAGATTTCTCTCAGCCCTACCACCCCATACATTTCCACTTCTGTTTCGAGAAAAGCACGTATCATAAACTGGATTTAATACAGCAGGTCCGCAATAGCTGGACGGTGAATAAGGTTACCTGTTAATTATGCTGAACGTGTGACTTGTTAGGAAATGACCATTTTAAAATACGTTAAAAAAAGAATTACACAAGGAAGTGACATTTCACTTTGCAAATCTGTTTCTGGAAGTGAGACTACTATAAAGTAATGGATGTTGCAGCTCTTTGGAAGCGCTCTTAGGGGGATTACTGCTTGCCCTCTCTCTGTGAAGAACTTTAATGTGCTTTAGCTTACGCAGTGACTTCACGCCTTCTGTTGAAATCCTCTGGTTACACCGCAACCCACTCTCAGTTGGAGATAACCACCACATCTAAAGGAGAATACTTTTTATTTCCTGGCCAGTGCATACTTTTGCTTCCACGTGCAGATTTGCACATGGTTTCAAGTGACAGTTAAACACTGGAATCAAGCTTTATTTCAGTGTCATTAAGTTCTCGGGTGTACACATTTACCATGTATACAAA
Source organism: Eurystomus gularis (assembly GCA_013400335.1). NCBI lineage: Eukaryota > Metazoa > Chordata > Aves > Coraciiformes > Coraciidae > Eurystomus > Eurystomus gularis. Next base: position 100,211 of record VZZY01018784.1, on the reverse strand, counting down.
CTCTTCATTTCATCTCTTTCTGATAGCAAACCTCTAAGTTTTCTGAAATTCTAGCAATAGGAATAGCTACAAAAGGAACTATTTTTAAATAGGCTGGGAATGTATCATCTCTTGCCTTTCCCTCAACAAATTGAACCGAAGTCTGATGCTATTTAGATCTTTTCTGGATACAGAGCATTCTCTGAGTATTTAAATGTCTACTTTATTAGCAAGTGATAAACAGAGAATGGTTTATTCCAGACAATTTCTGCTAGAATGGCGTGTGGCAACAATCCTAGCTACCTTTAATAGCAGGAAATGGATATTATAATTTTCAATAACCTTGAACAGTCACAATCCCAAATGCCTACCCACATTACCGTTCCTGTTCCATTCCTCATGCCTAAGCAGTTGCTTCCTCCAAATACCTACTTGCCAATGAATGTTTCCCTGTTGTCCTTCATCATCTCCAATTATCTTGCAATATTGTAGAGACGACAGGATTTCCCTGCTTTCTCTTTTAGCATTCTGAGGCAAAAACACTTAAGATAAAAATTCTTTAAATTAACTTAAGACTTGTTCTGTGCAATTGTGTAACAACTGCTGTAGGATCAGTGCTGTTGGCTCCATGACAAGCAGTAGAAGCTCTTTGGGATCTACCTGCAAGGCCACTGAACTAGACTGGCTGCTCAGTGAATTGAGATGACCACGTACTCAGCGAGTAGATAACCTGGTCATTAACATTTACGGCTAATAAATTCAGATCAGCTCCACAGTTATCATAAATTGCTGGAGCTGCACTGAGCGATGGATCAAACCTTAAACTTTACATGCAGAACTTGCATACGAGACGCTGTTGGCACAAGAGCACCTTCCTGGGAATCAGCTTTCCTCTCAGACTGCATGTGTCAGAGTCTGATGTTCATTTCAGTCAAATTTAACAAATAACAACGTTGACCAAACAGGCAGTTAATAAGAGATGCAATTATGGTGATTTTAGTGACAAGAAATGCTTAGGATCGGCCCATTCTACATTCCGTAAGCAATCCAGAAGATAATTTCTAATTTGCTTAACTCTGAAAGTAGTTATCGCTAGGAACTTCTACGATGAAATCACTATACCGCTTTCTGAGCTATTACGGCTTCTCCGTGAAAACAGGGAAAACTGCAGACCGTTTTAAATTGTTGAAATGTTAAAGTGCCTCTGGTAATTGCATAGCAACTACAAAATCAGAAAGAATTCACAAATTTGAATCAAAACATAGAAAATAATCTCAGGGAATTCTGGACATTATTCTTTAGTTCTAGCAGTACCTTTTCCTCCCACTCATCCAGCAGTAAACCACACAAGAGCGATCCCTTTTCAGATGATTCCCTTGCCCATCCTTTCCCTTTATTGGGAACCAGTGGTAAATCCCTGAAGCACAGCACAGGGACTATGCACCATAATCCTCCTAACAACCCTTTCCGGGAGATTTAGCAAAGAGAGGCAGTTGCGGATTGTTACAACGGGATTGGAGGAAACAAAAAACTTAGCCTTGACTCTAAGTTTAAGCTGAAGACCAAGACTGTGCAAGCCCTAAAAGAAGTGAGCAGGACAAGTCAGGAATCCCAAACGGCAAAGCACCGGATCACAGACGATTCCCTGACCATGTTTTCAGTGCTGTGTAACCACACAGAATCAATGCCTCTTGGAAACCATAAGCTTAGGGAAAAAAGAAAAATGTAACCTTTCTGAAGTAAGCATGAAAGCCCATTCTGAGCCACAGTTTGCTAGAGGCAGTAACAGGCATTTCTACTAAATATGGAAGTTTCTTGTACCTATGGCTACCTCTTGCGTGACGCCTTTGAGAAATTACTAGAAACAGGCACCTTTTTTTTTTCCCAGAATGTATTTTCCCTAATGTTTAGTCAGAGAACCTTCCAATTATCAAGCAATTTACTTCCTGACTGAAACATGCTTTTCCCCCACATTTTATAACCCTTGCATTTTTATGCACAGGGCTTCTGCCTATGAGTAGAATCCACCATTAAATGTTCTTCTGACCTTTTAAAAATACTACAGAAATACTCGCTCATGCTTCTTTCTCTTCCCTTCCTACAATACACTACTAATTCCTAGCACCTTTGGTTGGCAATTAGGGTTTTATTTTTCTAATTCTGTCACATAATTGTGGAGTGAAAGTTGATGCAGCTACAGCACGCCGCAAATAACCACAGCTACTCGGAGTCTATTCACGCAGCAGAATGCACAACGCCGTGCTCTGCGTGCGCTGGAGTCTACTACAATGCTTGCTGATTGTGCTAACTTTTGAGCTTTATAGCACATAAAATAGAACACAACTACATTATGCGCGTATAAAAGCGGCTCAGATACTAGTAGTTGTTACAACTGTATGTCCCTCAGCTCATTAAAGCGTTCCCTACAAAGAAACATGCTGTGAAGGAATGCTTTTGTATGGAAGTTCATCTCCTCCTTCTTTAACTGTCTTAATTATTACAGAATCAGAAATTAATTGCAGGAAATACACTTGCGTACTATTTCACCAAATAGTTTTACCATCAAAAATAGCAGTCACAGGCTGAAATTGAGTAATATGAAAATATGGGTAAGCCAGATGGGGTTTTTTTGAATTACTTTTTACAAACTTGGATTTCTATGAACTGTAGGCTTCTTAAATTTAAAAGTTAAAAGAAACAGCTGATAACATTGGTAAATTATAAAGTTTTTATATGACTCACATCATAAACTCTTCGGCACAGTTGTGTTTTGATTGCATTGTGCCTAAAGAAAGGCCTTGATAAAGAATAAGATTAACTGTCAGCGAGCAATATCCATTATAATACTTCAAGAAATGAAGCATTAGCATTTTTATTATAAATATATCTATATATTCTATGATCTTGCCAAAACAGGAGGGAATTGGAAGTCCTTGCGTGTACCAATCTACAAATTAAACTCCATGCCAAAGAGCAGCAGCCTGTTGGGGACAACTCAGATCTAACGGTGCGGGTGTATAAGCAGTAACACAAACTGAACTGTCAGCTCAAATAAAAACACGGATCCTTTTTTTTCCCATTCAGTAAACAAAAAACACGTATAAAGGGCAGCACTAACACAGAGGTAGAAGAATGTCTTCTCTTAATGGTGCTGTCAGAAAAAGGGAGAAGGGACTGATTAAAATCTAAACGCCAGGAAGCCAGCCGCTCCCAGGACATGCGACAATTTGTAACAACTAGAGGAAAAGAATATTGAAAGAGAAAATAAGTCAGCCCTGTCAGATAAAGTCAGTGAGTCCATGATTCAGCAATGGTTCATTGTTAGCCCAAAGGTCAAATATGCAAGAAACAATATTGGAACACTTTATATTGCAGACAAATGCTAAATACACGTTCACAAAACCACTGAACTTCGAAGTTGTAAATTAAACAAGATCTCACAGCCTCCTCGCGTTTTGCTGCCTGGCTGCACTGCGACCAAAGGCAGCGGGCTTTATTTTGTTTTGTTTTGCCAAATTGACTATGAAAAACAGCCCGCAGCTCTCGGAGGCACCTGGTATCCAAATCCCGACTCTCACCGCATCTTCCTTTTTGTACAAGATTATTGTCATTTGAAGATTCTTCCTGCTCCCCGTCACAAAGAATATAAAATGACTTTATCATTTTTATCTCGGGATTTTGAAATTATTGCTGAATTACGAAAGGTTACGAGTTTAACCCCAAATTGCAATTTGCAGAAACCTTGATAAGAACCTACTAGCCAATGCTAGTTTATACTGAGGCTCTCGTATAAACACAGGTAAGCAAGATCCTGGCATTTCACTCGGCAACTTTGCCGGAACATTCTATTTTGTCATTCTGACGTAGATCCAATTTCCCTGCCAGGGAGTGGAAGGGTCAAACTGAATTTCCAGCTGATTGGTGAGGGCTTTATGACTACTACAAGCAGCAGAGAGCATTTGGCCCTGTGTCAAATACATCCCTCTGGCTTACGGATATCGTAAGGTTTACAAATGAATTGAGAGACACAACGAACCACAGCAGTATCTGGACACAGGAGATTCTAAGTTACAAAAGTAATTGGCCAAGCATCCGCTCATTTAAATAGAACAACAATTTATGACTAGAAAAGGATACATTAACTCAATGTAACTACTCAAACCAGTTTCCCTTTTGTAATCTTACAGAGATGTACACTGCACACAGTTGAATAATGTGAATATAGATAAAATATAGAAAAAGAAAGGAAACCAGATGCCAGCCCTACAAAGCTTCATTCTCAGTGTTTTTGAAGAAAAATAAATCCTGGCTTACATGAGGTAGTTAAGATCTTGCCTACATAGCAGTCCAAACATTAATAATTAATTAGTAAGTAAAATAGATGGGACTATTGAAACTACTTATGATTATTAATTTAATTTTTAAAGGAGAAAATGTAATTTGTGCATTATAACCAGACAGGAAAAATTATAGGTACAGCAATAATCAGGAAATGTCTGCAGCAGGGTTGTTCTTTTTCCTTTTCTTTGGTTTGTTTTTTTGTTGTTGTTGGGTTTTTTGTGGTTTTGTTTTGTTGTTGTTTTGTTTTTTCTTTTTGTTGTTAGTTTTAAACTAAACCCCCTTGGTGTAGCATTCTCACTCAAACCATGAGTAATTAAAAGTGGTGGCTTTTCAGAATTGCCTTTTAAAATCATCAAGTTGCTACATAGTACTAGTACAGACGAATGTAAAAAATAACAGCGTATTTCACTTTTCTTTGGTGATAGCATGTCTTCTTAGGATCCTGTTAAGGTAGTAAAAGATGCTGGAGTCAAACTAAGTTTTTTGACCTGGATGCATGTGGAATAATTTTAATTTTTTAAAAATTTTACACTAAACAAATTACATTTCTGGGGCAAAGGAGATCTAAAAGAGCTTTCAAATAACTGCAGCTGCCATTCAGGTCATCAGTGATACTTAGCGGCTGGGCAGTGTGGAAGACAGCAGGTAAAAATAACTTTGCACTTAAGCAAACAACATTTTTGGTGGACGTTAGCACCCGTCCACCAAATTAGCGGCAATTCTTTTGGGTTTATTTACTTGCAACAGGAGAATACTTTAGGATGAAGGGGTCCCGTACTCACTCAAAGCAGGTACAATTTCAGTTCGATCCAAAGTTAGACCCTGCTTTTCAGGGTCATGTCCGGCGGAGTTTTGAGCACCTCCAAGGATGCAGTTTCTATCCGTACCTTCAGTGATGGCTATTGCAATGTAATCCACGGAGTGAAAGTATTTCAGCTGGTGCCAAACAACTGATACTTGTAAACTTCCAAGTAATGTTGCTTGACAGCTAAATGAAGAGCGTGGCTACAGGCAGTCCCACTGGTTATTTGTGGACCCATGCAGGGATCAAACCACCGAATTTACAAAGTCCTCACCGAACTACATCAAAACTTTTAATCTTGTTCTGTGATCATGGCTAATAATGTCATTCATCTTGGTTTCATAACATCATCAGGTGACATCCAGATGAGGCACGAGCAAAAGCAAAGTAACATTAGTTTAACTGGGAGATAGACTCAACTGAGCAGCCTCAGAAGAGTAGAAATAATTTCTTTAAAAAGACTAATATTTGGTTGCAGCATTTAGCTCTAGGCTATGGTCTCAGAGATAACTACTTGTAATGGAACCCTTAAAAAAATTCTGTGTAGTTCTGCTCTCTTTCTACATTTTAAAATCTAAAATGCACTGCAAAGGAATTAGTACGTTTAAGCACACATGGCATAAATTGCACATTTTTTTCCCTAATGCAAAATTTAAGTCCTTTTTGGTGGACCATAAAGCATTTGTCCAGATTTAGGGTAATAAACAGCTCCTCAAATACTATTCTCAAACAACTTACCATATATTTGCTTCTATTTCAGATTTATGAATAATAACAATGCTTCCATCATCTGTTATAATAAAACCTTAACCACGATGTCAGTTATTTCTATAATTTTCAGCATATGTCCTTGTTAAGCGAATTGAAGATCCGAATTCAATTCTTATGTACCAAAAAATATGATAGGGCGGCTTCAAGGAGAAATCTGTTTATCTAAAAATAGAGGCTGCTGAAATCCCAGTTTTGCAAAGCAGGTCATGAAACTCATATTTTGTACATATTTACTTAGTATCTAACATAGAATAAGTTCCATTCCTAGATTTTTCATTAAAACCAGACAAGCCCCCCGACCACAGCCACAGCTCAGCTCAATGGTAGACCCCTACTAAAGCAGGCCCCTGTAACGAGATGAGAGCTGACGTATCCTAGCAAAGAATCAGATCCATTCAGGCCGAAACACAAAAACTACGGCTTACTTTTATCCCTTTACAGATAAACTGTTGGGCTGTATTTTTTCCAGGGTCAGGTAAACAGATTGTGTCTTCTGAATTGCACAAAGCAAAGGGGTGGTTGTCATCTTGTAGCTGTCTCGGGGAGGCCACCAAGATGATGCTTTTACTTAGCTTTGGCCAAAGATAAACCATCAGTTATTCACCACTTAAAATAGCTCTTCCAATGGTGTGCCACATTTTAAACTCTATCGGCATGAATAGCAACACTGTAATTACATATAAGAATTCACTGAAGTAAACATCTAATTTCTGAAGTGTCAGACAACAGGCAGCATCACACAGAATACAGCTCCACATTTTAGTAGTAATCAATTCAACTAACAATAGAGCTGATTGACAGGAAGCTCGATGCTATTAAAAGCCAAACATAACAAAACCCAGATTTTGTCTAAGCAATTGAAAATGTACGGACCAGCTACACTCTCTCCTCATGTTGTCTTCCTGCAGGAAAAAATAGAAACACAGCTGAAAGCTGAAGCAGGCTTATTGCACCATCTTTAATTAACCTCCAAGTCAGAAGTGTTGCACAAAAGAGAGTAACCCTCGGCCCATTTCTATGTTACACTTTTTGTGAGCTAATATTCCTGGGTCCAGAAACTGCAAAGAAATCGCCCCAGACAGAATCTTGTTTGGTTAATCCTGGCTAATAATGACTATTAACTGGATTTCTCGAGTTAAGAAACTAGCTGTAATCATCACCTAGGATGTGCAAACTGTGAGCACAGTAGCAGACACAGGCACTAATTGTTACTACTAGCACAAATGCTGGGTTTTTTTTTTTAGATACCTGTAGTTTGTTGTGTTTCTGGTACACAAAGGCTAGAAAACAGCAAATAGACAAACTGCTATGGAAACACAGTTAATTAAACCACAACCTCCCTTTCAAACTGAGTTCTGAGGTGTGTTTTTCCCTATTCGCTCTGCGTTTGCACACCGAGAAGTAAACCAAACAAAATCTACTACGGCAGCGTGAGGATCGGCTATAGAACAACAATTGTAATAACCTGCAACTATTGTCTTCTCCTCTTGACCTTAAAGGTTCACTGCCATTTCTCCATGCAGCCAGAATAACCTGAGACATTCCATCTTTCTATGACATGATGAATGAGCTTCGATTAAAAGTAGCTAAAAGAAGAAAAGCTACTAATGTGTTTTATACAGTCACTGATCAGTTCCTGACATGTAATATTTCATTTGCTTTAGGACATTAAGAAATGTTGTGTACCTAAAAACAACAGCTTGTATGATAGTACATCTATCATTACATGCATCATAAAAATAAGAAGGACATAAATTTGTTTCTGCCTGTTGAAGTCTAATTACCTGTAAAATCATTACTTGGCACTTTAACAAATTGACACAATCAACTTAATGATCCTTAACATATTAAAATTTGCAATGTGTTTCTGCTTGCTGCCTGTCCAAACCACACTAAGTGTTTGCTGGTTCAGATGACATCATAGCAAGGGTCAGATCTTAAATTTTTCTGCTAAGTACAAGCAATAGCAATGTTGTCACTTGCTGTGCCTGTATTATCTCATCAGTCCTACAGCTTGGGATGATGCTACACAGAGAACTTGGTAGCGTTCTCTCTTCATAGTTATACTAAATATTACCGTCCTATGTAGTGTTCCTCCTTAAGAGCTGGAATGACAGTTAGCAATCACGTTCAGAATATGGCCTTCAGGTAATGACATATGTGACAGTATCATTCCTAAGAGTTTACATCACTTTTTTTTAATACCTAAGCAAAGATATCCATGTTAGAAAACTCATGTGATGAGCTACAAGACTATTCCTTCTGACAACCCACCTTTAGCTCTATACACTGATTTATTTTCTTCACGGCATCTCCTCGCAGTCCAAGAAACATGACTCGACATAAAGGTTACTTTTTTCCACCGAAATAAAAATTCTCTCTTCTGCGAAAATTACAATAGCCAGATGCATGGCGGAAAACCAAACCGCCTCTAGAACAAATATGCAAGTTGAAAATCTTGTGATACACCATTGTCCTTAATGGTTAATCACTTTCTACAGCTGTTGATTTTGACTCTCAAAAGTCCTGCTGGAATATTTTCAGGCATGGAACACTACTTCTTTTAAGTATGAATTTATGAATTAACATAAAATAATGTTTTCTACTTCAAAACCACCTAGAGATAAACTCATTAGATATTGAAGGAATCTAACTTTGCAGGTGCTCTGCTGCTATTAAGTAGATACGTCACCTCTTCCGAATTTCCGAAACTGTGCAGAGCCTTTGAGTAAGTTCTTAAAAGTTTTGGTACTGCCCGGGAAAAAAATCCAATTCCAAGAATAGCTAAATAGATTGTTTCTATGAGAGAGATTGGTACAGATTTATGAGCTGCTACCTCCTTGAAACATGAGGCTTTTGTAAAGAATAGCCCTATCAGAAATACGTATTTAGAATGACTATTCAACGTTGGTATTAATTACAAGTATGCTACAGTACATCCTTCTAAGTCTGCCCCTCCTTGATATTATTATGTTACAGTTGACCACAGATGGTCACATTGTTCCATAAATACATTTACAGAACATTATAGTCCAAAATGCGTGAAATTACAGAGATAAAATATCAATAAAAGATCAAGAAAAATTAGAATGTATTTTACGTAGCTTGTAACATGACAGATGTTTACTCTGTAGACAGAATAAATATCAAGAAGAGATTATGTGTAAGTTGGCGTGCACTAGGCAGTCATTCTCTCGTTTTTCTGCTAACTCTGTTTGGATAGGAAGAATTATCCTGTAACAAGAAAAATGAGCTAGGAAATGGAGGTTCATCACACGTGTGCTTTCACCCATCAACTTCACCAACCGAACCGACTCTACTTGTAGTAACGGTGTTCCTATAAAAAGGCATGATGTCTTGTGGTTATCACGTGTGAAAAGGAATGTGAAAATATGACCTGAAAGAGGCATAAATTAATACAAACAATATCAGAACTACAAAGTTAAAAATTGTTAGTAAATCAGCCTTTCTCGGTAATTTGTGCATTTTCTTTTGTCAGGTCTTAGATAAACAGATACTGGATGTGCCTTTCTCATTCCTGTTCAGGATAGAGAATTTACTTTTATAGTTCTGTGGATTCTATTACTCAAATCCATGCTTTCCATTAAAGGAACTTAATTCTCTGATTTCACCTGGGCCCAGACTGTCAAGGGAAAGAAAGGAAAATCTAGAAGATTTGTTGCTCATTCCTTCTCTTCCAGAAGTAACGAGCCAAGAGAGTCCAGAACTCCTTTACTAGATAGGTGACAATTACACAGAGTAAACCATAGATTTCCAATGCAATGAAGTTGCTCCCACTGGCTTCAAACTATGTGTTGAAATGCTCCCAGGGGAGGTGACAATCGCTTATAATGAGTGCCTTCACCGGGCTGAACTGTTTAACGGGCATCAGCAATATCTATACAGGACTAACACCGAGAAAATCTTCAGGAAAACTAATTTCAGGCTGATATCCACCTTCACTCCGACCAATCACGCAAAAATTGTCGGCATTTCTTATGCCAGCATAAATTTCTAATTAACCTGAACAGACAAACCTAAAGAAGCACCAGCATTTCGTGGTTTTACAGTGTGGAATAACAGCAAATCTTTCACATTACATATCAAAAGCACAATACGAAACTTGCAGGCAAAGTAGAGTCCTTAGTCCCAGGCTATGCTGTAAGCAAGAGTTCTCTCAAAGAAAGGAATAAAAGAAAAAATTAAGGAAAAGTGACTAAAATACCCAGGTACCAAGTATGCCAAGACATCAATCCTCCCTTGTGCACTACTACAGTTTGAAAGAGGACGAGGAACGTGCTATGACCATGAGTGCAGGCACTTGTGTTTACAGTTTCCTGGCTAGCAAAAAAATCTTCACTGAAATGAGTACCAGAATCACAGTACAGAGAGGAGAGCCTCAGAAATGCTATTTATTTAGTTTTCACACACCTTTCCAAGTGGCAGTGATCGCAGCTTTAGAAACACAATTTGGATCCCCACAGCAAAGCCCCTGATCCTGCTCCCAGCTCTACCTGCATTGAGCCACATTTTCAGAGAAGGAAGCTGCTTTGTGAATTAGTGTAATTACTACTGAGAAACAAACATGTCTTGAGAAAAATATCTTCGAAGATATTAGAAGATACATGCAGAGAACCCGTATTTCACTCCAGGGAGGTTCCCTCTGGTAGTAGGTGATTACCAGCATAAGGATTATACAATTTATCTATTCTTATTTACTCCCCTTTCAAGACTTTTAAAGCTACCTTCCCAACGTTTTTATTTTACTCAGATGCAGTTAAAAAATTTGATTTTCAGGTAATTTTAGCAGTCCTTTTCCTTGTAGTTAGAAAGTACAACAGAAAGCGAAACTTTTTCATTTTCTTTTGCTTGTCTCTTCATAGTACTTTCTTGATTCCTCCCCACAAAGTTTTCTTTTCACGACCATGCTCTGAATCTTATCTATTTCTAATACATATTTAAATCAAAAGATATAATTAAAACCAAAATCAATGGAAGACACTGAAGATCAAATAGCTGCTTAATGAAGGCACCAGAGAAACCTCTTCACGTTTCATAAGAAATAAAGCTGACAATACAGCACATAACCTTCCAAGGTTCCTGTGATCTTTGTTTAGTCATATACAAATAAAAGGGGAAGCAAAATTGTCCTTTATTACCTCAAAGAACTCAGGGGTTTTGAGTTATTTTAAACCTGTCACGCTACAACAGTAATCATCAAATTAGAAAAAAGTGAAGTATTTTGAAAGACTGAGTTTAAGACAGTAATTCTGGTATTTAATCAATCCTTACACTGACATATTACCAACTTTATCTCCTAATTAAAACAAGACAGTATCTTGATCAACAATTAATCACAGGCAGAAACATCAATATAAGAGGGTCATTATGTGATTGGATTTGTAACCTCCATAATTTTTCATTTCTTCTTTATCGTCTCTACAACCATCTAACAGATCATACAATTGGACTAAAGTCCTAAAATATTTTTACCCTTTCCACGTTAACTATACTCTTACTACAGCTGTAATACTGGAAATGCCTTTACAAAATTCTATAGGTAAGAAAATTACCTCTTCGCCAAAAGAACATCCCAGGACAAATGACTGGGTGTGTTTGCGTGCTTCCAATGCTGTAGAGTCTTCCCAAAGGACACCAAAGTGGAAGACGCTCTTCTACTACTAACTACAGTAACATGCGGGACTAGGGACAGACCAAAGTCCCCTGAAACACGTGTAAGGAGATTCATGCTACCTGTTTTTTCTCTACGATCTGCTCCTGACATAAAAATTCAATCTGCTAATATCTTAGCTGAAGACACTGGAGAATGCCTTTCATAAAGTTCAACTATAACTTACGGTAGCTTTTTCCCCACTCTGTTTCTACTGAAAGCCCCTGCTGTCAGTCAGCCAGACTGCATTTGCTAATGGCCAATTGTTCTTAACCTAACATTTACACTTCATCAATCTCTTTCCTACATTTCTGCTAATTATCTTCATTGTATTATAATACATATGAGAGCATAATTATTTGTCAGAAGAGCTTTTTCACATTTTACTTTTTGTTCCACCTGTCTAGCAGTTTGTATTGTGTTTGAGGAGCCACGATTTTTTTACCAAACTCATTTCTAGACACGGTAGAGTGCTTGTTCCTACAGCTGTACACGTTCGTCTTAGAATTAGGACAAAATAATTTGAATTCGGTGAAGAGGCTGACGTTTTTCTTGGAGCGTTCTGCTTTAATCCTATTTGCACTTTCATAAGAAGCCAGTTCCTGCTGAACAAGGAGATGAGAACAGGACAGGGTCTCCTAAGGGGCTCTTTCTGCATCCGCTCACCGAAAAACTCACTCATGGGAAAGGCAAAACATTGTAATGGATTTAAAATGCTCGAAACAGGAAAGCGACAAATGTGCATGCAATGCTTAATGAAGTAGTATACTCGGTGAAAATTTCAGAAAGGGAAGTAATTTGTCCTCGCTCCCACCTGGACACTAAAAAACTGTATTGGAAGTGAATCCCAGGAGTAGCGCAAATCCTGACAGGATTTCTTAACATGGTGGGGAAAGAGGAGGAGGAACCTGGAGTCTGGAAGACAAACACGACAGCAAGGAAGAGATTTTCTGACTGGGAATTCTCTTGCCATTGAGAGAAGCGCTATCATCTTTTATGCATAGACACATCTTCATACGAGTACCCAAAAAAAGCCCCTCGGTAAATTTAAATTAATTGTTTATTAGTAAGTATTTACTCATCACTGATTAATTTAGAAACTGCTAGATAGTTTGCAAAAATCAAAATACCCTCACCTATTTCTAGCAGTACTATTTGGTATGTTAAAGGAAGGATCATGAAATTATTTAGAGGCCTTTTCTCTAGGTAAGTGCATGTACCTCATTAACAGCGACAAGAAATAGCCTTTCATAGTGATGGGAGAATAAATATACCCCACATGCAATTAGACATACATGGCTCAGAGAAAATAAAACAAACCCCAGAAGCTTGTTGCCTCACTTAGGGTCAGTGACAGCAACAAGAAATGGAGTGATAATGTTCTTACTCAGAAAAATGTAGAGCTGGTAAAACTGCTGTCCAAGCACACAGGCACAGTTCATTCCTATTTCTTTTTGTATTTTGCTGTAACAATGTGCTCAGTCCTGCAGGCTTTAAAACTCATAATAAAGCAGCTGAAATGTGGAAGTCGCATTCCTTTCTAGTGAGGAGTCTGACACGGAAGGCCACAAAGAAGCAAAATCAGAAGGCTGAGGATGAAACCATACTAGTAGTGTGCTAAAAGCTAGAGGCAGAGTCAGGAAGGTCCCATTGCTGTTATTTCTGTGATTATCCATGTCTTCCTGTAGCAATTCAGAGCTAAAATGATAGATTGATGTCTGGGTATTTTTCCTTCGTTGCATTTGGTTGCCGTGCTGTCTGTTGTGTTTGATCTCTTCTTCCCTTGTCATTCACTGCTTTTTTTCCTACGTTCAGAATTATTCTCTACAGAGCATTTCACTAAATATTAATCCAGCCACTGCTTCTCAAACATATCTACAACCTAAAAACCACAAGAGCATACACGCTACACTGGAGAAGTGGATCAGGCACCTGCATTAATTCCGAGAGGTAATGCTTGTCAGCAACTGTGCATCTGAACTTCCTTGCAGCAAGCTAGGATTTAAGAGTAGAGATTCAAGAGAAACTTGCACAACTGGCTCCTGAAACTGGGAATGTAAGCTCCAGGCTGCTTCTGGAAAAATATCAAAATGAACATACCAGGAAAATTTTTTCTTATGCATCAAGTGCTGCCACACTACTGACTGCAGAACTACCATCAGTGATGAAAAACAACAGCTCTGACCTTCAGCGCGTCTCAAATGCCTGCTGTATTGCTCCATGACTCTCTTCTCACATTTTTCAAAAGAAAAAGTAGAAACTATACGTAAAAGAAAAAGGAGAGAGCTGTGCCATTGTCACAGCCACTTCTAATAGTTTGGAAGAATAATGTAAAGATCAGGAACTATCACAATGGAGGAGATAATGGAGGCTGAGAGAAAATCCACTTCCAAAAGCGACAGCAAGATTGCACATGGCACTCAGGAAGAAGCACGGCCCCTCTTTTATAGGAGTACTTCAGTGCATGCCAAGTGCCAGCCTTTCTTTGGTATCACTGCAGTGATTATCATAGCTACATCCCTATCCTACATGTGACACTTCTTACTTGGCATGAATTTACATCGAGGTTTCAGCACGTTTCCTCGCAATCAGTTCAGTCCGGATCACCGAGATGCAGTGTTACAGAAGCTGTTTTACGTCTAGTAACTCCCATATTTACCTATATTTCAGTCGCATCGAATATTTAAGGGTTTTGCCATGTATGAACTATCAGGCTTTTGGTCGGGCCACTGAACTTTCATTAGTTGCCTAAAGAAAAGCTCAAGCAGCATAAATAATAAGCATTTAATTTTACACCGTCATTCACCTCTATTACTTGTTAGCAAACTAAATATGTTTTATGGTTCTGGAACTGGAAAGGTTGCTTCAATTTGAAAGACAAGAGCAAGAAAAACAGTAATAAAGTCCTTTAGCCACTACTTATGTGAATTAGTTATATTTATTCATTTTTATTTATAATATTTTCCCTATTTTATTCAAGTATTTTAGGAAAAGAAGTATTAACTGGAACCTGAGGTACTCATAATCATCAAAAAGTGGTACTATGCATATATATCAATATGTATGTATATAAATAGTAATTGTACCTTGACTCTAACCTGTCAGATGTACCATAGGTTTCATATTCACTAAAACAATCATTATAGATTAAAAAAACCCTAAATCAACGGGATGCCTTTTCCAAAAGAAATATCACTTCAAAAATCACTCCTTTAAAACACAGCTATGTATACATGAAGCAAATGATATACTATCAGCTTTTTTTTGATTGAATGTTCTTTTGAAGGAAAGACGGTATGTAAAACAATTCGTAGGATCAGATGCAATATTTAGCATCATTTTCTGAAGAAAAGCTGGACCTCCAGTAAGCTTCCTAGATTATCCCACGGAAAGTACATCAGACTTCTTTTGGAATTTGATTAGGTGAAGAGAGATCATAATCAGTGCTTGTTATCACTGTAGTCTACTTTTATTAACAATAACCTTCCCGACATAAGCAGTAAGCCAGAAATCTGAATTTAAATTCAGTTATTTTAAATCTAATGAAAATACTGTCTTTTAAAGCACTGTGATTCAACATAGCAGTCTTTCTTTTTCTTTTTCATTTAGATGGAACTCATTACTCCTCAGAGGACAGACTCTTGTAACAAAGCTTTATTCCACAAAGTACTCCAGATGATGATCATTATCTGTACAAGATTTCCTACTGCCTTCCAACAAATAAAACCAACGGACTGGATGTGGGAATCCAGATGTTTAGTGTTACCCATAAACCACAAAGGTGACAGTACACATGAAATCCCTAACGGTCCAGTTCAATGTAGTCATTTTGTTCCCTATTACATATTACAACCACCAACCGACATCTGTTTTAGACCAATTTCCTCTTTATACATTAAAAACGATGAATAAAATAACAATAAAAAAATCTCCAACTCTTTCAGCTGTTAAAATGAACCGGATTTGGAATACTGGAATTTGCTGAGAGTCTGTCCTTTCTACAAATATAGAATCAAAACCCATTTCAAAAAGAAAAATCATACCTATTAAATGATAAAGAATTACCTAGCTAATGTAAGTTTAATTAAGCATACACTCCTGACACAGTATTTTAATGTTCTACATTGTTTATTCCAGTGTAGAGAGACTTTGTTTTGATAAATTGACAGAGATTTCTCTTGTCATGAGTTCTGCTAGTCCTTAATTGGAAATCATTTATTATACTTACCAGAAGTTGCAGTTATAAAGGGGAGAACCACCAGGTAGCTCACCAATCACAGTAACTAAGTAAACACTGGAGTACGGGTTGTGGGGTAGGTTAGGGGGGGATTTTTAAGTGCCATTTTTACATGAATTTATTTATTTCAAATAAAAGCTGCCGGAATTGGTTTAAAATAAGCAATGATAAAATTCTGAGATAAAGATTCCGCTCTATTACACTTTTGAGTACGTTTCCAGAGCTGATTGCACAAAGAGAAAGTGTTTTAAGCTAGAGAAGCCAAATACTAAATGAACTTCAGATTTGTACTTATCTAAACAGATCATTCGATGCAATATTCCTAAGAAAATACTCCAGGTCTCCCGGTATTCCTGTTGCCCTATCCTGCCAACATACCCTTCCAGTTCAACCACCTAGAGACACACGTGGTGCTAGAACTTAGTGCACTCAAGGATACCGGCAAACCAGAACTCTGCTTGCCAGCCACTGCATTAAAAAAATAAACTACATAAAAAAAATAAACGCAGCAGCTCCTTTTTGCTCATTTTAAAGTGAAAGCAATTTGGAACATATACACATCATCCACTAATAAAATACGTACAGTGCAGTATTTCAGCTCCGGTCTATTTTTCTGGTCATTAGGATTCCAATTGATCTGATATCCTAACTTAACAGACTAGTTTTGTTTCACACGGAACGTTCTACTGAGGAAAAGCAATGATAAAAGCCACCAGTTGCACTATTTGGGTAGTCACTGCTATTTTTCTCTTTCAAGCACCAACTTTTGGTAAGTTACCCAATTTTAACGGCAATTTCTAAATTCTAATCACGAGTGCGTGTCTCCAGTTTAGCCAAGGAACGGGATGTCTCCACAGCCCTGCCAGGCCCTCAGGAGGTGAACAGCAAGTTCACATTCAACCCTCTGCAAATAGATCAACCAGCATTCAGCTAAGAGGGAAACCACCACCCACAAGAGATCCACTGTTCAAGGCACAACCCTTAAATCTGCCCCACTCATAAGCCTGTCTTTTTACAGAACTGTCTCTTAACTTTCCAAAACTCCAGTGATCAGTTTGCTGAATACTGCACAATGTAAGCTCAGCCTTGTCGTGAAAAGATACCTGGCGTTGAACGTGGATATCAAATACAAAAGAATTTCCTTCATCGTTCACACTCTTCCCACACCATAAAACACAGATTGCTGAACCAAACCCCAAATTATTTGAAATTACAGAATGTAATTCCAATAGCCAACATAATTCTTGCACTGATTCATCTCTATGGTAAATTTCTGAAATCCAGTAAATTCTCATTCAGCGCTACACCATTTAATACATTTGCAACAGGTGTTTTTCTTATTTATGCACGTAAATGCATGGACTCCGTTATCCTGGCAATGCTTTCAAAGAAGTCTCCAGAAAAAGCACTAACTGCTGAGATTTAATAGAGAATATGATTTATGTTAAGTCCTTTTTGACAATTGCTCTGTCTGAATTAAAAGCTCCATTTCCTGTCTTTACTCTGAGAATTACTGGAGTGGTTTGTATTACATTGTTACACTATTTTTTTTTTGCTGAAATTAGAAAAGATGACTGGCCTGTAACTTTTTTCTTATGTATGCTTCATTATATTATGATTGCAATCCAGTTTTAATTTAAATTTGATTATATATTACGTATTTATCTTAATATACTTTCTTCAAGATTACAGCTGAAGTTACACATTTTAACACAAAGTACTTGTCTTGCACCTAGAGACTGGACCCAGCATGTTGGGGTAAGCATGAGTCTGAGAAGATGGGGTCAGATGTAAGAAAAAGAGCTAAAAACTAAGATATGTTAATGAAATACTTTCGGTAAATTAACATAAAGCTGTTTAATGGGAAAGTGCCACTCAGTCTTCCTCCTCTGTTCCTTTATTTGCTTTTCCTTATTGCCTTTCTGTCTTGAGTATCTTTTAGTCACAGATCTCTGTAGCTTTAATTACTAGTTTCTACGGCAAGATATGGTACAGGGCAAATCTACTGCCTTTTCTTGCAAATAGGAGAAGTAATAGAAATACACTATTTTTGCTTCCAAGGATCCCTGTCTTTGAGCTCCTTCTGTGAGAACTTGGAACGGTAACTGAACAGGTAAACGCCAACCAAGTTTCCTAAATGTAAGATGCTTAAATTTAGCAGAGGAGGCACGCAATACAACTGGTATCTTCTCATGAACTTAAAAGAAAAAGTTGGTAAATGGGTTTATTTGCACGTTAAGTCTGAGAGATGCAAGAACTTAAATCTTTGCTTTAGGGGAAAATATTCAACGAACCACTACCTGTGGAGCTGCTGGGCCCTTTGTAGATTGGGTCAAGCTAACCTTGCAATACTGATTAGATAATATTAAGAATGTATTTCCTCCTGTAATCCCAGTTTTTCATACTTTAATGTAGGAAAGGCCATCTCCAGTGTTTTTATAGGCTCACCAAGAACACGTATTAGCACAGCAGTATGTCTGGTTGCAGTAGAAATACAATTATGCAAATTAGATATGTGTTCCCTGAAGACTGCTAATAGAATGATTGACCTATATACCGTTCAATTTGTTCTCGTGCTTTCTCTTTATTGTCTTCCAGCTGCACCAGAAATTAAAACTTGTTAAACTGCATCGCTCCCCAATTATATATCAAAGGTGCTTGTGCCACTTTGCGTCAAAAGCAATTAATAGTTTGCGTGCTCCTTCTCGCCAGCAACGCGCTGAGGTTTGGTTGGGGGGTTTTGTTTGTTTTAAAAATAAACAACCAGTGCCTCTATGGACACTACATTAAATACCTTGCAAAAGATCTCCATTTATAGTTGTTGCTGCTGCTGTTAATACTAACCCTAATAAAACTGTTCTTAAAAATATGCCAAAGGAACAGGTAATAAGTGAAAAAGAGGAAATTTTTCTTGAAAAATAGAAGGAAAGTTGTTTGCAACTATTTCACAGATTGAGCTGGAAGCTGGACAGCTGGTTTTGTTTAAGAATTAGATTTCAATAAACATTCCCTGTTAATGGATTAGGAGTGCTATAACATTATCTATTCAGTGCATTATGCTGAATCGAAGTCCAAAAAGAGAAAGAAAACATTTTCAGTAGGTGTCAGTGGGTTAAGCCCTCACTGTTTGTGAGCAAGTCCTATTTTTCTACATCTTCGCAATTTGTTAAAACCAAGTTTTTCGGTTGATTCCAATAAACATTTGCAGCCCCATGAAATGTAAGTACTATATGAAATACTAAATGGACACACACTTAACTCTAGTTCCTAGCCAGAAAACAGATTTCCCTTTAAAACAGGACAGGTTACCTCCTAAGTAGTATGGGTAGGTATATTCAGGGAAGAGAGAGACGCTGAGAGTGTATTTGAGATACATTGAGATATATTGAGAGTATATTCATTGATACCGGAGAGCTTGAATTTCTGTCAGTTTTAAGTGATAGCACAAGGCTTCTTCTAAAGGACAGAACGCTTTCAGTTTGTCTCCGAAAAGTGCAACAAAAACCATTTCCACAATGCCAGCAGTACTAAGAAGCTTGTACTACTAAGCACCATCAGTATCTGACAGCTTTTGACGTGCTTTGCATCACCTCCCAGAAGACTGGGGACAGAGAAGGATTACTTACTGAAATAAACTCTGCGAAGCACTTGCTAGATATGGCTGTGAGTAATTTGTGCTGTGTGCAACCACAGACTCACCAAGAAGAGACAACAGAGAAAGCAGAAATGTATTGCAATTTTTCTGTTAATTTTGCTTAGCGTTAAATAACTAATTCTGGATAAAAATGAACAGAACAACTTGGCTGTGCAAAGTTGGTAAGGTACGTGACAACGTAAGGGAAGCAAAAGCTTAATTCTTTTACCTCATCATTTCCTGCGTCTGATATTTAGGGCTACATCCAATATTTAGGGCTACATCTCTCTCGAGGGCTCTCAAACCACGTTCAGCCCTTCAGAATCCTAAATAAGGCTTCAAAAAGTTGCACAAGTCACACCTAACTTGGAACCGAAGCAGACAAGTGGGTGCAAAATCCTCTTGCAGTCTGAGGAGCTGCAACAACAGGCACCCAATTAGTTTTCAAATGGTGTTGGCACTTTGACATCTTAAATCTCCTGTCACTGAAACTGGTGCCCAAGATCGATTGTCACTTCCTGGACCGCATTCTGTGGCATTATTTGCTGAAAGTATTTTTTAACCAGGTTTATTTTTTGTGTTTGTTTATAGTAAATTTGCTTTTCTTAAGCTGTAAATATTTGATGAGGAACAAAGCAAAAAGGACATGCAAACGCTGATACTATGCGGCAACACTCGGCATACGTCAGAAGGTGAAGAAACACGGCACTGAGGTCTGACAGCAACGCAAACCGATACGCTACAATGACAATATTAAGTTAATTACAAAAGTTTTTCAAGGACATCTAGGTTTTTTCCAAGCTATATTTTTTAATGCAGCTCAGAGTCTTTTCTCTGCATCAGGCAATACCACAAACACAGCAGAGCCTCTGGAGCCTACAGGGAAACTCAATGTGCATGTAATAGGAAATGGAAGTGTTTCACCTTGATTGAGCTGTGTTTTGCTGGAGATAGTCTGTAATTGAGTGTGACAAGTTTCTCCCCCACTGCAAGTGCTTTGATTCATGTTTCAAAGCTGTTGAGCCAGGTGAGCTTTGTGATGTCTCACTGAAGCTTACTGAGTCTTAGCTGAGGTCTTTTATTTACTTAAATCACATTATTTTCTTCCTAATTACGTTTAGAAGCTAAGATAGTAAAGAAGGCTTCCACAGCCAGGTCTGGCCTGGTGCAGAAAGACAGCGCATTTCATGATCCCTGGAAAGTAGAATCAGATGCAGGTTTTCAACAAAAAACCATTATTTTCTGGGATGCTTTTTATGGTTTCCATGTTTATATTTGGACTAGACTTGTGCTCTATTATACAGCTATGACACTGACTGTTAAATCTTAGTAAATATTAATTATATGGGGTCAGGGTCATGATCTGCCACATCTTGCTTTTCATTCTGTTCTTTGTTTACAGTTTAAAAACTAGATGTTAGGCTGAACATCAAGACTCAATCACTGTATTTCTATGAAGGACAAGTTTCTACTTGGCAGATTAAGTATCTGCTTGGATCCAGCTGTATTTTGTATTTGATATAATCAAGGAGAAAATACCAAGGTTCTCCCTTACCCTCCAATATCTATGAGCAAGTTGGGTATCATCCAGTCAGCTTTCTGTAATTTATTTTCCATAAGGTAAACAGAAAGTGTCTCCACTTGTTCAGATGCAAGGATAAACATTACTTCAATTAAAACTTCACTTTTAAATGCAAAAATTTAAAATTTTGGTTCAAACTATAGATGGTATATAACTGAGACTTGTTAGATAAGGTCTCTTCCTATTCAGCCTGTGTTCTATGACCTGTCCCAATTTTTTAACAGGTTCTGAGGATGCAAAGGACATTGACTCCATTTGTAGATTTTTCCCCACACCTGCACATCCTACTGGCCATTCTGTATGTTGCCCATTCAGGGAAAAAAAGTTAAGTCATTTCAAAAGTGAATCATATTTGACACAGCAGGAGAAACTTGAGAGGCTTGAAAACTATAATGTCACTACTACAAGGTAAATAAAGCTGTGACATTTAATTGCCTTGCTTATACTTTTTGAAAAATATTCTTGATATGAGCTCCTAGCTCAGACTAAAAAGTATTTGTACTGGGAGAGAAGCATTTCAGATACTGAAATTGTAAATGAAGATAAACAGAGGAAAATATCAGATGTATCTGAAAGAAAAATCATTTGACAAGACAGATTCATTAACTCTTCATTCTGCTTCAATAAAATGATTTTCTGTTGTGTTTTTCAGGCATTCACACCTCGCAGTCCGGCAAATATGTAGTTTTCAAATATTGGCACTTATTAAGGTTTGGATTTTTTGCCCCCCAAGAAAACAGCACTGATAGAAATAGAGCTGTTAACTCCTAAGCTGTCTCAGGCATCCAGAGACACCTGGCACAAAAAGTACGTTCATATGAACATGTTTTCAATAGGTCAATGACACGTCACCAACAAGCTGACAGAAGCTAACACTACAGGTATTTCTGCATATAGAGATTTGTACGTGAAATATCAGAGCTGGTGTGAACAAGTACGAGTGGAAATTCATATTTAAGCACCAGAAGAAAACAGCAGAATAAGGAACTATAACAACAGCTAGTAACAATAAAGAAGGACACTGCTCTTAGGACACCACCTCCACGACACCAGTCTCAGAAATAACACTGAAGATATTTCCAAGCGAGGGCCTCTGTTCTGACAACACCACCGGAACGGACGGCGCAGGAGGCTGTCAAAAAGGCTCCTCAACAGGAAAGCAGATGATAGATGTATCTTTCAAACACCTACTCAAACAGGGGAAAACCAGACAGCGTGTAGCAGCCTGCCCTAAGATTCATGGAAGGTGAAGTAAGCGAGCTTCAGAGGCGAAGGACCACCTATCACAACTGAGGACTCCAATGGGATATCAACTGTCTGCCCTAACATTAGTTTGTAGTTGTCAGTGAAGGAGAACCAAAAAGGCACAGGCAGCACATGCCAGCTAATCCGAGATTTGGTGTAATAAGATCACCTTCCCCTTTCATAAGATCTTGCATTTAATTTATTACAGTAATTTCCCTGCAGAGAAGTCCAAGATATGGTTGGGGTTTTTTTTGTTTTGTTTTGCTGTATTTCCTCACTTCCTAAGCAGACCAAGGCAATTAAGAATTATTAGTGGCAGTACTTGTAAAAAGTGAAATCTAGGCCAAATAGTTAAGTTTATTAACTGTGATGTCATACAGCGTAGCCACACAATGATGTGAATTGTCAATGTGTAATTCAAGCCATACCCTTTATTACAGTATAAATCTTCTTAAGAAAAACAATCAATCCCACATGATTTATGCAACTCATACTTAAAGTTTTGAATATTCATAACAATCCTCACAATCCGTAGGCAAAATAGATCCATAATAATTCACAAATCACTTAAAATAATTAGTACGTTGGAGGATTTTCATTCTGTGATCAATAATTGAACAGTTAAAGGGCTAAAATCTGTCAAATGAATTATTCATGGTAAAGATCTCAGCCAGTGCAAGCCAAAACTTCAAAGAACAGTCACGTTCTGTTCCTTCAGAAAAGTAACAGTGGATTAACAGCACCAGTGTTTCAGATCCCACAAGAAAGAGCTCATACTGAATATGTTGGGGGAATCATATGGGAAGTAATATATGGTTCCGGATAAGACATGCAAGCCAGGGTTAAATTGACAACAGCAACTTTATCAAGAAACCTGAGTTTGATAGCTTCAGTGCTAATATCCTGCATTTCCACTAATCAAATCGGAGTCAAACCTAATAATCCCACTTAGCAGCAGGCATGGATAATGCTACAGAGACAAACACTCGAACCACACAACACAGAAACACTACACAAGATACAGAACAGGTTCTGGCGCCCACTCCTGAAAGGGGGAAATAAAAAAATGAAACACTTTTTAGTTCTTTGGCAAGGAGTATAAAGTGTGATGGCTTCAAACAACAGAACCAAGGCTATTTTCAGTAACAGACAACCTCTCTCTTTCTTTTCTCAATGGATTCTTTTGCTATGGAGACGCAGCAGAATTTTTTAATCATTGCTTTTAAATCAATGAATTTATGTTTAGCATTTCTTTTTTCCCCTCTTCCAAGTGCTACTAAGTATCATTATCTACATGGTATCTACTCTGAGATAAAGAGTACAGAAGTCTATGCTGCGGGCTCCAGATTTTTCTAAACTGAACTCAACAACAGGTGAAAATATCACCATTTATCAACTTTTCAAAATAATATTATTAATAGAAAAAATAATTTTTCAATGAAGATTAATTGAATACCATTAGAAGACATGGATTTTCTAGCTTTATTCAGTCTCCTAGGAGCAAGTTGTGTTAGAAGACGATAATCTCGCTGAATATTCCTGTGCATGTGTTGAAGATTATTTTTTTATTAGCTTAATATATTAAGGCTACAGTAATACGCAAGAATTACTATCTTGATTTCTTATCACAAGTGGTACAAAGTACTCAAGCACTCTTTAATGACTGCTTTGCTAAGAAATATCTTATTCATGGTTTAGAGAAGAGGAAAGATTAATACTCTAAGTTGCTAAATTCATTTTAGAAAAGAAACAACACAGAACAGGAAGCAGAACTGAAAAATATGGAAGGGTTGCACAGTACAGCACAAGCTACAAATAAATCACTACAGCTCTGAAAGCAGAGAAGTTTCCCCTCACCTGACCTCCATCTAGTCACTCTGATGAGTGGGAGATAGAAGAAAATGATGGATCTCCTCTCATCCTTACTATTTTCTATTTCATAGCCTGGAACTAAAAGATGAAAATCTCATGTGATGAGATTTTAACACCACGAAATATGAAAGACAGTTAAGATAGGAATTCTGATCTTCTGAGTACCTGCAGACCGTGAAGTACAGCACTATTCTCCAAAGCTTGCTGTTATTTCAGACTTTAAAATGCTTGTACATAATTCGCACTTGTATTTCTGTTTTGGAGGAAACAGGACTTACTCTTAGTTTACTAAATTCAATTATAGGGTAAGAGGAAGCACTAGGAACAGTAGCTTTAAAGGAGTATTGGGAATAGCCGCCTACAACAACACAGCTAAAATAAAACCACCGTGAGGTGCTGAAATGCAGACTATTTTCTCAGGGTTTAACCAATACTTAGGAGTTGGCATCTGTGACAAATTGGTTCTGGATTATTAGTCAGACTTCAGGCTATCGTTGAAGCATCAATCTCTCATTCCATGGCATCTGCTCATTTACTAACCTGTGTAGCTTTGTGTCAGATAGTCAATTTTTGTCCAAGGATTTGATAGATGTTAATGCAATTGTTTCAGCTACCATCCTTTTGTTCTAGTGATAATAGTCCAAGCTTTACTTACTGAATCTTTTAAGACTGACGCTTGATTGGATAATAAGACTCAAGTTCCCCTCTGTTCCGCCAAAGAAAAGAATTCCCTGCTTAAGATACATTCAGTTAATTTTATTTTTTTTCTGTCCCTGAATTGTAGCTTTTCCCTATGCCAAGCTGAACATTCCAGTGCTGAAGGAAAGCACCTCAATTCCGTACCACTAATACAGTGTCTTATCATGATCAGAAGTCGGCTTTTACTAATCACTCAAAGTTAGTTGAAAAAAAGATTTATCTCCATCTTAATATTTACAGAATGGTAGGTTCTAAACACCCACTCTTAATCAGAGCAGGGTAAAGGAGGTAAGCAAAGCACCTCTATCAAGCAATTTAAAATCAGGAGGAGAGGAGACAGGGAGGAGGAGGGCCAGGAAGAAGACCACATTAAATCTCAAGAAGGCAATTCTTAACAGATTGGGAGCTCTGTGAAAGACGAGTATGCTGGATAGTCAGGCCATGTTCTTACACCCTTCCTGGTAAAGACTGAGAGGACTATTCAACCCCAGTTGCACCTTTCATCTGATGCAGTATAACCGTACTTGTAGTCTATCTCCATGCCTTTCCCATTAGCTAGTTATAAATTACGTAATAAATTAAATTCCCTGTATTTGGTACCTGATGGTTGGGTTGCTTGTTTGATTCTTATGTGACTGAAAGTGGATGCTAACCTGAGTTTTTTACCCCAAAGCTCTGGATAAAACCTTAGCAAGTATCTAACGAGAGCTTTACTGAAGGACATAGTGCAAGGAAGTCTTTTTAGCCTTCCTGTTAAAGTATCTGATGCAAAATAAAACCTACAAATACCATAGCTGAACAAACTCTAATCGTTTTGGTAATGACATTTACTCATTTGAGCCTACAAAATCCGGCACCTCTAAAATTAAGACACCTGAGCCAACCTAAAAACCACCAGAAAAAGCTCCTGTATGGCAGCTGTAACTAAGCGCTTGCTAACAAAGGATACTGAAGTTGAATGGTCCTACCACCAACTCCTTGCCAGCCTTAGCTGCTGCCTTCCCAAATCTGTGGCCCTAGAGACAGTATTTTATACTCACAGTCCTAGAGTGCAATAACGTAACATAAAAAACCTCTGAAAATTTGGTTGGTTTTAGTGTGTTGTGTATCATTGAATAATATCATCAAATAAATCCCACCAAATCCAACTGTTAATGGAGACATTTCTCCTACGCATTATAGCTACTTAAAAGCCCAAAAGATTGTTTCTGGAAATCTTTAAATAGCACCAAACTCTACAGTCTTGGCATTCACCCATTTCCTTCAAGAGACCAGAGACATAGGAGTATATAACTGCTACGTTAAAAGAGCAGGGTGAAGTTAACTCACCTCAGAAGCCAAGAGTGAGATGATTTACATGGAGTTTAATTAACAATTGTAACTACTGCATGCGCATTTGGTGATAGAGTGGAAAGGCTTATGGATCCCACCTTAATGTCTCGTGGTCGGAAATGGACCTGTGATCCAGGACACTGCCTGCTGACAATGCTTCTGGATTTAGATTTATCTTATTTTATTAAATATTGCATTATCTTAACTTGGACAATTTTAGTAAGAGGGATAATACAAGTTTTTGAAATGTCTTATTTAAACTGGGATAGTTTCTACATGCTTTTACTTGGGTTACCCTAAACCATAACATTTTTCTTTTTAAACCATATTCTTATATTTCCCATTCTTTTCCATTATCACCCAGTGAAGTAATTTCTGGTTTCAACTATAAATACCAGTTGACAGCTATTTAACTGAATGAGAAACCAAGCATTAATGCCGATTGGTATTACTATCTACAATTCACACTGCTGTATCAGAAAAATTATATATGACTATAAGGTTTTTTAATCACACCTGATCCCCTTTTAAAAGCACAGGCTCCAAACCAACCGTTTTTAAATAAGTATTGTAAATAACTAATTTAATGATGATATTCAACACTGTGAAAGCAAACCCAAAAAGTACACAGTGGGAAAGGAAACCCCAACTGAACCAAAGATTAGACTTGAACAGTTAGATAAATTATGCGTCTGATGGAATTCTTTTCTAAAAGCTAAGAATGGATCTTACATTTTTAAGGAGACGAGGCACATTTCATATAAAACTGTGTTCACTGTGAAACCATAACACACGGAATTTTTTTTAGTTTTCAAAATATTTCAAACAGGGTTACACGACTCCTGTGGAAGCAGTTCCATAATAAAACTAGTATCTGTTTGGTGCTGCGGTTTCTCTAATTAGTATTGCTGCTATTACATATCTGTCAAGCATAGGATGGACCAACAAAACCTAATTAGCTGTTAAAACTCACTTCTGTGCCACATTTAATCTTGTGCTTGTCACATTTAAATTTGTTCAAACCTTAATAATATTCAAGATCATGCACTTGTATTAAAGGCAACATGTGTTTGAGCCATAATGAATTGCTGATATTAAAATATTCATTATGGCTCAGACAACTTTTTTTCTTTATTTATCTAGGTGAATCAAATGTCCTTCTTAGAAGATTTATGAGCTGGTTTTACCTAAACCAGTGAAAACCAAAATTTAGTAATTTGGTTTGCATTTCTTATGCTATTAAATCAGCCATACTCTTGATTACTAAGCCTCTATAATTTTAATGTTGACCATGAATCCTACTGAAAACAAGCCCTTAATTTAATACAAATATTTAATATGTATTTCATAGAAAGCTTATATTCTAACTTTACTGCATTTGAAGATTCTAAAATATCTGGGAAACAACTTACTGGAGTTTCTTAACTTCTTTATACATATTTTGCTAAGGATCTGTAAGAGATATGGAGCTACTTTAGCTGTCAATATCAAGATGTCATAATTTCCTCTGACAAAAAGAGATGTTAAGAAATGCCATCAGTTAACCCACGCATCTACGAATTCACATTCTGAACAGCATCAGCGTATGTTCACTACTCGAGATGTCCTACCCGTCCATTTTAGAGACTGGTAATTTAATAAACACATGTTATTAGGAAGCAATAGAAAGTTATACAGAAAAAAGAGCAGTGGTTACTGTGTGAATCTAACACTTGCATTAAAGTTTTATACATAAAGAGGATGTAGGACTTCCTATAGGAAGGCAATGAAACAGTTTATTTTTAAGGCTTCTTAATGCTTCTGTCAAACAAAACCTGCTACAGAAAACAGGTACCAAGGGCTTTCACAGAGCTTTATGTAGGAAACTAATAATGAGCTACGACAGACACTCAGTCTCTGACACAAGAATCATCAGGCTAGTGGATCTTCAGCGGCTTGGACCAGATCTCAAGAATAATTCCAGCACAAAACATCCTTGATAGGTCCAAAGGCTCTTGTGGATCTGAGCCTTAGGCTAGATACACAAAGGCGAGGTCTGCACGTACTGACAACTGCCACACTTCACTCTGTGATGCCACGCGGCAAAAGGTGTTTGTGTGAAATGCCAGCACAGTCCTAAGACTTGTCCTGGTCAGAAGAAGCAGTGAAAGGAGGCAATTGTCTTGTGCAAAGCCTTGATGAATGAAAAAAAAAAAATAAAATCAAAGGCCTCAGACCTTATCTTCTGACTCTTAGTAGAGTTTCCTTACTACTGCCTGAAGTCTGGGCAGGATCCTCAGGGCTCTGTATTTATCACCATGTAGTCAAAAATAAATAAATACATAAAAAGAATTTAAGTCAACAATTAAATCTCACCTGGAAAGAGAAGGAATTTTAATACGTACACTGTAATATCTAGGATGCTAGTGCTAATACCAGGAAATATTGCTAATATACTATAAAAAGTCTACTTCCTGTTTTCCTAGACAGTTCCCAAATAAATAGAGCTGCAAAAATTTCAAACTCCAAACAATAAACACCACTAGTACCTTGTGGGAACTGTACAAGCAGCAATAATTCCTGGTAAAATACACTTGTTTATCCACCAGCCTTACACACCTTCTGCCATCTGTCACATAAAACCATTAAAAGACATAAGTGGCCATCTAAAAAGAGGTGTTTCTACTTTTTGGATCTGGTAATATTATCGTACATCATTCTGGATGAGGAAGTCTACAGGAAGGAAATCAACTGATGTTTAAGTCCTACACAGGAACATGTGTATAAATACTGGAGTACACGCATTGACACGGGATGGTAAGAAAGTAGTAGTATTACAATAATAAAAAATCCATTGGTAGACATCTTTCCCTTAATGAAACTACTTCATGTATCCTACTTGAAGATCTTCAAGGAAAGAAAAATCAGAGGAAATTCAAAGATAGGCAAGGAGTATCTACCTGCGGGAAATGTGAGATGTATGCAGTGAGATTTCCTCCAATCAGCTAAGAATACATATTCAAAATGAAAAATCAGAGAATATATCCATCTTGGCATGCTCTTATTAATGATTTGCTTTTTATTGACAGCAAGGCCTGATTTTTAATGCTTAATAAATCTTTTTAAATAAAAAAACCAAAGGAACAGTTGAAATATTTTTTCCTCAACTCTCTCTGACCTGAACGGGAATTTGCCATCGTCATGAACCCTCTAAAATTCCAGACAAAGCTTTCCTGATC
This sequence comes from Eurystomus gularis, assembly GCA_013400335.1. Lineage (NCBI taxonomy): Eukaryota > Metazoa > Chordata > Aves > Coraciiformes > Coraciidae > Eurystomus > Eurystomus gularis. Next base: position 70,828 of record VZZY01018784.1, on the reverse strand, counting down.
CCTCTAATATTGTGAATTTAAACAACAGAAATTATTAACATCCATGTTATGAGAAAAGCCTAATTTTTGCCTTAGACAATACTAAAACTTCTGTCAAGGAGGAAGATACTTACTTCCACGTCTGCGTTAACTACTTTGGTTTTTTCCTGTCTTTTTCATTATCTGCCCTGATTAAAGAGGTTGACTCTTATTCTACATGTGGTGTACAGAGAGTAAGTTCACAACTGGCCTTGTCAATACAAGTCTTTGTAAGTCCTTTTGCACTGCTTTGCTGCCCAGACTAGGGCAGCCTGATTCATCCAGGTTACCACATTTTCTAAGCCCTCTGGCAGCTATCACTCTCCATCAGAACCATAGTCCAAAGCCAGCACTTCATTATTTCTCTATGTTTAGACAACTGTCCTGTTCATATGGTTGCAAATGAGATTAATTCCTTGCACCAGAAAGCCAGTGTTGATTCATTCCACTTTATGGTCCTGTAAGCAGCAGGAAACGGCTATCAGGTAGTCCCCATTTTATTTTAATCTGGATTGACTGGCTCAGCTCATGCCTCTCTTCACCGCATATAATGAAATCCTGAGGTGAACAGCTTTCCTAGATTTGTGCCCCATTTAAATGCTTAGAGGTAGATAAGATGAAGGCTTTAAGCATGGTTTTGAATATAGTCTATACTAAAGATATCAAGACGCTTCTCCAGTTTCCTTTTAAAACTGTGATATAGACTGGATAAAAATCTGATTAAAACACAAGATAAAGTAATTGGAGAGTTTATACTATGTCACATGCTGCCAAGTCTCCTCCTTTTAGTAAGGAACAGGCTACACAGCAATCATAACCCAACATTATTCATAAATGTTTTTCCGAGCTTAAGTCCCTTCACACATCTGTCTTCTGCCAGTTCAACTATAAACTTAGTGTAAAAAGCCATAATTCTGCTATATTTAGAGCATAAAAAGCTATAAAATAGTCTGTTTCCCCCAAACGTAGTGAGCACTGATGCTGAGCTGGAGGCTTGGCTGGTTTCACCAATAGAAATGTGCTGAAGAAATCAACTTCCATGGTACCACATGATGCGTTTACAGTTAGCGTAGCTGCTCCAAGGAGAATGAAGCTGTTCCAGCTTATGTGTCGTGCAATGACTAACAGGCCAAAGTAAAATAAATTGGAAAATGAAGCAGAATCTCAAAAAAAACAAGAAAGAAAAGAGATAGTAAGTAACTGCAAATGAGAGAAAGAAGCAAACAAGGATATAAAATTTCTTTGACCCAGAGTAACAATGACACCATGCGGGTTCCTGTCTTAAATCAGATAAATCAGGCTTTTAGTGCATTCCCTCTATAAAAGAGCTTGCTGTATTTTATATAAATTACATATTCTTTCTCAAGTATTACTTATAAATGAGGTAGCAGAAACCCAATCGGAAGAGTGGTGATGACCACGTGTCATTTTGTCATTCCTGCCTTCCAAAAGAGGGGGCTGAACATGCTACCCCCTCTCCTCCAACACCCCATGGCAGTAACGCAGTTTGGAAAGTCGTACGAATATTGCATCTTGCATTTATCTTATCTGCGCAGACCAGTGGCACGCTGATGCGCTGCATATGGAACAAAGAAACAGCCCAGTAAATCTGCATAGCAATGTTCCCCTCCCACATTCAGCCTTCTAAAATTGTCACAAAATAAAATAGCGTGAGCACTGGAATACACCACGCTTCTTAGACAATTTCATCATAATTTGTCATTCATTCTGAGATATTCATTTGTCTAAAAGCAATTAAAGCTTAATTGCTGCATAACCTGAATAATTTAGAAATGCAAATTAGGATAGCAGGCAAGCAAGTATGTGTTCATTAATTTCTTTGTTATCACCATCTGTTTAATTAAAAAAATGAGTTTTACTGAATGACAGCTTGCTAACTATATAAACGTTTGTCTTAATCGAAAATGTCTTTTGCAATTGAGGTCAGCATCTGACAAAAATTGTTTGAGCTTCTGCAAAAACATTTTATCTAAACAAATTGTAGTATTTTTAAATTCACATTAAAACACATTGCCAACATATGCAATGTAATTCAAGAAACGACATCTTCACTTCTTAATGCAAAGCCATAATTTTAGAAAAAAAATCATTGGTTTGGAAAAGTGATGGTTATTACAGTGGATCTGTCTTTTCTCATGATAAGTATATGCGATTTATCATCTTTATTATAGATTATTTTGAAAACTTTTCTAAAATCCAGACTCAAAATATGGGTACCTCTGGCAAAAAAAAAAAAAAGAATCATCTTAAGGAAGGAATGCATCAAGCTAAGGAACTCATGTAGTTTTCCAAGCAGAATCTTCTTTATAAAGAAGCCAATTATTTAAATCAGTATATACTCTTCATATCTGATGTATATCAGATTCCTTTTATTCATTCAGAAAAAGAAAAAAAAAGTAAAATAAATTGCTGTGCTACCTTAATGCACTTTTTAATGTCCTATGTACACTGGCTCTTTCATTTACCTTGCCTGTTTAGCCCAACTCAAACCACTCCACTGGAGGGACAGATCTATAAATAACTAATTTACATGCCTGCAAGCCCACGGTGTTTCAAGCACAATTTAAGCTAACAATACCAGACTTTCTAAGAGATCTGCAAACTAATTATCTAGGGCTGAAATCCCAGAGAAGTGAAGAAGGACAATGTTATACTACCGCCGTACAAACTCATCAATTATTCACCTTATGTTGTTTACACAGTTGTTATATACTTTGTTATAATTTAAGTTCGACTTGGCTTCCACTTTCTCTTATTACATTAAAAAATGTATTGTATATTGTATTACTAGGCTAAAAAAAAACCAAAATAATAATAAAAAAACCCATCATGCAAGGTCAGGGCTGTATGTCCTCCGAAAAAAGTTAACTGCCCAATCTCAGTGGGTAACAGCATAAGAACACAAAATCCAGGCCAGACTGCAAGGCTCAGCCACGTGATTTGGCAATTCCCTCGCGTGGAGTCTCTCTGTACTCAATTAAATGATCTTTAGATTTTCTAAGTGTTGTATAAACATCATCTGATATTTGCAGGCTCTTCCTAACACATGGAAACAAACATTAGGATTCTTACTGAGTGCCCTGGGTAACACACAAAGATTAAGCAACTTTCCCACAACAGAAGAATCCAGCGGGAATGCGCATTAAGAACCCCAAACCTGTACGTGGGATGTACCTGTTAGAGGGACAAACTTTCACGGTGACTCAGTTGCACAAGATTGTTGGGGGCGGATCCCTAGTTCTATCCAACAAGCAAATTCCTTATGAACAAAAAAAAATCCTGGTAAATAACTGCAAGACATTTTTATTTTCATATGATTTGGAGTCCTTCTGAAATTTACAGTTGGACTTGATGATCTTAAAGGTCTTTTCCAACCGCAGCGATTCTGTGAAGTCAGCATGGAAATCTTTATGAACGTGTTCTCAGAGAATTATGGTGAAACCACACGGAAAATTTAGCAGGTAACACAATACAAGTGCTTAGGCAGGAAATGCAGGAGGGTGAAAAATAGCAGAGAAAAGCAGAAAACAATCCTACCAAAGAGGATTTGGGAAAAATCATTGTTTTCCCTGGTTCTGCATGAGAGTGGCACTGAGGACCTGATCCTATTTAGAAAATTAAGATCTGCCCCCATTACAATGGTATGTTAAAGATAGGTAAGTAAGGATGACGCAACACTTCGGTGCTAATTACACTATTAAAAGTAATTTCCATAGATAATGACATCTATGAAAACATAGCTTAAGAACATAAACTAGAGATGCTGGCTTGATTCTGAACCAGACATTTCTAATTTGCAATGAAAGATTTAAACTCAACAGCTGTCATAAATCTGTTATACTACAATATGTGACAGTACTAAAGCCGCATTAAATATTTGTAAATAACCAAGAGGAACATCATATGTCTTTACAGAAGAACATATTTTAAATCCTCAACATATTTTAAATCCTCAGCATTCATTTGTCCAATATACCTGGCTATTAGGTTGCATCATGTGAGTTCTTCATTCCTCCTGTACCAGCCAGTGCCAGGAATAGACTCCTGGGCCATGACACAAAACTATGACCTCTCAGCACTACAAGAGGCTACAAAAATATAATAGTTTCACCTTGAATAACTTCTGCCATCCCCCAGCCCCTGCTTCCATGCAAGCTCTGTGGCAATAGACACAGTAAATACCATTTAGAAAAAAACAACAAAATAAAAAAAAAACACAAACAATGAAACCAAGCTACAAGCTACAAGTTTGTATCAGCGCTGGGTTATCAAAGTTGCACACTCCCAATGTTTAAAGTACTCATTGTATGCACTATGTTTATGTTTTTATGCAGGATCAAGCAGTCTGGCCAGATATTTTTCATCCTTTCACTAGATGGCAATATTGCATTACATTCCAGTAAATAAGTTATGCTTAAATAAGCAAGGCACAAAGAAAGCCAAGTAAACTATATGAGTGCATTGAAAAAAAATTAAGGGATAATTTAATTAAAAATTAACTTCGATATCTTGCATTTCTACAAATTCTCTCACTAAAAATATTGCTTCATTTTTCTCTTTGATAAACCATGTCCCAGTTTGTTGTACAGTGAGATTCTGCTTTTTTCTTCCCCTGAAAATGCTAGCAATGCTACCTTTACTAGTTCCCATTGAGAAGGATTGTCAATTCCTGTTTCTACACATGATGACCAAAGGGAAACCAAAGTCTAAGTGAAAAAACAATGTCATTACTCAAAAGCATTAGCACAGTTCCTTCATGACTGGCTCACGCAGCAGTGGCATTGTTTAGGATCCTTACCACATGACCTTGTGAATCCATACCGCTTGCTGAATTTCTCTCGACCCCCAACCATAAATCACATGGAATTCATTCTCTTGATCCTCAGGTTAAAAATGTTTTCTTGCACTCTTGTCTGCATCTTCAGAGCAAGAAATGAGTGAAGCAGGAAATATTAGGTGAGACAGAAGAAGGACTTAATGGTTAAAGGGAAGGAAAATGTATTTAGAGAAGAGGAATGAGAAAGTTACGGTGACAGGACCTGCTTCTGAGGTGTGTTCTAACCGCTAACTGGGCCAGCAAACAGAACCTCAGTCGAGCCTGCGTGTTCAGGTCATTAGGCAAAACATTTATTTTTAGGTTTCTTCAGATTCACTAGCTGTATGACCTCAACAGGAAAGACTGAAAGAGTCTGATTTCAGATGACTGAACATCCACATGCTTCAGGCATATTTGCAGTTGGCAGGAAAGAAGGTATTTAAGATTCAGGTTCTGAGAGCCGAGAAGAACTAGTGCTAGTGCGCAGAACCTGCAGCGTCTAGAGAAATTGTTTTAACGATGAAAGGTGACTAAGAACCAGCCCTGACGACAGTAGCTTTATTTTCCCCATACAAAGCTACTTTTCTCCACTGGAAAACTTGTACAGGTTTTTAATCAAAGAAGTCTGAAAAACAGTTCTCTACCTTCTGGGCCACTGGCTATCAAAAGGACTTGGTGATTCTCTTTGGCTTTTAAAAAGTCATCTTGTGTGATCCAGAGAGGATTGATTGTTGGTTGTTCCAGCTGCAGAACTTACTGTAAAAGAGATCTAACTTTCTACAGGGAGGGGGGCACTTCCTCAGAATTAGCAGAAGCTAAACAGCAACCAAAGATAAACATGCCCATGGGAGATATATATAACAGAGCCAAACAGTTAATTCCAGTAGGCATCCAAGAACTTACAGGCCAGCATTGACTTACTAATGACTATTCATGTAAGAGCTGTAAACCAAGGCAATAAACCTTGTATTAGAGCTTATTATAAGCTATTCGTTTCCCGACTGAACTAGAAGATCATTATGCTCTAACAGAGTTGATAATTTCAGATGTGAATCTTTCAGGACTGCAAGTAGCTCCCTCTAGATAAAGACCATTGAAAGCAACCTGTCATTGTAAGAGGCAACTGCACCATATAATCCATTTCATGCATTTTATTGACCTTTCCTTCTACGTGAGTCTTTACTTGGATCATCACTGCTTTCCAGATATTTAATTAATTTTAAAATCCTGATTCACAAGCCCAAACTTTTTTTCTTTTAGCTTTGTTTCTCAGCAACACAGATGCATTAGTCCTTTTTCCTCTCCAGTGTCTTTTCTAAATATGTTTCGAACCAACACTTAAATTGACTTTAACTCGAGTTCTCATTCCTTTTGGTGCATTTCTTTGGGAGGCTGGTGAGGGGAGAAACCTAAATTGATTACAAAAATAGATCTTCCCCCCTTCAAGCATCAGTCAACTGCTGGCTGGTGTCGGTGAGAGTAAAACTGAATTTATCAGCATGACTTCTGATCATGTTGCTTGGGAATTATTTCCATATGGAAGAAGTGAGGAAGTATGAAGTATTATTAACTAATTTTAGTGCGTATGTTGTATGCAAACTAAATAAATTTCTTCCCCTGGGTTGGAAATAAAAAAATTTAGTAGTTATGACCCCTCCAACTATCCTTAATGATGGAGTGGGTCTGTTTTTGGAAAACTACTATGGCCAATTGCAAGTATGAGAGCCTACAAATAGTAGTTTTTCTAACTTTTCTTTCAGATGTGGCCTAACAATTAGTCTCAACTCACACTTAGGATTGGAATATGTTGTTTTAATGCCACTTAAAATGCAACACAGAGTCATTCACGTTGGAGATACCTGTGTTTGGTTTTAGCCTTTCTTTCCCCCACCACACCAATTCTATCAGCTGGTATTATAAAGGACGTTAGCTCTGCCTACAAACCTTGTCCCGCTAAAGATCCTTTGTAACAGCTAAATCCCATTGATAACACTTCCCCTGGGAAGTGAAGAAATTTATGGAAATGGAATATATCTAATCTAGTTCCTTACTGCCTTATGGAATGACATCATCCATTTGACCACAGATAACACAAAGGCCATGGGATTTTTGCTTGTGCTAATTCCAGTGATAGGCTATAGAACCTTACCACTAATCAATTAGAAACATCTGGCTCCTAGTGAGATTTTGTATCTGGACATTCCACGTTTCTTACTTCATCAGTAACATCTGTACGGAACTTACACGGTATTCAGGAAAAGCCATCTTATCTTATAAGGCTAAAGAAACCATAAGCTACATAAGACTGCTCCATTCCATTTTATGTATGTCCCAGTTTGCATTCATCTGTACTGAGCACGGGAGAGAAGTTATAAACTCTGTTTAAGGTCCTCTCTGCATTTATTGGGCAATGAAATCAACTCTTCCATATTTCTGGTAGGACTACTTTAACCCAGCTTCATATCCCCATAATACAAACAATGTTGAAATAAACATTTTTAGGAGCTACTTGTTTGCCATGGTGACCTTGGGCACACTATTCACTACTGGATTGTACCTCTGTGACAAGGACCAAAAAAAGGAGAGCAACTATTTCTACTATTCAAGAAACGGTTCAGTGACTACATTCCAGTTTGGGGTTCTAATGCATTATCACATCAGATTCAGCTTGTTTCATTCTAACACATTTATTTTTCTCACTGCTTCCTATTTTATTATGGGAGGGAGAGAAGAGAAAGAAAAAGTCTCATGAATTTAAAGGCTAAGGATATGTTTTGCTCTTCTGGAGAGGTGAGAAGAAGGTGAGGGTAAGGAGTAAGCTTAATGTATCATTTTTAGTATTCTATTTGAATAAAATTTAAATTAGATAAGATGTATACCAGAGTATTTTTGAAGTGCAAGATGCAGGATACTATTGAACTTCTCCCTTTGCTTATTAAATTGGTAACAGAATAACAAAGGACAAATGCATCCTCATTTAAAACCATATTTAGTATGCAAATCACTAATAAGGAGAGTTTGCAAAAGCTCTGATGCAAATTGTGTATCAACTTAAAGGGTAAAGCAGTCAGCGGAAAAATGGTTTGGGGTTTAAAGTACTTTAAAGCCTTTTACCAAACTTAGACATGCTATTTATTATAGCTATATAACATCATCTTTACACCTACAAGTGCTTTTAGTGAATACTGAAAATGTTTTCTGCATATCAAACATTTACACATCAAATACAAACGGCAAATGGGCATTCCGGTTGCAGTATACATCACGAAAGCACTGCAAAACTCTGACAGCAGCCTCATTATTTCAGAACCCTGACTTGTGGCTCAGAGACTAAAGGAGTCGAGAACGCACCCGACAACTTATATTGTTATATATGGATATCTGGGCTTAGGAAGTTAGAGCAATTCAAAGCAGGCTCTAAGCAGAGTTCTCAAACACGTCTTGTTGTAAATAGAAGGTAACAGACCAAACAACACGCATGCTGCCGATGTAAAAGAAGTATGCTAATGTTCTCTGGAGAGAGTGAGGTGATCGGATGGCCAAGTACAATCCGACAGCAATTCTCTTCTGGATTTATGATGAGTTGTTGAGAACTCTCTATAATCCATGATAAGGGGGCGGGGGCAAATCACATTGCAGTCAGCTGATCCCATGACATTTCTTTCATTTAAGGTCAAAACCTCATTATTTCAACATAATGAAATCTGAAACCAGACATTGGTTTCAATTTGCCTCTAACCTAAAATTCAGCTCAGTACATAAAATGAAGCCACAGCTTAATGCTGTACCTCCTACAAATGCCAGAAAACATGGATAACCAGGGAAGCAAATGCCGTGTCTGATTTTTAAAATACTCAGATACTATTTGTTAGATTCTGAACGGGGTTTGATTTATTCTAGTGGGTTCAACACTGTTTCCTCACCAAATGTCAGTTCCTTTACTACGGTGATAACTGCTATTCACAATCCGTTCACGAGTTTTATGCATGCACTGAACTTCAAGTTGTTGTTCGAGACAGAAAATATTTTATCCTTTTTTTTTTCTCATTAAAGAAACAATTACAAAATTGCAATTAAAATTACTGTAGATTAATCAGTCAATCAGACTTCAAACTCAAATTTGTGTGATGGATCTGTAGAACTAGATTTATTTACTGCTTCCTTCACGTACTTTTCTGTCCTTGAATCAGGATACAAAATTATAATTTCTCAGAGAATATGGACTATATACACACCCACAAAAACATGAGAGAAGCTTAGAGAGATAATACTTATTAACCATTTCCTGTAATATGCACTTAATAGACCTGACTATTTAACCACTTCTAATAGCAATGAAGTATAAAATAATATTGTGTTTCTCAATGTCTTTTTACTTAACTACCAGCTTCCACACATGAAGTAACACAAGAGCCTGATAGGACAGTGACAAAATAAATACTTGAACTTTGTTCTTCTGGCAACTGAGGAATATCTGACCGTTTAGGAAGAACTTAAGCAAGTCTGAGGCCACCTGATAAGTTTTTTGTTGGTTAAAGGTAAGAATCTTTTTGGTGAAGCCAGCCAACATTTGCCATCATTCCCATTCAGAAATAGAAAATTCCGCAAGAGGATAATGAATATAATGTATCTGTTGAGCTTTTAAATTCTTTATTGATAAAGAATATTTAAATAAAGCTTCAAGCAGCAACTTTTTCATGTGCTACGAATGACTTCTCCAGCCTACATATTTAATTAATTTACTAGTGGCAAAAGGATGATTCAAGGACCTATCAGCTACTCTAAACAGGCCCCCAGAGCCCCCACTGTTCCTTCACTCCTCAGACTTTGACTGATCATGTCTCTCACACTGTTCCTGCCATTGCAAGCCTCGTAAAAAGGCTTCAGACAATCACTACGTTCCTGAGCTCCCTGGGAAGGAAGGGTACGGGAGAGCAAATGGAGCCAAGGAGACAGTTCACAAATTAAATTACCAGGTGTTTTAAAGCAGTCATGTAATTGTGTATTATGGAACTTCAAAGCTCAATACTCACGCAATCTTCCCCATTCTCCCATAAAATATATTTAACATTCAAAAAAGCCAGGGACATCTAAGTCTAAGTCTGCTAGGTTTTAAATAACCTATTGATATAGGATGACTAAGGCATTTCAGTGTCTGTAGCTAAGTAGTGCAGAAGAGGATTGTATCAGCATCACCCAACCAAACACACACCGTTTCCTCACGCTCAGTTACCCATTCATGTCTGGTTCAACTTGGGCAGCTTTCATCATTGTTGAGGGAAAATTCTGCATGCTCAAAGCTGCGCTCCCCCTCCAAATCGTAACACTTCTGTTACCTCTCCCAGCTGCAACTCCTTCCCCATCAGACATTTATGGGGGTCAAGTTAAAATGAAAATCGGTTTTAACCACGTATTTAAGTGAGAACTCTTGATGTGAGAAGTTTGGGGCGTGGGGGTTTATTTTTAGTATTTCTAGCTGTAGCTAGGTTTTCCAGATGGAAAGATGATGCTACAAAGCACAGCACATATTTGTCTCCATGAATTTCTGTTGATATGTCTCTGGCTGAATATTCATTATGAATTGATCAGTGCATTTTATTGGTATGTCTCACACAGACTGGCTCTGGCCCTTACTGCCTACCAGCATGTTGAGTCACCAACTGGTAGACCATTTTATTTATCAGCTTTTTTCAGGGCAAATATTTAGTGGGGAAAAAAAAAAGCTGAAAATAAAACACGAAAATAACCAAAAAAAGAGAAGAAAACAGGAAAATAAAAGAAAGCCTTTATCAAACACGGGATTCTATCCAATCCTGTTCAGTAATTGTGAAGAAGTGCATTGCTGTCCAAGCTCGGCCTGATCAGTACCCTGCAGTCTCGGTATTTCCACATTGCTGCAAACAGCTTCAACCCAGGCAAAAGCTTCTTGAGACAGCACCTCCTCTCATCCTTCTCCAGACATGCATAGTGGAAACAATGCTTATTTGTTTCCAAAAAGCCTGTTAACTCCATATCCAAAGTGTCCTGCACTGTACTCGGAAGCCACTGCCCTATGTCAGGACATAGACCAGGCCAGTGTGATGAGGCTCAGCTCGCTGAGGTTCAAGCACGACTGATGGCATTTTCAAATATAACTGTGTATAAAAGCATGTCTCCAAGTCTATTTTTGAACCATTTTGATAACTGCCTTATTATTTTTACCTCGTTTCCTGAGGTAATAACACTGACTAGCAAAGACATCGCTGTGTGTTACAGGACTTGATCAGTGATCTGTAGCCCTTTATTTTCAGTGTCAAACTGCAGTCAGATTATACAGAGATATAAATCACTTGATATTTTGTCACATTTGTCTCCAATTCAGACTAACAAACACTTCCAAACCAATTCTTCAATAGAGTCAAACCATTTAACGTTAGGGGCCCCCCAAACTTGGCTGGAAAGCTGTAATTTCAGCAGGCCTCAGATGTATTAATCTACCCCAGAATGAGACGGCAGATGAACCGGAATGAGTAGGTCAGACCCGTCGTTCAGGTGAAGCTGCTACAAGTCTGATCAGAGCTACAACGTTCCACACAAATCTTCAAATTATTCTTTTTCCAGATGGAACCAGAAAATGTTCAGAAAAAAAAATTGGGAGTGAGTTTCATCTTGTGCCTAGTAAAGTTAGTATCTCAGATTTTGTCGTAAGCCCGCAAGACACACGTGTGCCTGGGGACATCTATTTGACAAGCGGTGGGAGCTCCCACCTGACTGCGCGTAACCTGGCTGACTTACACCAGCTCACCAGCCAGCCCCGAGCATATTTTCTTGGGCATAACGAGACATAGAAGAGCTACACAGAATCACCGTTCACATTCTTTGAATACACACAACCCTCATTTTCACAGAATACAGTGAAAAAACACACAGAAAATACAGCTGGTAGCTGCTCTGAAGTACCATCTAAATGCTATGGGCTGACCCCTGTTTTACCTAGGGATTAATTAGTGAGGTATTTAATTCATACTGGAGAGTCTTTCCCAGTTTAAAGGAAGAGGGTAGAGGCCTTGCATAAATGAGAAAGAGATAGTTAAAAAGAATTGTGACATGTCATTTAGGAACTTAAATTTTAGGGACCATTTTTTCTGCTGGTGACACACATTGAAATTTATCCTCACTTGCAATATGGATAACCTCCCAGAAAAGAAGATGAAACTCATAAGGGAAGATAAAGACCACAGCCAAAAGAATGCCAGCCTTACACGGAGGAACTTTGTACTGCAGGAGGTATAAATAAAATAATACAGAGAGTCAATACACCTTCATAGTGATGAAAGGAAGTTTGAATGATAAATTAGAAGAATTAGAAAGCCACTTCCACGAGAAAATGAGCAGCTTCTTATTTAAGTTTTACTAGTTTCCTGTTCTTCTCATGCGCCACAGCCCACCAAGCACATCCTTAAGTACTGAAAACACCATGTCTTTGTTCCAGACCAACAAATAAATGGATAATATTTAGATGAGATTCTCAGCCATGCTACTTTGACTCCTTAAAGAGCACATATTTTCACTCTTGGCAATAGTAATTTGAAATTTCGTTTAATTTGTTTCAGCTTAGATTCACATTTCATGTGCAAACTCCTCACTGCTCTGCTGAAACATAAAAGCAGCTTCATGGAACAATAGCTAAGATTTTTTAAAATAAACGCTATGATTTAACATTTTATGAGTGAGCAGCACTTAAAAGCGAGCACAGTAGAAGTTTATGCACAGAGTGCTGAAATTGCTTGCATGTCCTGCATATAATTCAGGTTTAAGAATTGATTACTATAGCAAACCATGACAATCCAATATTTAATTTACTCAGAAAGAATAAGTCACAAAAGCTGATACATTCTGAAAGGACATGTGTCTGTTGCACCCGCAGGCAAATCAACATTTTTGTATGGAAACAAGAACAACACTTACACATCACAATAGCGAACAAAATCCTCAAAATATCTGAAAATTTAGGTTTCCAACATTTCACTGCTCCTAGTTCTATGCATCATCTTGCAATCAAACCGAACACACTATGCATTTTGCCTCGTCTGTCATACACGTTCAGATCCACACGGTTGCTGCAGACATTCTAAATTGTACATAAAATCCAGGGTCCATTAGCGATTGTCTTGATCTATTTTTTCTAATTACTAAACCAGTACAATTTGAAATAATAAAATATTTATGATTCTTTTTATTTAATACAGAATTGGGTCCACATTCAGTGGGCAAAGGGGGAGAGGTTTAGCTTTTCCTTGAAGAAAGGCTGAAGGACAGAAGGCAACTCCAAGCCTTAGGAGTGCTGACACAGCACGTCACCCACTTTCACCTGGAACGCACGCGTTAGTAACGCAGGAGGAACACTCCAGCCATTCCCTTTCTAATAACTGAGATTTTATGAAGGGAAGATTGCACGCAGTGCAATGACATTGTGGCATCAGCAGTACTTCTGCCAGCAATTTTTTGTCCTTCTGTTAAAGCAGCATATTTTAGAAGTGTGTTTCACTAAGTGTCAAGATTATGAGGACTAATTCAAATCCCCATTGGGCGTATTACATCAACAGAGCCGGGAAATAAACTTCATACAGAAATATCTGACTGGAGAACCTCCTCAAACAGCACGCTCAAAGACAGCTCATGGTTTAAAATCTCGGAATCTGATCCTGAAGATGTCCCTTTCATCAATAGTCCTCAATAGTAGAAAACTGTACAGAGCAACTCAAACATTTAAAGGAAATTCAGTGATTTTCCTCAAGTCTTGAAAATATTTTTCAGCTTTACCTCACTGTCCTCCAACACCGCTCTTAGCTGACCTAGTTTGGTAGGTCACACAGGTAAGAGCTCCTGGTAGTATAACTGATAGAATGAATATCTTAATTAACATAACATTTATTTCTTACTGTACTAATAGCATCTGATTCCACACAACACACGCATCAAGTCAGTGAGTCAAGTGTTCCTAAGCTTTTTCTCAGTGTTTCAAATATTTCTAAGTTTTTCTCAGCTTCTACTGAGGTAAATACAAAACAAATATTGAAGCTTCATATATAGAAGTGTTTTATTTCATTTTTTTCTGAAAAGAAAACATACCTTTTCTTTGATTCTAACCAAATTCCACAAGAAGCTGAATTGACTTTACTAAAAATAAAAACCAACGTCCCCAATACCTTTTAAAAGGGACTGTCGAGGTTTTATTTAATATGTGTGAAAAGACCACGTCATAAATTAAATCATTTTGTACCTTTTCAGCAACAAAGTAATAATATAGTATGGTGGCCTCATTGAGGAAGTGGTGATGACATTTTAACTTACATCGGTAAATAACTTGCATTTGCTTCCAGAAGTGCTGACATAGCTTCCTTTCAGCATAACTATGAATGCCTTTAGATTTATTTTTTTTTTTTTCATTTATTCTAACAGTTAAGGGGATATTTTCCTTCCTAGACAGCAGCTGGTTTCACATTTTTCATGCACTCCAATAGCAAATGGGTACTATGTCTCCTCATCCATATTCTCTCTTCCCAAGAGACAGAAACAGGGTCTTATCCCCAGCTATGAAAATTGACTCGTTCAAGCTCTACTTTTAACTCCTAATTTGTCTAGTTCAATCCCTTATCTGACACTAAAGGTATTGGCCATTACGTTACAGCAAAATAAAACATTAAAGGCACAAACCCATAGCAGAAAAGAGGAGCTTACTTAATGCCATTAATACGTCAGTTCAGTCTTAGAAAGGTCTCCTGCATGATCCAAGAGTGGGACCGGCCTCGTGTGTCTTAATAATACCACATTTTACTAAAGGACAATGCAGTCTTTCAAACAAAATATTTTTTCTTCTTGTGCCTTCAAAGTTTTCTTTTCTGTTAATTCAGTATTATATTTATTGCAACTGGCTGCAAGTTGCCACTACTTAAGCTATCCTGATGACTTAATTTGTCACTATAAAAGTGAAGTTTGGGAAGAAAGAATAAACATCCTGGTTTAGAGTTAGGAACAACTAGGAGTTACAGAATAACTGACCACATATCTAATATATCTAGGAAAGAGTTCTTGTATTCCTCTTTGAAAAACCAACCAACCAACAACAGCAAAGCCGAAGACAGCGAGCTTACTGGGAGGGTTTTTTAAAAATTTCAGATTAACAATCATGCTGAAAAAACTTCATTACTAAGTGGAACTATTTCCTCAATAGAACAGAAGCGTAGCACACATCACTTGGGTCAAGCAACTTCACAGTTTTCCAGTTCTAAAAGCACTTTATGGGCTAATCAAACATGTTCTTGGGATAGCCTGTAAAATGGGAAGTAAATATCCACTGCTAGATTTGTCTGTATATGTAGCTCTATATAAAAGTATATATATAATTTGTGTGTGTGTATATCTCTACATATTAAAAAAAATAAACTTAAAAGGTCCTCCAAGACTTTAGCTTCAGCTAGATTTATCCAGGATCTCAGGCATTATCTTCCCACAGCTTGTCTGTACTAAAGATCACGGAAGAACATTAAATAATAATGTCTCTGCCGCTAAAATATAAGTGTACGTGGCATTTTGTATGCACTTAATGTGCTCTGGAGGAGAACATACATAATCATTATCAGGACCCTGACTTGCTGCTTGTTCTAAGCAATGAGGTGTCCACCAGGTAGTCAGTGACATGAACACCTGGTGTCCACTCAATTAGCCATAACAAACATTTAGCAGGGTTAAGGAAAAGATCTTTTGACTGCTTTATTCATTTTTTGATTGACAGAAAGCTTCGAAATGCCAGCTGCACAAGCCACATTTTACTAATACTTCCATTATGCATCTGAAAATAAAATAAATCGTGCACAGCAACGTTTCCAAACTGGATGAACCCAATCACATCATTCTGGGAACATAATTTCTGGATAGTTGATACGACTCTCAGCAGATAAGTAGACATAAAAATTTAATACCTTTGCAGCACTTGTTTCTGCACAGAAAAAAAAAAAAAATCAGGATCTGCTGTAGCTAAATATGGGATACATTTGTAATAATGTGACCACTATACCATCACTTTAAATGTCAGTATTGATATTCAGCATGATTTCCTACGTATGATGGCTCAAGTCAATTATAATGACAGATAGCATCCTACTGGCTTATCTGATTACCTCTGACCTTTTAACAGCTGCAGAAAGCCAAAACAGCCTGAAAGAAGAACTCATGCATATATGACACAAAGCTGGAATTTCATATCTGAGCCACAGTCAAGAACACATTGAATGTCAGCAGATTTCTGACAAAGCCTATAGCAAATAATTTCTTGGATGGTTTGGCACCACAACAGCCTGCCATTTATTATAGCTGAGTACTGACAGGAGACATAAACTTGATTAATTTTATATCAATACATGATATAAAAGTCATTACAACACATAGTTCATTTTAAAAACTTGGAATCCACTACCCAAAGTAACCATTCATTTTGATTATTATTTCTTTTATCAGAAGCTTGGTTAGATGATTTAAGGCTGCATGGACTTCACAGGGAAAGAAAAATCAATATTAAGTGCAATTGTGTATATTCAAAAATAAAGCACGTACTTTCTGAACAACAGATTACTAACCAACTACTCGGAGAAGTCTCTTACTGCTCAGGTGTCCTTGCTCATTCCTCAGAGATAGCCTGTCAAGTGTTAGTCTGGTATCTAATCAGAAGCCGCTCCTTTTTGCTAAAAAAAACCCATAACCACTCAACCCAAACCTTGTCACTTACAGGAATTAGCAAACTAGATCTCAAGTATTTTCCTCTGTTTTAACCAAGAGCATTAAAAAGGTAGAAGTAGAATGAAATAAAGCTCTACTTTGTATTTCCCATGTATTACAATCTTCAGTATCTTAGTGCTTGGAAGTAGCAGTATTAAGTTGACATGTATATTTATAATGGACCTTAGGTTTACACCATAGCACTACATGACAAAATCAGAGAATATATTCATTTCCCAAGGTAAGGAAGCTTTACAGCCCCAATGCATCCCCACCACCCATGCTGCCAGTCATTATTCTGGAAAAGCCATCCAAAATGAAGCTGCATCTGCTTCTGATAATAAGCTGGTATTAAATTATCATTTAGATTAAATTACCTTCCTAACTTTCCATTAATTCTTAAGGAATTCTTCTTCAAACTAGTAATACTGGTTAGAAAAGGTCTTAAATCCTCTCTACAGAAAAGGTCGTAACTGACCACCAGTAACAGCAGGACAGAACACCACTTCCACAGTTCCACATGTAAGATGAACTCTCAGCCGTACTTGAGCAAACACCACAACGACCATTACCTCTATCTGAACCACAGTTTCACCCTCAGAAATCAGTGATATCGTAAGCTGAGAGTAAAGCACCTCTAACTGGGAGTAAACTGAGAGAATGAACAGTAAAATACATCTGGATGGTTACATTTATTGACAAATAAACTTTAAAGAAGTAAAACAAAGAAGGAATTAATTTCTAAAATTTATGGACAAGTACACTTTTTATTATCTGGGAACAATAAAGAGAAAAGTCAAAAATATCTACAAGTTTTGGAAGGAGAAAGTGTGGTCTTGTCTCCACAGGAACCATTGCAAGAGAAATTTAATGCAGACAGTTGCAAAGGTCAGACTAAGAGGCCAGAAAACTTTTGTGGCCTGTCAACACTTTTGGCAAATTTAATTATCCCAAAAACAGAGAAGTCTGTGATGCTATGGAGAAGTTAAGGAAGACCACAAGGCTTATGTTGAATTTATGAGTGGGAGACAGAAGAGGGGAAAGGACAGATGCTGTGCTTCCCCAGCATCTGCAGTAACGAGCCTCAGTGTGACGGACAGCACGTTTGATGTCTTTTGTCTGATGCGTATGTCTGTTCTAGAGGAGGGGAAAGTCAGAGCAAGAAGGTGGGGTTGGCTACAGCTTGAGGCGAAAGATTGTTGAAAGGAGGGAGCCTCAAAAGTAAGGAAAACAATAAAGCCTCTTCCTTGGGCTCAGAAGGGGCCGTGCAGCACAAGCCAGGAAGCCACTGAACTGAGCGAACCTGAGCTGAGGGCACAGGCCTTTCCAAGGACTGCATCCTTCTGACCTCTTTGGGAGCTCGTTTGAAAAAAAGAATCTGTCCGCACATCATGATCTCACCCTTAAGTCGCACCAGCTGCACATTTCCTAGGGCTCTGACAACCCAAGGGCATTATCATTTCCTTGCCCTGAGGACTCTGCCCTGGCCTGCAACATTCCCAGAGTAAAAATAACGACACCTGATTCAATGGAACGGGGACCTTCTCTCCAATGAGTTTCAGGAAACTAAATATTTAAGGGATGAAAGAATGCAATTAGGATAGTAATACATATCAAACAATGTTAATAACCTTTATAAGCAGAGAGAATACCCAGTTTATTCAGCTATCATAAAACAAATATTAAACATACTCTGGGAAAAAGAAAAGACATGATATTTCTGTTCAGAAAAGTAATTAAAAAGTGAACAGAACGGCTTGGCAGCTACACAATAATCCCCTCCAGTATCTCAAACAGCCCATACTGGTGCAAGACGCTCCACCCAGCACCACCAGATAAGAATATTGCTGCAATCAACAGAACACGTCCAATTTACTTCAGGTGTTTCTACTACAGAAGAATCAAAACAGTAACAGCACAAGTTTCAAGTGAAAATTTCAAGTATTCACATATCACACCTAAAAACAGTAACCGAGAAGAATGTTCCAGAACCTATTATGGTGTTCCTTCAACGAGCAACACAAGAACTTGCTGATTCTGAGACCCAATGCAGTCAATACGTGCCTGCAAGAGCACAGCAGCCTCTCCCCTGAAATATGCTACAGGAAAGGACTGCTATTTGTAAAGCTCCGTATACACACTGTAACATCTATTGCAACAGAAAAGTCAATTAACGTGCTATCCAAACCTTGCTTTGGACTATTATCTGCATGCAGAATAAAGTCAGCAGCAGTAAGAGCATGCTATTTCCTTGAACAGCAGAGAAAATGAGGATGGTTTAATCAATACTATGACAATTTAAGTTTTGCTAGTCTACTAGTCAACTCAGTAAACATTTATTGTGCAGGAGGGCAATGTATTGGAAACGGTAATCAGAGGAGAAAAGACCGGTTTGTGGCTTCCTAGGAAGCCAATCCTACTCCATATGCTGTATTTTTACAAAAGAAATGCTTCGTATTCCGTATTTCTACAAAAGAAATGCTCCTTGAAAGCTCAGTTATCAGATATCCTACGTAGCACAGCTTTACTTTAGAGCTTTCATTTCAAAACCTCAACTTTTCAAGATCCAAGAGGCTCTCCATTCCCTACACCCTCCATTCTGCCAACCCTCCCCTCAAATAAATGCCAGTCCACTGGGTGTTTTACAATCTTTGATGAAAATGGCAGGTGGAGAGAACGAGAAGATCACAGAGCATCAGGGTGCAGCTCCCTGCCTCTCCACTCCACACCAGGTGAAGCCACCGTGGCCTGACTACTAACTTGCTAGAAAGAGGAACGCTTTGTATTTGCTGTGGTGCAGCGCACTGTGTACCAGGCAAGATCCACGTGCTCCTGCTCCAGTTTACAAACTAAATTTGCATATTAGGTAACTTCTACAGAAAATCCGGGATCCAGGTTTTTTGATTTTTGAGGACAGATGAAATAAGGAGTTGAGCATGTAAGTTTTGAGCTGTAATGCTAAGGCCTGCCAGCTTCCTTTTCACATCAAAGGCTGAGGTGTTCAAAACACTACATCTAAGGTGGAAAACAAAATGGGTCCCCAAGTGCCTAAACTAACCTCATCCTCTTTAATAAACTAGCCTTAGCTGCCAAAAAACTCTCTAAGCTTCAGCAGAAGATACTTTCACTTGTGCTTTTAAACCAGAAACCACAAGCCAATTAATGCTTTGTGAAAAAATTCAGATTGTCTTTCAAACTCAGATGATGATATTTTACAGTAAGTGGACTTTATTTAATGCTCAATTAAATTTTAATTGCTTGGTGACACTGTTCATAATCATCAAACTAGCTAATGTTTATTAATAGCCATTTCTTATAGAGTATAGCACCTCGGATCTGCATGTGAATTTGAGTAAGACAGAAAAAAACTTGCTGCAGTTGCCAGCTGAACAAACACATTAAACACACCTCCCCTGCTTTAATGCTCAGGTGACTTTAAGATATTTTGATATTTCAAACCAAATATAGCAGATGTAATATACTGCAGAGATCAGGGTAGAAACTTCCCACCGAACTTGCAATAACTGCCACAGCAGCAGCGGGGCTGCAGACAGCCTCACTGCAGCTACTATCTCAAGACAAAGACGTAAGTCACCAAAAACACAGGATTTTGGTTCCCTCACAGAAGAACAGAGATCAGGGTTCAGATACTACGCTGTTTCTTTTTCACCCAGACCCTTTGTAATTGTTTTCATCAGATATGTGGTTAATGAAATGATTCACTGCAACATAAATGAAGGTGTGATCTTTACAGAGAGCTCGTTATTTCATCATGCCTTTCCACATTCTCGTTCCCACCCTACTATAAGTGTAGGGAAATTTAAGAAATAGAGACCATAAAAATTGATAATAGGGAGAAAATATTGGAAGTCGCTTCAGTGCAAATGCTATAAATCATCAAGCAATTACTACTTCACAGTAACTTCTTAATATTATCAGACACTTCTAACATCCCCATCTTAAATTAACAAAGTAATTCTCTGACAGCCAGACGCTTTAATGCTCACCTCACTAGCAGCAGTCTCTCCTCACGCGTTTCTCCTGTGGCAAACCCAAATCCTCCCAAGCAACTTCTGCCCTCGCTGCCCTCTGGGCAATAGATTTTCACAGCAGCTGCTTCTAATTGGTAGTTTGATGCTAACCGGGGAAAGTAATTAAGCCCTTCATCATTCCCTCTTGACCTGCTGCCTTGTAAGTCACGCATTTCCCTGCTATGGAGATCAGGCATTACTAGAAAAACCAGAATATAGTGTAGAAACATTTGAAACGTGGATTTAGTATGCGGACATAATCAATAGAGAAGAAAATTCAAGCTACTGCCACACAGAACGAGTTTTCAACTCTAGGTAGTAAGAGTGGGTTGTTGTGGGATTTTTTTCTCACTTTTTCATTTTGAATGGGGGGACTGAGACCATGACCTCCCTGTCTTCTACTATGAGAACCTCACAAAAAGGTAACTGTGGCTTCGAGGAATTCAGTTCCTCTAGGAGTGTATATATTTACCGTGGATAGGTATGAGAGCAGGTCACGAATTGCTCTCCGGAGAGAACACAGAGTACTCCACAGAGCAGCAAGAGGAAGCCCTAGGGAAGGTCTTTTTCTGTCACAGGTTCTTTGGGTTTACACAAACATCAGCTGCTCTACTCGTGCTAACACAGAGCTCTGTCAGGAGCAGGGGTTTTTTTGCCATTCCTGTTTTGCCACCCAGATGAGAAACAAGCCCAATACTTATTTACCAAGAAGTTTGCTTTCTGACTGTGCTCTCCTCTCTTAACTGACCCAGGTGTTGGCTTTCTTATTCTGATGACCCAAACTGTGTCCTGCTGGCATCACCTACAGTGGATTCACCTGGGGGTTTCCAGGTGCACATCAACAGGACTAGAACAACACAGGCTAAGAAGGCAGCAGTGAGAGGGCTGTAAAAGAATCTGTTTGGTCGCTGAAAGGGAAAAGTCCGTATGTCTGCCCACAGCACAGACATGCTTTAATACATAAACAGTTACCATGATTGTAGTTTCCATCTTTATGGTTTGATACCATCGCAGCATTACAACGAGAATGATACATTTCCTGTTGGAATCCTTTTCTAGGTCCTTTCTTGAGCCATGTTTCCCCTGGTCCTTCTAGTAATTAAAACAATCCTCCTCATGCTCTACTGTGAGCAACCTGCCCTCAGTTTTAATCACCAACTTTAAATCACTTCCAAAAGGCAAAATTAAATTTTATGCAATATTGTATGTAATAAATCAATTATTTGATGAAATTCACATCTAACCCAGTAAATAATCTTCAAACTTTTCCAGAATTCATTTGTTAAAGCTTACCTATGAAATCACATTCTCCTCTCTTTTAGGTACACATACTGTGAACGCTTAATGTTACACACTTGAGCAGTCTCACCTGTATCAAATATACTTCTCATGCATTATTTATACCCCACATAAATAAGTCTCAACATGACATTATCATCTATGGGTTCATCCCTAAACGTAATGTCTTAATTGTTTAGTATGTGCTAAATCACTTAAAATTGCCTCTTTAATCATAAAAAATAACTAAAAAACCCTTACTCTTTTCCAATCCCTGGCACACAACGTAAAGAGATCCAAGCTTTTTTCCTTGACCATAGTACACTAGTCAGAAGACTGGATTCCACTGCAGGACAGGAATTAGAGAGGCACCATCCTCTCGGATGTAAACCCAGGTAAGGGCTTTGGAAGGCACACTGAGGAAGAGGAAGGCACACTGAGGAAGAGGAAGGCACACGTTCTGACAAATTCACCAGCAAGGCTACCTGCTGCTCTGTCTAGATGTATCTGAAGTAGCTGTGGCATTAGCTTGATTAACACATACAAGTTGCAAAGGGAATGGAAATGCCTGAGTCCTCATTTTCAGCTGACTTGACTGGGAGTTACCTCCGTGCCCCTGGAGTGCATCAATACCTCAGATACTTTGATACCTCAGATGCTGCACGCAAACTCAACAGCACGTAACATAGTTCCCAGCTATATTTAATTAGCAAAGCAGGTATATCTTTTTTTCCATTCTTTTAATACATTACAACTGAATATCTGTCAACCTACAACACATTTCCAACAGTGACTACAAGTTTTTATTGTAAAAGAATGGCAAGTTACGTGATAGTCTTCCGTAGAGCTAGTTAACATTATCAGAATTACTGGTGAACAGGAAAAGTTATCACTAAGGTATAGGATAAAGGAGTGTAAAATGTTATCACTTTTCTTTTGGTACCTCTTGCAAAAAAGCTCCTTTTAATTACAGTCAAGAAAATGACATAGCTCTTTTCAGTTTTGCTGTGAAGTAATTACAGCTGTATATCCTTTACTTTGATGTAACTTCAAATAAAAATTAACCACTATTAAATATTGATTGCTCTTCTGTATCATTAGACTTAATAAAATAAGCATTTATACTGTCAAAAATGGCATCTTTAAAAATAAAAAGATGCTATCAGTAAGTGTCACCAGTTATTACACAGGCTATTTCATATAACATTTATGAAAAATGTAAATACTGGATTATTTTCAAACCCAGCATCCTTCTGTAACTTTTTTAGAATGAAGTAATAGCTTGCTCTTTTAAAAAATTAAGAATTGAGTCTGTAGGTGGCAATGTTTCTCTTCAGGAGAAAAGACAGTCACACACAGTGAGATCAAGAGTCCCACACATCCTGGTGAAACTCCTGGATTTATGCAAGTGACAACTCTTAAGGAACGTAACTACACGTATGTATGATACACACTCTAAATCTACTGATGTAGTTTCTCTGTGTAGTATATGCCACCCCATTTTTTCGGAGTGCAAGTAAATTAAGAATCTGAAGATCAAGAATCTTCAGCAGGTTTACACAGATTAATGAATTAATGGGTTTAACAACCTTAATTGACAAAAATTAATTTACAAGATAGAAAAAGAGTGTAGAATTCAGCAAGCAATAGTTACTAAATCCCACACAAGGGTTTATGCAGGTAGCTTGATTTGGGGCATGCCATATAATTCTGCATATTTCCACTGTCTTGGCACGCCATTCCAGTACGCAGTCATCCTCATCTCAGACCAGCTTTTGAATACTCAAGATAATTGGAATTTTAGTAGCATGCTTTGACTCTCATAATGAGGACACTGTAGATGTAACAAAGCAGCTAACAAGGGAATTCTGATAATGTATTTAGTGTTGGTACTGGCAAGCACGTATCATAAATGAATGCATAAACTTCCGGATGGTGACAACACGAAGTGAAGGCCAAGTAAGCAGCTTTAATCTTGGAACTGCTACACATTTGAAATGGCAGTACGGTGCATTAATTTGGTGTTTAACAGAATGTTAATAGGACACAACCACCTTTTTTACTGAGAAACAGATAAGCTTAAGCTATTGTTACTTATAAAGCCCTTCTGCATCTTTGCAAGAACAGAGGATACTAAAAAAGACACGCTTCCAACAACAGACTTGGTAATTACAAGGCAACGCAATCAAATATGAAGGACATGAATGAACTGCACCCACCTTTATTTCGTCACTGGACACTTGAGACACAGGGTGATCACAAGTGCCCCTATTCCAGGGAACAGCAACCTCAGCCTCCCAAACTTTGACACTCCTCGTGTTCTTGGTCTGAAATTTAAACCATAATCTTAGTCACAACCAGCATTTAGAAACAACAACAAATATCTCTTCAGAACAGTACCATATACATGTAAACATCCTGTACATTAAATGATTGAGCATCACCTCCTGCGTAGACAAACCCAAACATGCAATATGTGACAATGCGTACAAGGTCCTGAAAACACATCCTAGAATTCTGTTGTCAGGAAACCTTCATTTCAATGCTAAATGTAAAAATGTTTACTAGCACATAAATATCACACTCAGAAGCACACGGTTCTATGAGATGGGATTTATGAATCTGGAGATAATACAGCAGGTTGTTAGATAAGCTAGGCAAAAGGTGTTATCAACTGTGAGAATTATTAATTCTTTGCCTCAAAAGCAGTCAAAATCTAATCCACATTTCAAAACAAGTAATAGTTACATAATATTTTTACTTCTCTGTATTATAAAAGATGCCACATAAACGTGCCTATATTGAAAAAGCCCGTTTATTATAAGAACTCTGTATTACAAGAATTGTATCTTCATTATGTGGAAGAGCTCAACACACTTTAGAACCTAGCACTGAAACCTTCCAGCATCTATACGAGTAATAAATTCACTCCAGTTTGTGATTTTGAAAAGAGGGCAATTTCTCTACCATTGGGCACTGGACAAGCTAAACCTTAGGAGATTTCACCTTCATTCCTATTCTCTGGCAACAAGACCCTCTGAACATAAATAACCACTTCTGTGTATAAATACAAATATTTTTATTTACGTTTCCCTCTCTGTGTTATTTCTGTTTACATAAACTTTTGAAACTTTCTCTGACTGTTTATGTGTGGTTCACATGAAAGTAAGCAAGTTTCTGCACATCAAAACAGAGACCGACTATGGATTTGTGTCACTTAGGCAGTTCAAATTTCAGGTGGAAATTTAAAAATGTGCTTTTAAAGTATCCAAAAAGAAACGGTGTTCTTCTTGATGTCACAAGAGCATCACTCAGCAAATGCAAAATTGGATAAATAGGAACAGCAGCAGCAGAAGAAAAGGAGTGTTGGCCTCGGGGGAAATTAAAGGAGAAGTGCTATTCTCTAGCTGCACAGATCCTCATTAAAGACACTGAAAAATGCGTTTAAGGCCATGTATCACTCTGCTACTTTTTCAATGTTTATCTCTTGCCTGCTGTTGTTGTGGTTTCTCTAGAGGCCCCACTGAAAAGTATCCTACAGTTTACAATGCTTTGGGGCCATTTCCTCCCTGGTTCCGTTCCTGAGTGAGTAATTCTGTTTCAACGGCTGCTGTGAATAAGATTCCATTTTACACATTTCAGTTCCCTGGTTTTGTCAGTAGCCACCAAAGAAAAGGAGAGCAGAGTACTAAAGACAATGGGAACCTTCACTCTCACTGTTCAGTAAGGACACAGAGCGGCTGAAGGGGCAGGGAAGGAGACAGGCACAAGTCCCAGCCACTCCAGCAAGAACCTATCATTAGATAATTTACATCTTGTTACTGCCTCATGCCACGGTATTTTTTTCAGCTAGAAAATCTGCAAAGGACCGTTCCCCAAACCTGGCATCCCATACTGAGACTTTGGCTCTGATCTAGGCCTGAAGGAGCTGCTCAGGCAGCTGATAGTGCTTCACCTGCCAGCTCTCAGCCAGACTCTCCCTTGCGTGGTCTTCGTGGGCAGAGATGGTGCCAAATCTCCACTTCTGTCTTCACTGGGCCATCCGCCAGCCCCACACCTGTAAGGTAAAGTAAAAACAGATTATTTTTACTACGCGAACACAACAGGTAAACATTCAGCGTAGACAGAATCTACGGTTCATGTAAAAAGAAAATCAGTTTCAAATTAAAGCGGAAGCATTTCAATATTACTGTGTTTTCATCAAGTAGGAAAGGTCTCAAACTTCCTTAACAGCTGTTTTAGTTGCGTTTCGTGATGCAGCTTATTGAGCGAATGCATTCAGAGAGCTTTAAATTGAGATTTATTTCTCCTTTTGCTAATCATGAATCAACCTTCTTTTAGATCAATTAACTAAATCACTTTGGAGGCAGCTCAATGCCTTCTTTATGGATGAACACCTTTGTTCTTTATTGCCTATAATATCTCTTCACCCCAATAAATACAATTAATAACCTACTTGTTCACTAGTGTTTGTAACTTTCAATGTTTCACAGCAATTCGTTTCTTATGACTTGCTAACCCTAATAGATTTGAGTAAAACATCAATATTAATATGTGCTTACGTTCTCCCTTCTGTTCTTTCAAAAGTACTTCGTTTTCACAAAGAACTTTATAGCAGTATTACTCATGTCACTATATAGCCTCAACGATTTTTTTAAAAACTCTTTACAAGTAAAAACATGTCACTACTGCAATGCACGCTACTGGTTCTTTTTCCACGTAGCGTACATGGAAAAAAAATAAATTTAAAGTTTCCACTCTGAAATTCCCAACTAGAAAACCTATTTAATTACAGTATTTATTCGCACAGGAAAGTATCTGGCCCTAATTTCATCCGCAGTTTCAGCAGCACAGGGCCCCTGATATATTACATTTCCCGTAATAGTACCTATATCCTTCCTTTCGTTAAAAATCATCCTGAGATGATAATTATTCTAGCAGAGGGCCAGGGATTCAGTAACAGCTGAGACAAACCACGGCCTGCCAAGAACCGGACGGCTTTGCTCAGAGTGCGTTTGAGTCAATTTACATTTAATGAAACAGGCCAAAGGCTCTCTGGCCATCTCCGAATGGGATCCAGCAGCCCCGCGATCCGCGCTGTCACCTTAGCTCAGCTCTGAACTTGTACGTGAGCCCAAATCCCTCACTGCACATACCGTGTTGATTTGTACTTGCGTTTGATCCTGGGAGGGAGCCAGCCCTGCCCTGGCAGCGAAGCTGTGGCTGTTAATGAGGCCGGCTCACCGTCCCACCTCGGGAGCCCACCTGACTGACAGACAGCTCTGTACACCCTGCTTCCCAGCGCAGCCCCGGTCACTTCCCCAGGCCCCGAGTGAACCTGCCCCACGCCATTCCCAACCTTTCCACACCCTGCCGGGCAGCGCAGAGCCCCTGCCCTGCCGCGGGGAGCTTTGCTGGCCACAGCCGCTCCTGCAGCTGCTGGGCCAGGGCACGATGCCTTGGCCGTGTCACACCGAGACTGGTCCTGCAGCTCTGGCAGGACTAATGTCTGCTGTGTGCATGGGCCGCGCCGCAGGCAGGGAGCTGAGGGCTGAGTTTCTTAGTTCATCAAGGCTTTTGGAGGCTTGGATCACAGACCAAGGAAGGGACCTTCAAGATCATGGAGTCCAACCGTTAACCCAGCACTGCCAGGTCACCACTAAACCATGTCCCTCAGCACCACATCTCCACATTTTGTAAATCCCCGCAGTGATGGGGACTCCACCACTGCCCTGGGCAGCCTGGGCCAAGCCTTGACAAACCTTTCTGTGAAGAAATTTTTCCTATTATCCAATCTAAACCTCCCCTGGTGCAACAGGAGGGTGTTTTCTCTTGTCTTATTCCTGGCTATGTGGGAGAAGAGACCAATGTCCACCTCACTCCAACCTCCTTTCAGGGAGTTGTCAGGAGTGAGAAGGTCTCCCTGAATCTCCTTTTCTCCAGGCTCAACACCCCCAGGTCCCTCAGCTGCTCCTCACCACACTCCTGCTCTAGACCCTTCCCCAGCTTCGCTGCCCTTCTCTGGACATGCTCCAGCCCCTCCTGGAGTGAGGGGCCCAAAACGGACCCCAGGATTTGAGGTGTGGCCTCCCCAGCGCCCAGTCCAGGGGGACGATCCCTGCCCTAGTCCTGCTGGCCACACTAGTGCTGATACAAGCCACGATGCTGGTGGCCTTCTTGGCCATCTGGGCACATTGGCTCATATTCAGCTGGATGTCCGCTACAACCCCAGGTCCTCTTCCAGCTTTCCAGCTGTTCCAGGCAGCATGTTAGATGAGAAGCCACAGGTACCTGAAGACACAGGCGCATTTCTCAGTGACGGGCACTCCGTAAAGCCTCGCTCACCCTCCAACACCTTCAGCAAACCTCCAAGCAGCAGGTGCTGAGACTGCCAGGAAGACGTGCGAGGTCTCAGGCCGACATGGAAGGTGGCACTGGGTCCAGGAGCCCGGTTCTGTTAGGCTGGGGTGCTGCAGGCTCCCCCCGCCAGCCTCTGGGGAGAGGCCCGGGCTGCCCCCAGCCGGCCCCAGCCGCCCCCAGCCAGCCCCAGCCGGTTCCAGCCGGCTCTGCCAGGCGCCCCACAGGCCACGGCTGCACCTGTGAAGCTGGCGGCACCTGGGAAAACGCACCTGAGGAAGGATGAAATGCTGCCTGGCAGCGAGGAGGGGAGAAGTGTGAGGAGCAGCCCTGGGGACAGCAAGACAAGGAAAGGAGGAATGAGAAGAGGTGCTCCAGGCCCCGAGCTGAGATTCCCTGGCAGCCATGGAGACTGCAGAGGAGCAGGTATTTCCCTGTACCCACGGACGGCACTTTTTTCCTGCGAGCCGTTGGTAAGTGAGCTCCTTGTCTTTATCTTGACCCACAAGCTTTTCCATGGTTTCTTCTCCCCCTGTGCTGTTAAGGAGGAGGAGCGTGAGAGCAGCTGGGTGGGCACTTGCCAGCTGGCCAAGGACAACTCACCACAAAGGAGAATCTAAAAATTCACAGCGTGCTTGTTCCATCACGGAGGACGACCAGGAGTCTAAGAGAGTACACAGACATCTCTGCCGTGATGTGACCAAGGCCTGCTGGCTAGTGTGACCGTGGTACCCTCCCCACCATCACCAAACAGGGGTGGTGGAGCATCCCTTCCTGGTACACGGGCCATTTTCACCAGTGTAGGTGCCTCCCAGATACCCTTCACCGACCTTGTCTACATGAGACAGCACACTTGTGCAGTAAACTCAGTGTGGATGAAGAACAGTCAACATAGTTAGATTTATTCTATAAATCTCTTTGTAGAAGGACGGGCTGACTACGGTAGACTATGTGACAGCCAGCAAGTCCAATTTATTTCACTCCTGCCAAAATGCCGTGCAAATGTATCTTGGCCTGTCAGCTGCTGCAGGTAAAGGACTAGAAAAATAAGGTAGATCCAGTGCAGTATGAAACAGAAAATCAAATATTGCTAAGATTATTTTGCCAGGCTGAGTATTCATATGCATTATTCCACATCATCATCACTGACCAGATCCTTTCTTCACTTGAAGTTAAATACCTTTCTTATGATCCTTACTAAGGCTGCACTGAAAACTGAAGTTGATATGGATGGTTATTTTACTATTTTTTTTTTAGGAATAAATCTAATGTTGCCATTTCAAATAACCGCGCTCTGAGAGTTCTACAATAATTTTTTGTAAAAAATCTTCCACCAGGCTGGAAAAAAGTTACGATTCTAATTCTCCATTCTGCTAGCGGAATGAAAATAAAAGGTTATATGTTTGTTTCACAAAATTCTATGGGACTCTTTAGATTCATATGGCATTTGAAAACAAAATTATTCATTAAAATAGATATACGATACATTTAATTTCTTATGCTGAAACAACAATATGGGCAACAAAGATATTGGTAGGGTTCAACACCAAATTTCCCCCGTATTCCTGGGAAGAGAAGACTACAAAAGAGTTCCTGTGCATAATCTAACCATGTGTCAAAACTGCTGTGAATTAAAATCCAAATGAAAAAGCAGCTGAGAGGTTTGTCCTACATAACAAAAATAATAATAATGTTAATAAAGATGATGATAACAATATTAGTAGTATTGAAAGGTAGCACTGTAAAACCAGCCCAAGCACGGAACTCTCCCTATTGCCTCCGCTGAGACATCCACGTGACTAAAAAATTGTACTTTTTTCAGATATTCTTTGTCATCTCCCTTTCCCAAAGCTATAAGGCTCTGGAGATCACTAACTTTTCCAGTTAATTAACCTAATTCATCATGCAATTTTAATGTCAAATGTTACACTATTCTTAACTCCCATTTCAAAGACTCATCCACGAGTATATTAATTTTCTCTTTTAACTTGTGTATTTTGCTGTTTTACTATTTCTTGGTATTCTTGGGATTATTTTTTTCATATGGCTAAACCATTACCTCTACCTAAGAGAGAGCAAATAACAGAGATCACTTTACTGCTTCCCATAGGAACACAGAACATTGTACATATTTATGCACTGGTCAATGCCCCTGATAGTATTTAATGTTGGCCTGTACTACCTCGTATACAGAGTTCTCCCCAACATCATTTTATCAGTAATGTTAAAATCAGTTCACCTAATGTAAATACTTTATAAAACACTATAATCAACAGAAATACATTAGGAGTATTACTTTTTTTTTAAATTTCAATTTGAATTTGCATATTTAGTTCAGCGGCTTTGCTTTAAAATGGATCACATCTATTTAGTTAAATAATTTAAAGAATTTCTTCTGCCTGACATAGACTTTAGTGTTCTTATTATCATTAAGGGCATAATCTCCAGCTAACTGCACTGGGCGCTGCTTAGCTGAATAATACTGAAAGAACAGAAAACAAAACACGCATCTCTTGCTTCGCTGCTTTGTACAAACGCTACAGAAACAAATATCAAAGGTAACGTAAGATGGATTTCAAAGTGATCACGCCATTGGAAAGTTCAGTAGTACTCGGTAAACTTTTAGGATGGCTCTGGGGCACCACTGCAGAACGAAGATAAAAGAGCAGACATGATTATCTATTCTCCTAAAAGAATATCTACCGGTAAGATGTCAGAAGGTTTCTGACCGTGATCAGTATTTTGCAGTTTAGATGCCTATCAATAGCAGATAACGTATTTTTGTTTTAAGTGAAGCTTTCTTCTTTTGTTTTTTTGGGGGTTTTTTTTGGTAGCATTTCTTTTTAACTCTATTGGTACTTACACCATTGATACAATTTGTAACATATCGGCATTCAGCAGCTGTTAATTTGTTTTGCTGAAAAACTCCAGGAAGTAATAATTTATCGACTTCTCTTACCTAAAGCACTCATTTTCTAAATGTTATTTGCTTTCGTCTACATCTCTTTTTTCCTTTCTAGATAATTGCTCTAAAATACAAAACAGGGAATCTGTGGGCAGGTATTTCACTGAATTTCCTTTCTAGATAATTTCTCTAAAATACAAAACAGGGAACCTCTGGGTAGGTATTTCACTGAACAGACAGGGCAGCAGTTGAAAGCGCGGAACTTTTGTGAGTAAGAACGACATATAGGTTCATCTGCTGATGTAGAGATACTAAATACTGCGGTACTGCACGTTCAGCCCTAAGAGAGCTTTCCAGATTAGAAACTTAAGCATGATAAAAGGACAATGTTGTCAGACTCAAGGAGGTTCTTCTTCTCTGAATCCTACCGCCCAGAGTTAGGGAGACTTGTGATACCTGTCTGCTGGAACATTTGCCTTTCCCCCTGCTTCTAATTGACCGCTTCCCTCTGAACAGAGGCAGCGGGGAGCTGCCAAGGGGAGCGGAGGCGGGCAGCGCTGCCTGGCTGCTGATGCAGGCTAACAGAGAGCCCGCATCTCTGTAGGCACCTTTCCTAGACTTTTCAGTGCTGAGAGTTTAATCATCCTTTTATCTGTGAATCTCAGAATTGTTTACAGTACGTTTTCTTCTGCCCACGACAAACGCCAGGAGTATGGCGGTGTCACTGACATGGTATTGAAAGCTGTGCGCGGGGGTGTTCACAGGGAATTTTTTTAATTCCCATCATTATGACCTAATGATCAAGCCATTACAGCAGAGTGCTAAAACCAGAGACGTAACAACAGTAAACACAGCTTACCTCTACACCAGATTTGGTTATCTCCTGCACTGGGTGTTATTGCTACAGAGAGCAATAATGTGAATCAGCTGATTAGAGCCACTAACGGAATTCTCAACATCAGAACTGATGAAGTCAGTGAAAGCTGTGCCAGGATTCTACCTACTGGATTCAGCACATTATTTGCATTTTCACACAATGCTGGATGTAACAGCTGCTTTTTAACCGTACGCTTTTAAAAATCACACAAGCCCCTATTTAGCACAAAGTACTTGGATTCACAGAAGTTTCACACTGAGTCTCTACTTGGGAACTACGTTTCCTCTTACTATTTCATAAAGATATATAAAAAAGCCTGAATAACAGCTGTATACCTGGAACTACAGCGGATGGATTCAATGTGTTTATAGGTTAACGCTCCATTAGGGAACCAAGCACAGAAACATTAGATGGAGCTTTTTATTTTTATTTGTACTTACTTTTTATTTCTGTATTTTACAATTAAATTACTTGTTCTACCACATCAACAATTAGAAAACATCAGATTATCTGTGGTTTTATTGTCAGTTGCCCACTGCTTTCCTGCTTGTGGAAGTCTCTTGGCTCTGACACTGATAAATACCACAGAATAAACTGTTTCTATATTTAAATCTATAAGCACTACATGGTTAGCAATAACTGTTACAAGTATTGATTTTATCTTTCTCCGGACAGGACAGTAATTCCA
This sequence comes from Eurystomus gularis, assembly GCA_013400335.1. NCBI lineage: Eukaryota > Metazoa > Chordata > Aves > Coraciiformes > Coraciidae > Eurystomus > Eurystomus gularis. The sequence goes on along the minus strand of VZZY01018784.1, from coordinate 38,083 downwards.
TTTTCTGATTGAAACTTTGCTCAAACATTAAATTAGAAGGTGTAGAAATGCAACCCATTGTTGAAAAGTAATTTGCTACGGTTTTAGCCTTTTTTTTTCTTCATCTGAAGCATAAGAACCTCTTGCTTAGTGCTTGTACATCAGCAACCACACTGAAAACCAACATACTCCTGTGATGGAAACAAAACCAAGCGATTAAGATTAAGCCGCTTCCCTGCCAGCCGACTGACTGAATTGAAATTGGAAAGTCTGTAACCGAAGTTAAAAACAAAATAAACAAACAAACGTGGGTTCAACCTATCGCACAGCCTCTGTGATAGCACGAGGGAAACCTAGCCTGCAATTGCTGTTTGCAGCTCCTGTTTCTTTAGTGCCCTATCTGCCTCAGCCTCAAAACCAGCAACTGCTTCACAGTGGGATATTAAAGATACTGGAAAATGTCTCTGTGCTCCAGGTGACCAAAGTGTCACCATGACCTCATACTTGAGGTGCAAATAAAGAGACTCAACCCCACATTTATCAATGAGCCTATTCTAGGAGGACACAGCAGCCTTTAATGTCCTGCTCCCCTCAGAGAAGCCACTGAATTTTACTTTCAATTGCTTTTACACCCTTTGCAACTAACTTGCAAGTGCATGTCTTACTATTAGGCTTGAAATTCTAAATTGCGACCATGGAATTGAGCCGGATTGTCTTCTAGTAAAAAGTGGCAAATTTGTATATTTACAGCGATGCAATCTTCTTATTTTACGTGTTGGTACAAATGCACCTTGGGTCAGTTTTGTTGATAAAACTGAAGGAATGGATTATACACATGTTTTACAACACGAGGATTCCAAGAATTTTAATATTCTTTGTATATACATCATACTACAAGCAAACGAGACCCGAAATGGTAAAAGTTACAGATCTGCTAAGAAAAAGGTGAAAAAGGGCTATTTGATCCTCATGTCAGAAATGCTTATAGCTTTACCCATCAAAAGTAAAAAATAAAGACACTCACTGCCCTCACTTAAAAATATCTGCTCCCTATACTTTAATTCTCTACTCAAATGCATTTTCCCAATCATAACAGATTTTAAAATACAACAATACTCTCAATTTAAGTTAGATACTGGTCTGTATCCAAGTCTTCTCCTAGAAAAAATATGCACAGATCATGCCTTACTACATCAAATCATTAATACAAGCTCAGCTGGTTATCAAGTTAATTTAGGCAAGTTCAAAACTACTGACAGAACTTCAAAATTGATTTGTACATGGTGCAATGATCTGTTCTTACATCAGACACCTTTCATAACTGGATGAAACAGTGGAACTGCACCAAGATCCTACAGGAGCAAGATTCATATCTAAATAAGACTGTAGCAGAATGAGAAGCTCTTGAAAGCCAAGGAACGGGAGCCAAGATTCCCACCTTTGCCATAAACACAGTCTGCGACTTTAAGACTTGAAAAATTATTTACCATAATTGTATGTCAGAAGAACTCTGAGATCTTTGAGTGAAAGATGCTCTAAAAGCGCAGCTCTTGAAACCAATATATGAAAGAGCTGTTGCAATAAATACCTTAAAAGGCATTTGCAATAGATACCTTAAAAGACATAACCAAGTACCTCCAACTAATGATGATGTATTGATAGATTTGGATATATTTATGGTAATCAGAAAAAGCATTCTTCTAATGCTAATGTGAAGATAGTATTTCCACTTTAAGTACCACAGACCACATTCATATAGGCCCTTAAATGACAATAAGCAATCTAAAAGCTTATTACCCTACAGCAGCGATGTCTTTAATTCTAATAAAAATATAACCGTGACGTGCCTGACCTTATGAATAATATTGATGTAATAACTTTAAATATTATTTGAATGTCATAGTGGTAATAGCAGCCTAACTGGACTCATAATTAATACAAACTATGAAATTCTGCCTTTTTTACGCAGTGCCTGGAAGCACACTAGCAGCAAGAGTAACGGAAGTGTCCTCTTTGACCCCACCTCTGCACTAGCCAATGACAAATTAAGGATGTAAAACGTTTAAATAACGGAGAGGGTACACACAGTCCTTCTCCAAAGATAACAGAGGAAAAATTAACTTTTCTGCATTGCAAATCCAGAATTCTATGCTCTGCTATGTTAAGGAATTGACATCTGATCCCCTTGACTTCAGTAACACAGAATCCGTACTTCACCCAAGTAATTTATAACTCTTTTTATTAATAATGACAACCAACAGTGTATCAGCTCCACTGCAATAAGAATCACTGGTTGCTCAGAGAAAACTCAGCGCTTATAAAACCTCTGACAGAAATCCACTTACTCTGCTCGCTCACTACTACCTTGTGTTTGCTCCCTTCTCTCATTAACCATACTCCCTTCTCTGCTTCAAACGTGATTTCTTCTTCCAGGTGCTTATTTGAATACAGAAATGGTACAAAGAAAAGGACTCAAATAACCACACCATCAAAATCTCTCTATGCAAGTCTTGTATGCTACAGGTCTTAGTAAGATGAAAAAAAGAGGTTTCCTTATTTTGCATTCACTTTTCATTAATCAGGTCCTAGAAAGTCCCTATCTGCAATAACTATACATTCTGGAAACAAAAGAAGCCACAAGCTGTCTTGGTAGTGTTCACAGAACTCCATACTGGCTTTTACATTCACTGTAAAATCCAGATAACAAGAGAATGAAAACAGAAACAAATAAATAACATTTATGTGAAATAAAAAGGTAAAGGCACTCCACATTTTCAGCCTTAGAAGAATGAAAGAGATTTAGCCTGTCTGATACATTGCATTTTAAAGGCTAAGGGAGAAGAGCAGCAGTGAAAGGTAATAAATTAGGAAAGATGAATTTCCATTAGTGTACGATACATACTTGTTGTTTGACAATGTAACCGATTGTAAGGTTGTATGAGAAATGTTTCACTGAATTCCAGGTATTCCCCTCAGGGATCATAAAAAGGAATACTGTCAGACACCCTCTGTCCCACCCTTAAGGACACAATTTACTCCGCTGCATTTGCAGCAGAGATCTACAGTCTCTTCCTCTTTCTTCTTCTAATACGGATAGTATTATCTAATGTCAAAATACAACTGCACATGTATTCACTGCACTAGTGCAAACGAGACACTCGGACGTCTCCTGACATCCTCAGTGTTCGTGATCCAGGATCTTGGTATGCGGACATCCCACATGGTACTAAGGAAAGTTGACTTGGGTTTACCAGTTCAGGCCCAAAGCTCCAAAAATCCGGTTATATATTTCCACATCATAAAGCATTTTGGTCGTGCTTTATGAATAAGCACATCATCATTCCTTTGTGCCTTCAGTAACTCAAGAGCGGTAAAGAACCAGTATCAGAAGGTTCCAGACGAGGGTAAGGACACTATGGCTTTGTCTTTGCTGCTTACAAGCTACACACACATTTTTCCCTCAGTGATTTAATTAATACCTAACAGCATGTCACTGTCAAATCCTAGTGAAGACATCAGTATTTTTGGCCTCTGTACAAAGCCAGCATTGTCCTTGCTTACGTTACCTCATGTTTAATCTACTCTTTCTCCTCAATATTTACTTGCATACTTTTTATTTAAATTACAGCTTTCTGTAAACTGTCACAACAAAGCTCACCTATCTAAAACCAGATGATGAGATAGAAGCTTATTTGACTCAAATCATCTTTAATACGAAAATACTTGATTACTGTTGATTTTTCTCAAGTAAATTGCTTGAGAAAAATTACATTTAAAAGTGCCAAAGGTTCTATACGTACTCAGGCTTAAAATTTGACTTTTCAATTAGCATGACAATGGTGTCAGTGTTAATAATCACTAACCAGAATTAAAGAGGACATCCTGAGGCTCTGGGAAAACAAAATGTCTTGATGCATAAAGAGTTTCAAGCATAGTACACACTCATCTAAAAATATAAAAAAGAAACAAAAAAGACAAAGAGAGTGCCTGAAATATACAGGCTTTGCCAAACCCTTTTCTCTAGCCTTTTCCACTGATCATCCACTTCTATTTTGCTTCTTTCTAAACAATTATCTATCTTCCTTCCATTACCCAGTCTTCTTCTTTCCTCTCTGACTTGGTGGCCTAACTCCTCCTTTTTTCCTTCAATCACCATCCCTTGGTGTTTGAGGTTTTTTCACTTTAAGATTGTCCAAATGCAAGATATTCTCCACTCTAAATATTTAATTAGAGCTTCCTTAGTAACTGTTTTAATTACTACCTTCTGTGTGAAGTGCTCTCCTGCCTCCAACATTGGCCAAAATGTTATAAATACCCCTTTTTCTTTTCTTTCCCCAACAAAACCTCTGGTCTCTGCTTTTATTGCTTCTGTTTATCTTACACTATACTCTCAATATGTTAATTCAATTGTTCTTCAGATTGCCAAGATCTCAACCCAGCATAAAATATTGCATCTCTGAGAAAAAATGAGTGCTTCTGGGTGTATCTGTTTAACTATTTTTATCTTACCTAAGAAAATAAGACAATGAATTTATCAGATCTCTCCTCTGAATAACTCTGAAATTATTCACCAGTATCAAACAAATAAGAAGCTGGAAAAGAAGGCATCTCAAAGACAAAAAGGTCCTATGAGTTTTAAAGAAATCGGTGGCTACAGCAGTAGGAGGTATCAATTAGTCCTTGCAATGAAGGGAGACAAGTGGTTCTTAAAAAACCACCTCGCCAGTCCACTTAAATATACTGGCCAGCCAAGCACATGCATCCTCCACCCTGCTCTTGGTACATGCTGTCATTTTACCTGCCAGCGCGGGGAAAATTGAGGAAAAACTGAGGATGTTTCAATGGGCAGAAAGGGAAAAAAAAGACTTTTTTTGGCACGGGTCCCCTATTGTCTAGTGTTTCATTTAGAGGGATGTTTATATGTGCACGTGTGTACCTGTCTATCCATCTAACAGTAAAAGAATTATTCCAGGCAAAAAGATTATCTGATCAAAACAAACGAAATGAATTTTAAGAAGTAACATAGAAAAGACTGTGTGCAAAACTTATAAAGAATCTCTGAGTTAATCCAAACAATTCCCAGCTGATAACTTCATTGATTTTAGGAGATGAAAGGCTTTTAATAAGGTGGAAAGAGAGAAAAAAACCATTTCACACAGAAGCAACAGGGAGTGAGTAATAAATAGGCATTTTTCCCACAGCCATGACTGAATTAACTTGAACTGAGTCCAGGTACCTGAACTCGCAGAGTGATAAACAAATTACTGAGAACTCCTTCTCCAATTAATTAACTCGTTATTTTAGGGGCAATGCTTATTTTTGCTGTTCTGCAACTATTGTGAAATTACGTATTTTTTAACTGACTCCACATAATTCTGGTACTAATGTTCCTCTTACTCTGGGCTAAACTTCTTGGATGGATTTGCACACAGAACTCCTTGGTAAAACACCATCTAGCTGGACAAAGATACTTCTCTCTGGGGGATATGTGTCCTATTTTGACCAATAACCTACATGTAAACACTGAAACTGCATTACAACTGCTTCCCTGGAATTATTAAGGATTGGAGAGGGCCAAGACATTTATTTACTTCAGCCACCAAAAGTCTAACTCCATTTGTCTCCATTCTAAAATTCAAAATGGAGCGATGAGACTTTCTGGCTGCCCTATTTCCATGGATAATCATAGACCTATACCAGTATAAATTCAAACCCCTTGAAAATGAGTTTACCTCTACATTTTCTTTACATGAAAAGACTAAAGGAACTGTGGCAGCAGAGCCTGAAGGGTCATATACTGTAAAGCAGAAATTGCTAGATCTTTCTCCCTGCAACAGTTCTGTATTTTGTCTAGTGGCAGTCACGTACCTTGTGAAAAACCACGGAAGGCCACGTTCCTATCCCTGTCTACAACTGTTTCATACCCAACCGTCTGCTCTTGAATGTCTTTCTCCTCTAAAACTTCCACTAAAACATTCTCTCTTTTATACAATTTGGACTACAACTATTTGACTACTGCCTGCAGCTGATATAATCTCTCAAGTCTATATACTACTTGAAATTATTTCTATTTATGCAGTACTTGGTACATTAGACCTGAGATTACCCTGACTGTCAGGATTGAGAAACACATTAATTTCGGTACAAAGGCTGCTTTCCCAGTGATGTGTATATTTGATAGCTAGTTGGATCACCGAAACATTTAAGTCCCTTTTGGAACACAGAACAGCTGGAAGGAAAAGAAATTGCCAATCTTGTAGGTCTTTGTTCAAATCCAGCTATGCAGCTTGGTGACACTGCATAGCTAAAATGCTTTGCCTGAAAGCTGACATTTTGCTTGTGCCAGCTGAAAATAAAATGGAGATTCTTGCTGAAAGGATACACTGAAAGGTCATGCCTCAGTGTGAAAGAGCCGTATGGAGAGACCTGCTAAGGAAGAGATATTGGAAAACTGAAATGTAACCAAGGGACATATAAAATAGCCTCAAGGATGGACTATGAAATTTAATGGGTACGAGACTCACTCAAATACGGACTTTACAGGGTTGCTTCCTCCATCTAGGATAGAAACCATTTACATTCTACTTTTGTCTAGCCTACTGAGGTCACATGCATTCGTGATCAAGCCTTTTCTTTATTTACCATTTCTCAAGCTGTGTACCAAGAAGTTTCAACAGTGATACTTCCAGTTCTGTATAACATAAACACTTTACAGAAAAGACAGTGCCCTTGAGACCTATGAAGCACACCTGCTCATCAACTGCTTTTCATATTCACACTTGTCAGCTGTATTCTTTCCAACCTCTTCAATATGTGTCATGTTAATTTTATCTCATTTGAGTGTCTTGAAATCTCATGTGGTACAAAGCCAATATATGCTTTACAGAACGAGTGCATTATAGCATCGAATTCGCCTGCCTCCCCTACTTGAAAACAGCCGTGTCCTCCAGAACTGCTTCATCAAAATCAGAATTACTGCCAACTATAACCAAACATGGGATGAGAAAAGATTCCTGATCTTTCTGACACTGTGAAAAAACATCTTAATTCTGCACAAATAAAGTTTCCCTCAACTGTTGCCAGCTTAGCTGGTGAGACACCAGTTCTCTGCAGCGACGAGAAAATCAAAATTATCTCACATTTCACATATGACTGTAGACCAGGGTAGATACAGTTGCTCCAAAATTTTCCTAGAGTCCTTTTTTCCCAGATTATTTATTCTTATTTTCATAGATCTCTTTTCTAACAGGGCTGGTATTGAAAGACAAGGTTCACAGTCTCAATGAGTACTTACAATGAGTTTGTCACTTCAGGGAACTTTCATTTCTACGAAAAAACGTATTTCTCTGATTTTTTCCTGTGCCTGGTATCCCTTGTATTCCTTGAACAGGAATTCAAATTAAATTAAGTAGAATCCAAAGCAAGAAAAAGAAGCATATTGTACTGTACGACTAAAGATAAGAGATCTTTCCATTTTCTCACAGTATTTTTTCTTTTTCGCGGTACGGACTCACGTCATGAATGGCCACAAGGTATCTAGTCTTGCAAGCCCTATTTTCATGATTTCTGATCTTTCCTTGACGTTTCTGTTTACACAGATGAAGTTAGTCATTAAAGAAGCTAATCAAAAGAGATCATCACTTTTTTAAAAAAAGCTAAATCTAGCTGTTAATATTTGATAATTTATTAAAAATAAGTTACATCCTGTATTGAAATTATTCCTAATATTGACTTTCCAGCCTATCTTAAAACATTTGGATATTATACAAACTTTAATTCAAAGATCAATAGCTTCACTTTAGGCAGAAATGTCACTGTGTCTTAAGGGAATAGGAGTTTAATTCAGCAAACATGAAAGTAAGCAATGAAGCAGGAAATCTATTTCTCATAAACATTTTACTTGGCTTTGGGCTTGTTAGCACTGTTAGTTTTTCTACCACACTTCTTCCGGTGTAGGTATTACACTGTAATTACTCATGGTCAGGCAAAATCATCTAACTTCATAATTTATTATGTAACTGCAACAAGGCTGGAAAACTTTATGAAAACTGTTGTATTTTAGTCACCAAAATATCTTTGAGACAGTAGTAACTGTAAGGAAGTTAACGAATAAAAAGCACGTCTTGATGGGAGGTACCTTGGCACTGAACTGTCAATTTTTGTCCTTAAAAGTGAATGCGATCAAGAACATGGGATTGCTGAACGTGTGGTTTAACTCTTCATCTGAGATATTCTAGAGATTTTAGCTGGGATTAGATCCCAGAGTTTGCAGGCCTAAGAGTCTGCCCCATTCAGATCCAAGCACTCAGATTACTTTCTAGAGCAGGGAAAGCATTCAAATATTTAACACAATCTTCACATCCGGGTCATGATTTCACAGTCCAGAAAGAGAATGAAAAAAAGAAGTGAAGGGCATTTTTTTGTGCGTAACATTTTACCCAGACTCATTCTTCTGTTCTCAGAGTATCACAGAAGCTAATGAGGTATGAAACATTATCAGTCTTGGGTTATATTTTCAGGGCAGGCATGAATAATTTTTCCCACGAACGACTGTTTCAGGAAGAGGCTGAGATTTTTATCTACCAGCATTCAGTGTTTCCTGTTAGTTATACCATACAGCTCCCAAAATAAACTCTTCTGAGTGCTATTAGTCCTTTTAGCTAATGGCAATTTGTATTTTCCAGACACTTCAAGAACTTTATTTTAGTAGATTCATAATTCGACTTCTCATATAACTCAGATATATGTAAGACAATGCATTATTGTCTTATACTATTTTTATTCTCAGGAAGGAAACCGATTTGAATACTGCTCCGTAATAAGCACAAAATTATTTAACTGACGTGTGACAAATTCTACACAATTAAAAAAGGATACGTAGGGCAACAGGAACCGAACAAAAGGGGAGCTAGGAGAACTTGCTAAACCAAATAGTTTTTAGGGGTCTTGCTTTGCCACAACAGCATCATCACTAAGATGAAGCTGGTTAGCACTCCCAACATAATGCAGATAATTCTGTCAAGGTCATTAGGTGTTCAATAGTGTTTGGTAAAGCTGTAAAAGAATTGCACCTGGATGACTCTGTAACGGTTTGTATATCAGGAAATGGGAAGTGTCGTGCAGATTGGTTACAGATTATTTTAGGGGATTGGTTACAGTGCTTGCAGATGCATTTGCTAGGGGGTAAAACTAGGCAGACAACAGGTTCAGAATCATCTGTTATAAATTCTAATTTTGTACCAGGCACAGGCCTATCAATTTGTGTCTAATTATATTCTTCCATGTGAGATATAAAATACCTCAGGGTTTCTACAATAAAGGCTCATTAATGTGGACGAGAAATAATTCTGAAACTCTTTCTGCCAGGGCTAATGTTAATACAGATTTTAATTGCTCTTACAGGATATTAAAACACAGATACATTTTTTTTTTTAAATCAGTTTTAATCTAATCATTAAATGGAGCCATTTTTGTAACCCCTATATTTTCAAGTACTGCATCTTACAGTGCTAGGTAATTGCGTCATTACCAGTCATGTTGAACTAGAGAATAAAAGATGAATGTATAAAGTATAAAAGGCAATATTATCAAAGATACATGAGAGTCAATGCCCTTCAATTCCTTTTCTACCTTTAAAATATTATCTTCCTGCTAAGGTAAGCACACATTCTAAGACGTACTTATACAAATAAACCAGTAAGTATTGCGAATAAAAAAGAAACAGTATTGCATTCTAATGTAAAGGAAGTCACAATTTTTCTCCAAGGTAAAGCCAAAAGCAATACCCCTCCAACAAAGACTTTTCCTTTAAGAACTACAATTGTTAACCTTTGATCTCAAGGATCTAATTCTTCTGAAGCTAGTCTGGTCAGGGCACTAGAGGGTGAAAAACAAGAGCAGAGTAGCATTCCAAACTGCTACTATTTGACTTTGAGGGCAAATCTCTTAACATCGCTGTTCCTCAGTTTCCCATGTTTTATGGATGAAGAAAAAATGTTATTTTTACCCACAGTAAAAAGCAAAATCTCAGTTGTCAAATGCCAAAAATACCACTGTATTTCAATAGCTTTTGGAAATAGCATTCAAGTAAATATTGTGTACTGAAAAAGAATAATATTAATGGACTTTGCGGTGATGGAAGAGACACTTTTATGCACACCTTGTCAAACTGCAAAGTACCACTAGCCTCAGGGCTGCTATCATTTGAATGGATGACAGGTGCATTTGTCACAGGATGCAGAGTATACAGCCACCCAGATAAATAAAATGTATGATGGGCAAAAGGGCCCTCGGTTTTAAATTTTGTCAGGAGAAGGGGGAAAAGACAAAAAAATGAAAGGTTCTCACTAGGCATTCTGAACCACGAGCAGATTGGAAAATAAAGCTGATTTGAAGAAGCAGTTCTTGTGATAGAACTGACAGTTCCTTTATAAAAGGGACCTGAGCTAACAATAAACTGATAAATAGATTCATAAAACCAGTATGTGTGTTCAGTAAAGTGAGAAAGGGACTTACACATGCGCTGAAGTTTTGATACCATGGAAAAGAAGCAGCAGCAGAGAAATGCAAGACTTTTCTGTACAGCCATGTGCTTGGCAGCACAAGGAATATGTTACAGTATGCTAAGAGAGAGTTCAATTGAAAAACTTCTTATCAAAATATCTTACCCAGAATTTCTTCCTCCATTGACAGTTGCATAAAAATATCCTGACAATGACATTTATAAAAAGTTACTAGGAAAGAAATCTGCTAGGAATCTTTGAGGCATTTACTGTATCTTCTTGCAGACTGTAGTAGAACAACACAAATCCAACGATAGATCTGAGTCATGTCTCTTCAAGACTGAATAGATCAGGTAGGATAAAGAAAAATACAGCTGTAGAAGAAAGAAACTGGCCAGCTATTTCACAAACCAGAACTAATAATCAACAGCATTCCTACCCAGGGGATTTGTACTTTAACAGTCGAGATGTGGTAGAAGACTGTTTCAGTGATTCCGCTTCACAACTGCAAAATGTCTATTTAACCTAGTAAGCAAACTAGAGGGATGAGACTGTTGAATTTTTACCCTTCAGGAAACGGTTTCGAAGCACTTCTAGCAAACTAGTTCCTGCTCGCAATGTCACTGCCTTAATTACCAGATAAATTCATTTCATCATTAACATGCCATTTAGTTGTATGCGCCATTAGCTTTTCAGGTTTCAGTTTAGAAATAAATTGTGACTGAAAATTAGATGACCTAAATATTCTTCACATAAAGAGAAATGACCAGTACTGGGAAGTAACAGGACAAATGTAAGAACTGAAAAGACTGGTTCTGCAAGGAGATGCTCTCAGAAATGCCTTAGTCCAGACTGGACAATACAGAAGCGTGTTAGCAACCTGACAGACAGGTTTCTTCCTCTCCCCAGTCACCAAAGGCCTTCCCTAAAGCACTTAGTTGCTTTCCCATTTATGATTCATTGCATTAATAACTTTTAAACTTCCGTTTGTATTGAATAATCTTTGGAGACCCCAAGAGAGAGAAAGAAGGATTTATATAAACGTTTCACATGAAAGCAACGCAGTCTTTAAAATTATGTGGATCATTTACAAGCTTGATTTTTATTATAATATCTATCTATTTGGGGATGCAGTCTTTCCTTCTTTTATTCTTTCTGAATGTTACTAAAAAAAAAAAACCCAAAAGTAAAGATGTGTAGACTTCAGCTTATCTATTTTTATGAATTCCCTTGATTCTTCCCTTCAAATACTTGATCAAAGTCACAGTAGAATTATTTACAGAAATTAAAAACTCACCTCCCTGTAGTTCCATCTGTCCTGGTTTGAGTTAGAACCTAGGTCCTATTCCTCTCCTCAATGGGCCCGTGCTGAAGCCATCAGGAGAAGACACCTTCCTCCAGCGAAACAGGAACAGTTCACGTCACGGCGTACCTTGTGGTCTCTTCTGCGTCAGTCTGGAGATACAATGAGCAGATGGGATGGAAAACCTACCTGATAAGAATGTCCTGGTTTGAGTTAGAACCAAACCAACTCTGTTTCAGTGATTTTACTTTTCAGCTAAGGCTTTTCTAACTAAGGGCACTTTCTGAAGCTCACAGTGTGTTTTTGCAGTGTCTGCTTCTAGCAGTGATAACGCTGGATGTTTAAGGTTCATACCAAGGATTGGTGTGCAGACCAAGGTCACTGCTAACTCGTGTACCACGTCGGGCAGTGGAGAAGGTGAAAGTCTGCACTTGTGGGGAGGAGCTGCCAGGACAGGTGACCCTAAACTGACCAACGAGGGATTCCATCCCATATATGTCATACTCAGTATAAAGCTGAGGGATCACAAGGGTCTCAAGCTTTTTGTACCTTTTCCTTCCCATCAGCGCCTCCACTGGCCTTCCCTTTGGGGTCCTCCTTGGACCCTTCCCTTTGGCCTTCCCTCCTTGGACCATCTTGTGCCTTTGATCCCCATGTGTGTGTTCCTGAACCCGGTTCCCGTCTGCTGCTGAGCCCAGTCTGGGACTTTGCCAGTGCCTGCTCCTCAGCCTCAGTGCTGATGGTGAGGTAATTGCCATCAGGGGGAGGCTGGGTTTTGTATACTGGTTTTGTATATATTTGTATATATTCCATGTTATTATTATTATCTTCATTAAAGCTGTTTTAGTTTTCTTTTCTAATCAGAAGCCTCTCTTCCATCCCCTTCCTCTCCCATTTGGGAGGGGAGGGGGCCGTAAGTCTCTCTCCCTATCCTCTTTCTCTTCCTCTGTTTGGAGGGGTTAACAGAGAGCTCCTGCTGCAGGTTGAACCTAAACCTCGGCCTCATCCCTTTCGCTAATGTGTAGTGCTACAGCTGTAGCACTACGGGCTCCACTCGATGTTTCACACCCTTCCATTCAGCCTCCCCAGTCTTGCTCCAGCCCAGCTCTGTGCTCCCACACCTGCCTCATCCTCTGATGCTGCATTCACCACAGGGCTCTGCTGCCTCTCTCAGCTTTGCTTTCTGCTCTCTACTGTTCTCCAAAGCAGCTTTTCTGAGTACAGCAAATCTTCCTTCCCAACTCGTTTAGCCATCATGACATCACCATGTCTGACTCATCTGGTGGAATTCCTACAGAAGTCGTAAGTCAAAAACGATAACCAGGTTAGCTAAGGAGGAGTCTCTCCAGAAGCTAACAGTTTGTAGTTGACTTTCCTTGGGTTTGGGGAAAAAAAATTCCTCCAAAAACAGAAAAATGAGAAATCCTTTACAGTGCAATTTCTTTGGTCAGATTTCAGTCTTCTTTCCAGGATCTCCCCTAATCTCTTCCTTAGAAACAATTAAATGTTTTATCAGTAGAAGCAGCTAACATAGACATTTTCAACCCGAACTGTTAATATATGATAGATTTATAAACATCTGACATAAGCACATAAAAGAAAACTTCTGCCTTCTGCCTTCTGCAAAAGGTACCACAAAACCTCTCACTTCTTAATCTGAATAAGATGCTTTAATGAAGCTAAAACAGTTAAATTACGACAATAATATTAGTATTTGTGTTTCTCTACCATTTTATGTTTCTACAAATACAGAAAACATTACTTCTAATAGTTTGTAAAACCAGGAATAACAGAGTAAGTTAAAAGCAAATATTAAATGCTGGTCATTTCTACAGAATGATAACTTCCGCATACTTCCTTAAAAATCCTGGGTTCAGATTTTTCTTTGTTGTTCTTATTTTCAAATGGCTCAGTATCTGTTTTCTGTCATCCAAAATAGTTATAAGATTTTGAAAAGAAAATTAATCATGATTTCTCAGACAAACTAAAAAGATAAACTCATTAAAAGTCATTCTGTAGGCTTTAGGCCGTTCCAAATACGCTCTTTTTTGTGCAATGTTGAGAACGGGTATGTGCACTGAATCAATAACCAACATCCTTTAAGAAGCAATAAAACTGTTAAACAAGGAATAATTTCTAATAAACATCTCATTCCTATAAAGAGATGTGACACTATTTACACCTGACTCGAGGCTCACAGCCTACACAAAGACACCTGCATCCAGGCATCACTTCATGGAGTCGGCTTGATTTCTACAAGGGCAGTACTGTTACTAAAAATTGAAAATATTTTAAAGTACTGGGTTAAATTTTTGCTATTATGTTAACCTGAACAATTTCATGCTCTTCCTCTGCCTGAGAGCTCTGCTCTTACCGTCAGATACTGACCATAACAGGGTGGCCTTTCTACCAGGAACTGAAGAATCAGAGCCTGGAAAACAAACAAAAAGCAGGTGTGTCTTCATCAGAAAATGCCTGTGCCTGAAGAAGAGACCAAGTAGCCAGTTCTCACTAAGTATCTCTTCAAACAGCATTTTTCAGAGAATTTTTGACTGCTTCGCTCCTTCCTATCAGTGAAAAACTCTTTTCTTTTTTTTCAGAGTCAGTTGACATTTAGATTCATTAAAAACAAAATAAAGAACTACCGTGGAATTACACAGCTGCGCTGCACAATCCCTTTTGGTAGTTCGCTTCCTTTCTTACATCTGGTAGCAGTCCGCATACTCGGTGTGCTAAAACTGATGGCACCTTTTAGTTAATCACCAGGAAAAACCTACATTTCAGGGTGATACACGTGTTCCTTTGACACGCATAATTCTCCCTATCTGTAAGGAGAATACAGGCACGGCTCATCTCCAGCCAGCAGTACAGCTGCTGGGCTACCTACAGGATAATAAATTTTAATGGTATCCATTTTTGCTTTGGGTCATTTTTGGTTTGGTTTCTGTGAGAATATTTATATTTTTATTACATGGTTTTTCTTACGATCTCCTTAACCTTTGCAAGTACGCTATAAAATTAATAGAAAATCAGAAACTTGTACTGTAGTCAGAGATTTTTAAAGTACATCCATAAAATACCAATGCCCATTTTCCCAACCTGAATTTTCAGTATTAATCCACTCATTCAAACTATAAAATAAGATTACAACTGAATAGGGCATTTTTTACCACGCATTTGCCACATATCCATATTAATTACAAAAAAACTGAAAAAAGTAGTTGGCTTCTTTTTTATTCTCTCTGAACACAGTGCTTGAAGTAGCAGACACCAGCCAATAGTTAGATTTATAAACCTTCAAGGTCAAATATTTAATATGATAGATATGGTAATACAAAGTTTTATACTTAATTTTAATGAAATTAAACTGAATTATACGAAAGGTAAATAATGAGGCAACGAGTCATTGCTTACTGCCTATGTTGATGTGTTTATGCAATTGTCATCTGGTTTATTAGTCACATGGGAAAGATTTGAATTCTTAATAGATTTTAACTTCTTAAACAGCTGTCCTACAATCCAGTGGTACTTAAAAGAGTTTATACAATTCAGCTTCTGCTTTATAACAAGACACTAAGCTAGATGTGAAACACTGAACGCCACTCAAATACATTCTGTACAAAATGAATGCTGGTTTTTTTATTTAGACATAATTTTCTTCCTAATTATTTTCATTTTGATTTAAGAACCAAGCAGTCAAAAGCGACTTAGATTTACCTGGGTGCATTTTACCTTCTGCTTTTGGCTTTTTGGGGACTGCTCAGTGCATAAAGATAAGAGGATGGCTCAGGCCCTTGGTTAGCTTGAAGATCCAGTCACCTATGACTAGAAAACATGGTGAATTAGCACATCGATCTTTACTTGAAGTCAGAAAATGGAGAAAATCCCTAGACTGTGATTAAAAAAAGGATTGAAATTATACCTGTTCAAAAGTCCTTCCGATCATGCAGGTCCTAGGTAAGTATCTAAATAAGCCACATAACCAATATTTCAAATCAAGATTACCTTTGTTCATACTTTATTCTGAAAATATCCCCTTTTTATTCCTCTAAGACTTTTATTAAAGAAATAGTACATGTGGTAGGTACACATCATTTCTGCTTCTCCTAACACACTTAGAGTCACGAAGACATGCCTGTTAATAATACACACTTTGTTTAGCCGTTAGAGTAGAAACATGAAGGACATAAGTGAATCATTTATAGTTTCTTAATTCTCTGTGATGGATTCAGGTCATGTTCTCTGTTATATCAGATCTGATTGCCAAATTGTCAGCTCTAATGCAAATCTCAGTTTTAATCTCCCCTGCAGCCCAATTACAAAATTACTTTTTGATCAAGTTCCTAGATTTTAGAATTATCTTTTCATCCTAAATCGAAAAACTGAAGTTTAAACCTGGTTTTTGTTAAGTAAAAACAGGTAAAACTACTTTCTGGGATACTAATAAAAATGACAACAAATTCTTAGGAGTGAAATAAAAACCTTCGCATGCCCAGAATCTGAAGAGGGGTACGAAGTTTCACAGTGCATGTAGAGAATGGAAAAAATAAAAACTTCACCAATCCTCTAGAAAATGATATTACTGAAGGGGTGAATTCACAACTAACAAAGAGCACTGTTACAGCTTTGTTTGTGGACACTGGCTGGACATAGCCTATAATTTTATCACAAAAATTAGGAATATCCTTTTGGTGAACAGAGCCAAGTAGGAATAAGGTTTTCTTCCTCCAGGTAAAACTCATTTTCTTGCTACAGGTTGTTAAACCAAGCAAGTTTTTAAGTCTAAGCTCAGAAAACATGTAAGACACATCATTAAAACAAATGAGAGCCGCAGCACTGCCTACATGTATCTTGAGATTGCACACGAGTGGGTCAGAATTTCAACCGACCCTACCAACAACTTTCTTCCACTCTATGAACATACCAATACAAACAATAAAAGGCTTCCAAAGGCCAGATTAATTCAAATTCAAATTAGAACAATGGACTTTATAAATAAAGAAGCTAATTTCTCCTGATCATGGCAGTGTAAAAGAGTCTTGCAATCAAATCTTACTTTTGCCCATTTCCTCCTTTTAGATTTACTTTTTCAGCTGGTGATCCTCTGCAAATCTCACAGGTCTCTCCGTAGATCCTTTTGAGCGTGTTTCTTTCTATTCTGCAGAGGAAAAACCCAACATTGATTATCAAGG
This sequence comes from Eurystomus gularis, assembly GCA_013400335.1. NCBI lineage: Eukaryota > Metazoa > Chordata > Aves > Coraciiformes > Coraciidae > Eurystomus > Eurystomus gularis. The sequence continues at coordinate 21,107 of VZZY01018784.1, read as the reverse complement.
GGGTATTCCTTTTGAAAAGCAAAATATTACCATGCCATCACTACAGAATCAGAAGAACATCAACTTGCCCAAGAAAAGCTGACAGCGTTAAAACGGTTATTTTATTCCTGATAGCATTTATCACTACATTCATTCCCGACGTGCTTCTGCCAGCCCGTGTTCCATACACCTAAGAAGACCAGGCTTATTTTATATATGTCCCTGTCAAATATTGGCGGACAGGAGGATGGGGCAAATGTAACAGTGCGCCTCGCAAACCCTGCACTCGCTCACGGACATCCACTGGATTTACACAGTTTACACAGTACAATATTCTCTTTCTGTACAATCAAGGGCCGCATCATGGATGTTAGAAATGTAGAGCATTCACACAGCATTATGAAACAACAAACAAAAAACACACACCAAACTGGCAGGCAATTTTAAGATTACGCTCCTATCAAACGGTCGGGGTTTCCTGGCTTTAGATCTGTTTCAGAAATGAGTTATCTGATGAGCAAAGAAATTGATGTATGCTTCCTAAATCTTTGAAATAGTGGAAAGAAATTAATCACATTTTGGCCTCTCAGTTGTTGTAACAATGACAAATCATACGCTCCTTGAGAAATGTTGCTGAATCATCCAGTAAATTGTTTGCTCTACAGTAGGTCTCATCCACAGATATGCTGACCTTCAGGGTGCTCCTGACAGGCTCAGTTATCAAAATCTGTTTTTCTGGCACAAATTCTACTGTTCCAAACCCATTAACTTGTCCGTTTGTAAAAAAGGCTGCCAGTAATTGTGCCTGTTTATAACCTTTCTGTCAATTTTTTTCTTCATGTAACTCTCAAAACAGAAGGATGTGGCCCTGAATTATAGTGGTGCATTTAGTGAAGTAACCCACTCGCACTGTCATAAACACATTAATAACTTAATTAAAAATGAGGGCAAACAGTAACTCTGTTCAGCGCAGTGAAAGCTGGTAATTCAGGACAGTTAAGCTCTTCATCATTTACATAACTGACTAAAAAGGAACTAAAAATAAAAATTAATACCGAGTATTCGCCATCTGACGTACAGTTTTTCCCCGAAAAGGTTTTCTAACTGTCTCCCCTAACTACCAGCAAGACAACTTTAGGAAGGACGACAGTCACCCTGGGGCAGCACTCCACAGAAATGGCCACACAAACCCTGTCCCACGGCACCGTTCTGCAGTTACACAGGAGAACGGCTCCTACTCAGGTGAGCATTCAAATACTCATCTCATTTTTAAGCATACCAACAGCTCTACTAAATTCATTAAAATCACTAGGGCTCTTAGTTTTAGCTACATCCTCCCTCTTTACCACTACAGTCCCTGGATCCTTGTGGAGAAATGCTGACTGTGAACAGCATCAGGGTGCACCGTTGCCTGTAGGCTGAGCAATCCCTTATTAATTTGGTCTCCCTTGTAAGGTGAGCCAGTCATGACTATACAAGTATTATTTCTCTCAAGGGAATGGGTAAGGGGTTGAACACGTACTCACATCCTACAGCTTGAAAGAACTTTTGACATTTTAATTTTACCTGAAGTAGTGTTCCCGACATATCTGTAATTACCATAAGCTGGTCTTTAGTGTTAATTTTGACTAGTGTGGAACTCAACAGGCACTATAGGACAAGACGGGCAAAACTTTCAGGAAAGACTCAACCTAACACATGACATTTTAATTCTCTACAGCTCCCAGAGGAAGAGTTTCTCCTAGTCAGGTGGGAAACCCATGGCCTATGGAGAAATTGTATCATACATACCATTTCTAAACTAGCCAACAAGAATGAATACCAAAATACAACGGACCGAAGACATCGGCTTTAACACGTTACCTTAACAGCCCACCTAGATTTATTAACTGCATGGCTGTAACAGGAACTAGATGAAGTACCTGTACCACACATGAGAAGGTGGGTTATATGTAATATACATAGTTTTTATATATATATATATATGCTTTGTTAATCTATACACTTACAATGTAAATTACACAAAGTCCTTATTTATCATTGCTTATTATCAGTATCTCATTATCATCTGCAAGCGATCCTGTCTTTTTTTTTTTATAGCCACTTTTAATGTACAACGAATTAACAAGTTTTTCAGAGCATTAACTCTGTAATTGTTTCCTTTTTTCTGTGTAGTAACAGATGGGTGTATATCTCTTGGGATAAGAGAATCGAGAATCCTTTATTTGCAAAGCAATTTTCTCTCTCCTTGTAATCGATACCTTTTATTATGTATGTATTAAAATCCAGTTAAGTGGAAAACACAAACATACAAATAAAAAATTTCGGTGAAATGGTCAGTTGAACTTTCTTCTTTAATGCAAGGCACTACAACCCCTACGCAAATAATAAAATTCTTATTAAAATAATAAATTTCATCTTTCAAGTCTCCACAACATTTTGCTGAAGGGGTTCGATGAGAGACTACAATATTCCTAAGTTAGCAGGGAAGCAAAAATCATCCGTTTCCAAAAGTTACTCATACGATCATGCTTAAAGCATTTCTCTGCAACGGCAGCGTTCTTGCCGACTGACTGATGACTACAACTTCCTGAACTTCACCGCTACGCCCGTACATTTGAACAGGAATAACTACTTCTTTTGTGTTTTCCAGAATTATAAACCCTCGTAAGCTTTCCAGATTAATTTTGGAACAATTCTTAACAAAGCTGAGTGATCGTGACATTGTACTTTATCTATAAAGAAAAAGAAACTTTTTTTTATGGTGCCCACTGATTATTCTGTACAGGCAAGTAGCATAAACTGCTGGAAGAAACTAAAGACCATGGAAATGAGAAGTGAAGTGCTTACTCCCTCTTGTTCGGTAAAAAACACTCTAAACTCGCCTGTCATATTCTGATGTGTAGGGAGTTTACTGTTCTCTTGGAGTACAAATCCCATTTGTTCCGTACTTGGACCATTCCACTTCTGAGTAAGTGATCTAACTATTCAAATCCAACTTTAAACAGTCTCTTCAAAATGAGTAATATCCTCTCAGTTTAATAATTCTTGGTACACATTTAATAATACACCTTATTATTTCTAAATAGAAAAAAAATGGCTTTATTTCCAATGAAAACAGGTTAAAAACCCCTCACATACCTAAATTCAAGCAGATAACCTTTACTGATCTAATGAAGAAAATGTTACTTTCCAGGCCTCATGTTTTAGGGAAATAGGAGACTTACTATTAGATATAAAAAAGAAGGAATCACTAAGTTACTCAGTAAAGAAAGACTGCAATGCTATAAGACTTAATTTATGGAAGTATATTGCTATACTGAGATTTCATTCACCATTTTACTGAACACCTCCATGAATACTTCTGCAAGTGACTCTAAAGAGCAAATGTGGAAAATTATGTACAGTTAGGTCCGGTTTTGTCTCTGCAGTCTCAGGGGGTTGCCTATGAACAGTAACGTATCTATCTTAAAGAAAACCAACCACGATAACTGTAGGTGAGATCGTTTTACTGAAGAAAGAAATTGTTTCCTATTCAACACATGGTCCGGTGCAATGATATCCCATTCCCGTTCCTGCTGTATGCAGATAATTGTCAGCTCAAAACGCAGAGAAACTTCTGCAATGGCAAAATAGCAGATTCTCAACAGATGCAAGAACAATTATCTACAAGAGTTCTGATAAAACTGTAGCTGCATACCTAATATTTTTAGAAGCCCGTCTTAGCTGAGCACATGCACACTTGCAGTAATATGCATTTCTCAGCAAGTAACAAATAGCTTGTATTCTTTATTTAAGAGGTCATATTGATTCTTGAAACTGTTGTAGTTAAATAGCTATGTTAAGAATGCATGCATCTTAATTACACCCAACTCAAATGTACAGTACTTTTTAATGACGGTAAATAAATCAATCAGGATAAATTAAAAATGACAGAGGCTCAGAACGAGAGCTGCTGTACCTGACACTCAGTCTGTAAGTGAATAATATAATAATAATACAGTGTTGGAATACAGTGTCTGTTAAGTGGAAGTTAGGTACTATACTGCTACAATAGCCACGTAAAATATAACCATATTTATTCTGAGGATTACTTTGCTTCTCTTTTGTTCGAATGAGCTTTGACAAGATTGAACTTAATGTACTCTTCCTAACTCAATTCAAGTTACAATTGTTCCTTGTCTCACTGCTACGTGATCTGACTTGGACAGAAAGAATCATGTTTTAAATACGGATTAGGAACTTATGAGTAAAATAGCATCTACACTTGGCCCCTGGTGACAATAACAAAGACACAAATTATCTGAATCAATAAATATACAGTGCGATCATATTTCGATGCAAGAAAAATGTATGGTTTGAATAGCTCCGAAATTTTAAAAAAGCTATAGTGTTTTCAGGTTTTTGGTTTCAACTGTCTACAATGAAGAGAGTATTTGAGTAAAAGTGCCTTTGTTTTGTCTGAAATGACAGGTCTTACATCCATGATCTAGACTTTGTTAAAACAGCCAATATTTTGAAGAGAACTATGAACATTTCCAGTTCTGTCCTCTTTTACTATTTCCAGCCAAGATGTCACGTTCTGTAACTCATTAAATTTTCTTTTTATTCCAGCAGCAGCATGGGCTACCTTAAAACAAGGTTCTAATAGTTTGACCAAATCTTCACAAAATGAATTAATATCTAATTAACATTCATACCAAATCATTTTTGTTTATACAACAACTTCTTCAATAGTTGTAGTGCCTTAATTCAAGAGGTCAGTGAGCAGAACAGTTATTGCATTTGACCTAACATTAGAAGCATTTTCAGCTTCTCTCTCATACTTCTAGAATATAAAGTACACCAGACAGAACACACTTGGAACAACTCCCTTTTCTACAACCGCATTTTTCTCATCCTAAATGGTATGGCAGTGGTGTAGCAAATGTACAGAGAGGGTGCCAGCTGTGCTTACACAGTAGTAAACAAATTTCATATAGTTCAAATTATTTCCACGGCTGGTTCCTTAATCTTATAGCATCAGAAGACCTTAGAAAAATAAGGTACTCTGACAGCCCAAGGAAACTGCACCTCTTTAATCAGCTAATTGCCTGCACGATTAATCCTGTTCCTCAAGACACTGGCATTAGAGCCATAACAAAGAAAGGAAAAATGTAGAGTTCTAACACTTGTTGCCTTTGCCAGGTTTTGCTCTAAGCCAGGCAAAATATAACAGTCCAAAAAATGTATCTTTGAAAAAACAGGTATCATGACATAGAAATGTTTACCAAAGAACACAAAAATTCCAACTGAAATTATTGTGTAACAATAAATGGTTTCATCTACCCGTACACGTGTCCCACCAGCGTGCAGCGAGGGCTGGCTGCTCCAGAAGGACAGCCAGGCAGGGCTGAGGGGACAGGGATGGGCCCAGGACATCAGCCTGCAGGTCATGCCCACGTCAGCAGGCTCCATGGCTGGGCAGGGCCTGGTGGTGGTAGATCTGGAGACCAACACCACATGGTGTCACGGCACCTGTGAGGACCCCAGGGGGCACCAGGACCATGGGGCTGGGAAGAGGACCCTGGGGGGCTGCTCTGGGCCACTGAGACCTATCAATGCTCCCAGGGCCCTGATTTCTGTATTAACAGCGTATTGACAGTTAATGTTATCATAACTTGACCATATAAATATCTTGTCAAATTAAGTAACCCAATTTACTTAAGCATTCGGCTTGATGGTTACGCCGTGATTGGAAGCCGCAGGTCAAACAGGCTGTCTGAGCAGACACGTCCCACCAAGTCGGTGCTGTCACTCTGCTCACCATCCCTTTTGCTTGTGGGCGTTGGTCTACAGACAGTCACCGCAGTGTGCACATCTGCTCACACCTCAGCTCCCCGGCGGGGCAAACCAGCCAGGGCCAGGGGAGCCAGCTAGCACTGACTTAACACGCTACTGACCAACCGAGAAACTTCACTAGTGCATAAAGAGTATTTTCCAGAAAAAGTCCTCCTTTGCAGTGAAAAACCAAGATATGTTAGCAGAAATGTATGCTTTGCTGTGTGTATGTTGCTATTTCAACACTTGTGACATGCTTCGCTGCCCTGCTGCATCACTGTCTATTTTTAATTAATAGCTTTTATTTGGAAAAAATTATGGGCACAATTAGACTTCTGTGAATAGCGAATTTCTGAGCTCAGTTGCAGAGATCAACTGCCAGCTGGCAAACAGAAAAAATGCTCTGCAAGTCAGACTGCATTATAAATAGCTATGATTTTGGATCCAGCTAGAATTCTTTAAAGCAGCAGAACCGAACCAACAAACTGCCAAAATATGCAAGAAGAAAACGGCTACAAACCCTTTCCTTACTTGCTATGTTTTCAGTACACTGAAATTAAACGTTACATTCATTCCAACGTTACATTCTTTGAGATTTATATACCAAATTCTTTTGAGGTAGCTCCACTCTCACAGCATTTAACAACAATTTTGATTCCAGATAGTGACCACGTTGGGAGGATTTCATAGAAATAGCAGGACAGAACAGAACAAGAAGTTAACATTAAAGAAGATAAAATGGGAAAGGTCAAAGAAACGAGCAATTATGCATAAACGTTCAATAGCTGGACTCAATTGTTAGACACATGACAACAGTATTACAGGCTAATCAATATAACAATGAAATTATGTAACTATATATTAACAGCTGATTATTCCTGCTATTATTGTCTAGCAACAATTCTCAATGCTTACTTTGCATGAACAAGTTATTATCCTTAATTTCAGACAAAAGAGAGAAGTTTTACGCTCAAGGAATGTGACATCGGAAATTTCCTTATGCCAATATCATTTTGAAATGGGCTCACTGGCCAGGTAGAGTGAAAGGGTTAATATATGTTCAAACCTTGGAATATATGAACATAGTATTTCTCAACCTTTTTTAACTGACAATTTAAGCATTTTTCAAAAAAAACCCACAACACAAATCCCGCTTACTCAAAATATCCTACATAGTATTAACTATAAAAGGAAAACATTGCAAATAAAAGCTATCAGTAACTAATTAATAGGTAAATGTTATCTTATTTTCATCTTTATTTTTAATTTTTGTACATAAGAATGTGCTTATGCAGTTCACCAGCACAATGACAAATTATTTCTTTTCCAATTCCTGATGTCTTATGAAGTGGATGAAACTGCAACGTGAAAAAACAAGCCCCAATTTTTAGAAGGAAAGAAAGTTTAAATTCTTAGGTAAAACTCAGAAAAATCAATACTGTGATCTTTTTATTAAGATGAGACAGTGTACTATTGCTTCACTTTAAACAACTTTATGTATCTTCAAATAAGCACCTTTTTCTGAGATTTACACTTTTCACGCCAATAAAAATGTTGCAAATTCTTAATCATCTTAGAAGTGTGATGCCCTAGCACCGAGACATTATGATAACAGCTTTTCTGACCCGTAAGAATAGTGCACCCACACTGCACCAGCATCTGGCCGGGCGAAGCAACCTGCTCCAATATCCATCTACTGAGCTATGACACTGAGCATCCATTCAACAGCTTTGGAAAATCCAGTTTCTAGTATCTGATACCTTCCAGGAAAATGTTATTTTCTTAGACTCCCCACACTTTTTGTATGCATACTATCCTGCAGTCCACAACGGAAACAGCGAGAATAAACGTCACGTAACACAACTTTTATAAGCATGTTACTGCACGTAAGTGTACGGCTGGGAGGAACAAAGAGACGTACCCTACGGATGGCAGCGTAAGGATGCTGAAGGAACTCTGGTGAGATGTCAACCAGAACCACTTTAAAACATCTATGATTACGAAGAAATTCATAAAAACAATTATTACAAAGGAAATTTAAAAATTGGCACAAACTGCTGATTAGATCAGCCAGCAACGTTTTTAAAATGAGTTTCAGTCAATTTAATCATCGCAGTGGTTTTTTATTGGTACTGGTAGCAACCCACGGGCTAGTCTTCCAGCAGGAGGATCTGCTCTTCTACAGCTCCTCTGATGGAGTTTAGAGACTATGAGAAAAGACTGAGAGACTTTTTGGAGTTAATTCAGAGCGGGTTTCAGCATACTGTACTTTAAGGTTGGACTCCTGTTAAAATACATTTTAATATTTCAATGCCTTAGAAAAAGATCAAGTATACGAGCAGCTGAAGAGACAGAATAACGTGATGGATTACATTTAAATCAGCTGAGTATCATGTTTTAATAAAAAAGTCTTTTTAGAGTTGCTTGTATTTAATACTCTCCACATATTCAAAAACCTCATCTGGAGACAGAGGAGTGTGTGTAAATATATCCAGTATGAGCAGCCCCGCTGGATAAGGTTACTTACTGAGCACTTATGCCATCTGCATAAAGCTTTAGGCATCTCCAAACATATATTTTTAAAGACACACAGTAATCCTAAATACCATTTAAAGTGACTTAATGAAGATTACAGTATAAGGTAGTATCTGACACTTGGGAATATAGCGCCAGGAAGGTTTAGGGAGTATTTTTATATACATTTTATAAGCCCACTAAGTAAATCCTGGACTTCAACCATTGTTTTTGGACATGAAAGAGTCTGAAAATCCTATTAACATCTCTGTGGAAGTGGCCTAGCAGTACTGCTGCTACAGTGGAACATATTCTGCATTATCACTTATTACAGCAAAATCCCAACTTGTGAATCCAAGGGGGATCCTGAAATCACTTCTGCAAAATTATTCTTGCAATATTTTCAATCGTACACATTACCTTATTGTGAAAATATAATGGAGTGCATGACATCCCTCTATCTCCTTTTCTTAAAATAACATACTTTTGTGCAGATAAGACAGTGTCAAATTTACTTTTTGCATAGTTCTGCAATCTTTCTGAATCACACTATTTTTTTCCCCTGGAGATATTTAGTATCTGCGCTTTAAATGAAATCTGCCCTTTGAGAAAGTTATAGTCTCAATTACCAACAGACTTTACTGCCAGAAGTGATGACTTCAGAGAGCATGTAGCCCATGGTTTTTTGCACTATAGCTGTTTAACAAAAATCTCAACTCCGGGCATTATTAGCAATGTACAGAAGAAAATAAGTTTCTGATCTTCAGATTTAACTCCTGGTGATACTCTCATCCACTTTGAGGAGCATCTATTTATCATTTGTCTGCAAGGAAGACTAAACCTACTTTAAATCCTACTTTAAACAACAAAGGTTTTATTAGAAAATAAACTCGGAAGATCATTTTTTTTATAACCACAGAAAATTCAAAGCGACTAGGAAAACATGAGAGTAGAAAAGCAGACGGGAGATACACGCTGCTCCCAATGCCCCTCGTGGCCCTGCAGGTGACTCCTGCTTTCGGGTTTGGCTGCAGCGACTTCCTGAGACGCAGTGAACTCTGCACAGTCGCCAGGAAATTCTTCTTGTCGCTTCTGCGGCCGGGCTGCTTGTTCCCAGCTCCTCAAGCACTCTCAGTCTCAGCAGGAGCCGTGAGCAGGCTCCCAGCTCTCTGCTGTGAGTATCTGCCTGCCCAAACCTGCAGTCTCTTAATTTTTTCTCTCCCTTGAGCTTGTTCCTTAGCTCCCAGACATATGAGCAACCTTTTCTCCCTCTAGAGATTCCCATCTACCCAGACTTCTTAAAAGAACATAATAATTGAGAACACAGGAAGAGGAAGCACTGTGCCACAGATACATTATCCCACTTAAACATCACGCTCAGTTTACGCATACATAGTATTTCTCCTTCAGCTAAAGGAATGACATGTTCTGCTCTGTTCGCACCAAGCTTCCTTTCTGGCAACCCCTGAATGTTGCAAGCACGTAAAATTCAAAAGCAAATACACTTTCCAGAACAGTTTACCACTCCTTTGAGAGACATCTCCTGCCTCTTGCACCTTAAAAAAGTGGGTCTTACATTTCCTGCACGCAGAAATGTCTCTGTGGCAGCACAGACTCATCTGTGTCTTGGAGAGGCAGAATGATTGGGTCAAATTACAGAAATATTTTAAAATCCAGCAGGATTTTCCCAAGTAGCATAATCAACTATATCATCCATGAGCTAACTTGTTTTCTGTTACACCTTCAAACCTCTCACTGAGAAGAAGCTTCATGGTTCTACTCAAAGAGTAATAACATGGAGCACCAGAAAGACCCGCGCTTCAGGAAGCAGAGCAGAAGCCTTGCCTTCCAGGAAGCTCTAGGGATAATCAAACTAAGATATCATAATTGACTCCCCAAATTTGCAATGAATTTCCATTTACCTTCCCCAAGCACTTACCATGAATATTAGCAGACAGCAACGCAGACCAGCCCAAGGGCTCGTCACATCAACGTAACTCCGGGTTTTCCAAAGGGATTGCAAAAACAGGGTGCTGTGAATGTAGTAATTGGTATAAATTGGGAAACAGCAATCTAATATCATCATTCTTCGGTCCCTTCTTTCGTGCTTAAAATGATTTTATTACTTCAGCCTGGACAAAAAGAGAAGAGACAAAAAAGCCATCGGAAAAATGCGTCATGGTTTGGAAATATAAATTGTACCCGTGTTCTGTGGATGGTGAGAGCAACCTCTGTTCATGCAAATATAGCCAACAATGAACATGAATTAACTTCCACAAATGAAATCCGTCATATGATTTCACTTTCATCTTATGCTTTTGGTTTTTTCTCCCAGATAAGCAATTAACTTTTACATTTCAGTGCCAGCAATAATCAATTTCCAATTTGTAAATTGTAGAGAATTTTGTAGGAATTTGAATGTTAAAAGCAGATTACAACAGAAAAGACTTAATATGAGGTTGGAAGAGTAAAACACAGCTGGAGAGTAAGATCTTTTAAAAATAACCTACAAGCTCATGTAGCATAAACGCAATATAATTAAGACGATGGTACTTTACAGTGTGGCTGGTTCTATTCCAACTCTCCATTCAGCCAGTACATCCTTGGTGGGTCTTTGGTGGCTTCTTCAAAAGACTTTCACTGAGGGGAAAGGCAGATGGAGAAAAGGGGACAAAAATACAAGAAATACTTCAGCAGTCAAAGAAACCTCTTCACGGTGAGGGTGACAGAGCACTGGAACAAGCTGCCCCGAGAGGCTGTGGAGTCTCCTTCTCTGGAGACATTCAAGACCAGCCTGGATGTGTTCCTGTGTGACCTGACCTAGGAGAACCTGCTCCGGCAGGGCAACTGGACTAGATGATCTTTCAAGGTCCCTTCCAATCCCTGGCATTCTGTGAATCGCTGAAACACTTGATATGTCTGAGCTAAGCATGAAAAGAAAAAGAAAAATTCTAGAATGAAGTCAAAATTAATTTACTAATTTTTTTCCAGGGTAAGAAGTAAGATCTCTTTTATGGCTATGTTTTGAGCTAAATGAGTTTTTTATTGCTAACTTCTTAGATTTCAACTGTATTTTTCTGTGTGTAGATAGAAAAAAACCTTGTATGCTGAAAAACTGTGCTATGGCTAATATACAAACAGCAAGATGAAAGGCAAGAGTTTCCCTGTTATTGGAATAGATGATATGAAATCACCTATAAATACGTGCTTCGTTAATTTTCAATGACTGAATGTCAAAAATCTTCCCTGTCAAGGCCATCATCCCAGACACTTCAGCTGAGTGGCTGTTGCATTTGTCGAGGGAGAAGAGAAAAAGTTTAACAAAACTGATGATGCTACAGAGCATAATTTTCTACAATCTTTCTAAATTGAGGCAGGCAAGTCGTCAACAACCTGTAGGAGTAGATATAAAGGTTCAGTTGCAAGAGTATTCTGTTTTGTTCAATAACGTGCCTAACTACTGCCGATTCTCGCGCGTCGGTCAGCAAAACGGGCTGCTCCACAGAGCAAAGGAGGAGAACGAGCAGCAGCACGTCCTACACGCAGTTTTATTTGAGGAACTAGAAGAAACTCCTTGTGACGCTGGGACTCAAAGGAAATCATAAGGCAAATGGTAGATGCTGCCAGTGTTTCTATGCGTTGCTGCTGGTGGGATCAGTAGTTCTTATTATGGTCTAACTATAAAGCTCTAAGAAAACCTACAGACACAGGCTGTTTTAAATGATGTGTAGTAGATGGAGGCAATCTAGATGTAGCTATTCATTGATATCTAGTGTTGCCACATTGGACCATCTGGTCCTGTTCTGTTTCTGCCTCATGAACTAGGAAAATGAGTATTCCTTTTCCAAATCACAAGCCACAAGACTTAAATATTCTATGATTAATTACTACACAAAAAATTAATTAATAGAACATCTGTCTGCCAAGGAGACAGAGTGCAAGTAACTAATATGCTACAGTTACTGGGCCAGATTCTCCCATTATTCTGGCAGCCAACAAAGACCAGAAGGCAGATGGGTCAATCTGGCCAACCACTTCTTCGTTGTGGTGTAAGTCACCCGGCAAAACCTAGCTCAATAACCACCTCTTCTCTCTCTCCCTGCCCAGCCTACAGCAAGCTGGATGCTTTTCAGAATCCTTCTCAACATCGATCACTGTCTTTAGGAAGTTGGGTGACTTTGAAAGTCTAGTACTAAACCACAGAAGCACACGAGTCTCATTAAGTTGTAATGGGTTTGAATGACTAAGCCACCACTGGAAACTTTGCGCACATCATAAATTGGTAATTCTGATGTCAAGCAAAAAATGACTATTTTTATGCGTATAGTATGGTGACTTCAGTAGAATAATTTACAAAAGCAAAGTGAATGCTATGCCTAAGATTAATTAGCTTCAAATTACTTAATTTTAATTGAGTATTTGGAATTCTTTTATTCGGATTGTGTATGCAATGTTTTCATTCCACTTCATCTCGCACTTGCTTTGAGATGTCAAGTGTCATTTTTACTTTGGCAAGAGGTCTTTTGATAATCAAGATTAAAGATGTTTGTTCTGAATAAATTCTTATTTTTTATTTTACAAATGAAGGGAATGAAAAACTTCTACTAATGATATGCTTCTCGTTAGCGAACGGATCTCTTTACTGTGGTAATCAAGTAAATCCTTTCTTCAAGCCAGTCCTCACCCATTTTTATAATTATCATCACTGTCCTCATTTTTATTTCCTCCTCTGAAGTCTATCTTGAAATACGTCTGTGAAAGCTTTTCAGTTGTCCACTGTAAGGAAACTGATGTCAAGGACTCCTACTGGGGTACAGAAGTTTCTTCCAACTACAGAAGTACAACTCACAAGCAGACACAAAATCACGCAAAGATGGTTTCTTTCTCTGACTTCTCAATTTATCAGTAATTAAAAAGTGATACTTCAGTAAAAAAAAAAGATACTGAAATCGCTGGGCACGCGATCGAGCCCACTGCCTGAAGGGAGGAAATGTAACCTATGGGTTGTGAGTGATCTGCAACAGCTACTGCTTTGTGTCCTGTGCCAAAGTCATTCACTACTGACATCACATAAGCATCACTCAATCACTGTAAATGAATTCTCATGAGTCATCTTGAGGGCACAGCCTCAAGACAATTCAATGGCAAAAGTATGTATGAGGTCATGATTTGACCTAGTCTATAAAAAATGAAAAGTAACAGTTTAAACCCGAGTGCCTGCAGTGAAAGAGAAATATTTTGCAAACTGAAATGGCACTGGAAATCAATATGACACAATGAATATTTCAGTCTCAGAGTGCCATTTCTCCACGACTGTAGAGAATAACTATCAAGGACTAACGTTTTCCGTTCTGTTATGTAACCCTTTTTAAATGTCTCGTTTAGCTACACTTGAGAGATGAGGTTTTTAAAATATTGGATTTTTAAATGCCAAAGGTACAGCATCTCCGCTGAGATCTAAGGTCACATCTCTTTCTAGAATCATTCAGAACACTTGCCCTGTAAAATGAAAGAAATTAGGGCACTAAATATTCTGATATGACACTTGCAAGCAAACTGCGAAATCAGGTTATGACCAAGACCAGTGTTTGTTTCACTGACTTCTGATCTGACACGGGACTAAAGCACATCCAGCTGCAAATTCCCCAAACTCAGGGGTGAAAGCAGCACTCCCCACCCCAGCGAGCCCCACATCCAAACATCTCTCATGTCAAAGCTGAAATTCTGTGCAAACCAGTCTGGCCAGGACTTAAACATAACACAGCCAGCTGCAAAACAACAGACGTGCTGACAGGCGCCAAAACTATCCACTGTTGAAGTGTCGTGGGAAAAGTCAATGGTTACCAATGTTTGAAACTGTGATTGTACCAATTAAACAAGCAGAAACATCGACTGAGCTGGATGAAAAGAGGAAAAAAAAAAAAAGAAATCTTCTCAAAGTAGAGTGAATTTTTCTTTTTACTTTAGAATAGAATAGACTATTTCAGTTAGAAGGCACCTCCAATGATCACCAACCGCCTGACTGCTGACCAAAAGCATGTTATTAAAGCCATTGTCCACATGTCTCTTCAACACTAATGGGCCGACTGTTTGGTTTTTAGTAATTCATATAAACTAAATTCTAAGAAAATTTAACAAAATCCTGGACAGGTATACATTTGTTCCTACACAAAAACAAACTGCAAAATCTCAAGTAATTTTGCTCACAAAAATATTGCTACCTTGGAAAAACATGAAGAATTTGACCAGCCCGGAGAGGCACTTAACCTCCTGAGAAGAGGACAGTCAGAATGCAAACACTCTGAGCAAGCTCCGAATAAAGCAGTGTAAAAGAGCAAAAGACCCAGCAGGCAATTGGATACTTGGTTTACAAGTTCATTCTATTTTTTTTTAAGTGCAGGGAATTGGTTTCCTGTTCTCAAGAACACTTTTCAGACCCGTGAACGGAACCAATTCAAGCAGTTTATAAGATAAACAAAAACGTTGTGTTTTCTCCAATTGCACAAGCTGGGGCTTTGACCCAGAAGTGTTTTTATTTAGCTTTCTTTAAAAGTGCTAAAAGGGTCTTTAAGGAGGAACATAAAGCTTCAGAGATTACTGCAGTGACCAACGGAGGCTCACATCATATGTTCTGTATTGTTAGATCTCAGAAAATAATTATTCTAGCAGATTCACCTTGTTTACTTCACTCACTTCATGCGAAACTCTGGTGTTCGCTTCTTAACTTGTTAAGCCAGTAACACAAACTTCATTGGCCAGGAAGCAACTTTTCCTCAACATTTGTGTCAACTCTTGCCCACCTCTCAAGATATATTTTTGTACCTATCATCAAGAAGCAGCAGCAAAATAACTGAAAATGTCAAATCCTTTTTCATTCAACCTTGCAAAACCCAAACATGTTTAAGAATTCCCCTTTGGCTTGTTTACAGCAATGATGGAATAGAAGATCATGTTTTGTCCTCTCCATTTCTTCACAGGAACCCTTAAAATTTCGAGTTCAGAAGTCACAACACATTGTGCTCATTGACCTTTTGCTATGGCATGTCATTTCAGTCTCCTGTGCAGAGAAGTTCTGTTTTGTTCTGGGAAGTCTGGGGACAAAGCCTTTCTTTTAACCACAATAGTGACTTGTGATTTTACACAAGCTAGAATAAGCTAATGGGAAAAGTCACTAAAATTTTCCTTTCAGTCCCTCTGAAATGCTGGTCCCTCTAGAGCCCAATACAGAAGGAAAATTCCAAGTGAACGTCTTCTCAAATATGAAGATCTGATTTGTGACAGTTCAGGAAATAATTATTTTTGTACGTTAAGGAGAAAGCTGTTAAAAAGTGATTAGTTTGCTGTTACCACAGAAGTGAGTTATTCCTATACGGAATTGTGCTGCACTCATCCAAACATAGTAAGTAATTAAAGAGGGAAAAAGAAATCATTCCATCAGTTCTCGCTTTGCATCTTGAATCTCTCACCACTGACACTGCAAGTGAACAGTGGTTTGTCCGCGCTAGTCGCTGCCAAAAAGAACTGAAAACAGCAGTCAGTCTTACAGCAGGACATGAGGGTTCAGGGAATCAGAGAAGGCATCACAGATGTCAGCACATCCCTTCTCACGTGCTGAGCAATGGAGTTTTTATGTGACCTTGACTTTTGAGACTTACATTTCCAGATGAATCCGGAGAGTGAAAACTTCTGACATTCCTTTCTAGAGAACTTCTTTTTCCTTCGGCTTCTGGCAGAAACCACTCTGAACGCAAAGAGAAGACAAGATTGTTACTGTTTCGAGAACAGGATAGGCAAAATAGGAACGTAACTGTAGAAGACAAGTAGTGGTATGATACAGACTGTTCCCAGACGGCAATAATAGGTGGAGGAAATTAACATTTTAAAACATTTTGTGTCTTCCATTTCAAAATGATTCCAAATCAAAGCTTATTCCCTTTAATTTGTACTAAGTTGTTGCTTAAGTTCTGCAATGTGGAAGTTATTTCAGTTTAAATGGTAATCTGTAATTTTTCTTACTGGACAGACTGTTTCCTGGAATTTCTAAATATCAGGAAAACATTTTGAAGATCGATTTTAAGCAGAATGCTGACGTTTTCCTGACAATCCGGGCCCAGGCTATACTCCTTTTCTGACATACAGGAAGCTACCCAGCTGTAGCAACGGCTGAATACGTCTCAATTTGAACCAGTATCAAAACTCCGCTTTAACGAAACTAAGTTGAGTCAGAATCAGAGATGCTAATAAAATGTGGGTGACTTTTAAAGGTCTTTTAAAAAAATCAGTTATTTACAAATGACGCAAATGAGGAAATGGGGACTGTCGATAAAGCGAGAAAAACAACGTAGGCTACTTTATTCTCTGCTGAAATGTAGATGAATCGGTCTGGTTAGAGAAAAAAGGTGGTCACCTACGTAAAGTTTATATATCATCAATAAGGTGCAACAGACCAGATTAGAAAATAAATATTCAGAACGTAATGCAGATGGAGAGTACTGAGCTGCTGCCAATTTAAATTCTGTGGGCAATAGAATTAACACTTCCTCTGGTCACAGAACAACTTGGTTTTTTTAACTATTCTACAAGTGAACCAAAACGGTTTGTCAATACATCTAAAAACACAGCAAACTCTTCGGAACTCTTCCGAAT
Organism: Eurystomus gularis; assembly: GCA_013400335.1. Classification (NCBI taxonomy): domain Eukaryota; kingdom Metazoa; phylum Chordata; class Aves; order Coraciiformes; family Coraciidae; genus Eurystomus; species Eurystomus gularis. Next base: position 4,148 of record VZZY01018784.1, on the reverse strand, counting down.
TGTTTAGCATTCTTCTTCATGTACAATTACACATCTATCATCATATTCTACCAACATAATCGCACAGGAATCCTGAATAACAGAGGCAAATTTAAGTACGTTTGCTTGTGCACGTACATAAGCACCTCATACCCTATCAGTGTGCTTATGAAAAGAGCCTTCCAGAGCATAAACCCTGGAACCGGTAGATGAAAATTCTGTTCTTTGCCGTGCACTTTTTAGTAATTGCATTACATCGTCACGTCTTGCTTTAATCAGAAGCACATCACAATAATGATAACTTCCAGCTCGCTGACATGGACAACCTAAAGTATTTCACAGGCATGAGGGAATTTGAGAATCTAGAGAGAACTGTTACGGAGATGTAAATTACTGTTACACCACGCATCTATTCCCATCTTTCACAGTCTTATCTGATACACTGCATACGTTGAGCTGAATTCCATGTTCTAGGATATTTTTGAATGCCATCCTTTCCATTATGCAGGCACAGCTAAAAAAAAAATTATTTTCAAAGGAGAAAATGTTTTTGTTCTTTTCTAGATACCTCATTTATATTCATAAGCAAACGATATTCTGGGATGCAGAGCTCTCTATTTCCTTACAGCATGTGCTCATTCACGATGCTGGGAATGTATTACAGCTTAATCCAAAGCCCACCGAAGCCACAGGACAAAAAAAGTGGTGTAGCTCCAGTGTTTGTCGCTGCCTTGCCACCTCAAAAGCAAGTATCACCTGTTGCAGAAAAGACCGAAATTACAACACATCATCCTCAAAGATGCAGATATCCTAGAAACTCTTCAATAAAGTTCCCATGGTTAGCTATGTCAGGTTCCCTCCCCTCTTTATATTCTCTTGGGGCTGGCAGTTACCGATGTTAAGTCAAACTGTACCAAAAAAAGCTGAAAAGAAGATGTTGGGAAGATTGACTTCATTAAATGGCATCCACATTCAGCTGCAGACTGCTGCTTTCGCTCGAAAGCGGCACACAAAGGTGTCTTTGTACGCTGCTGGTATTTCACTGACATTTGAAGAGACTTCTAAGGTGTACCCAGTTGGCAGCTATTGCAGTGGAAGAGTTTGTTGTTCTAAGTTAACGTAAACCTACTCTAAATATTTCTCTGCTTAAAAAAAGGAAGTATGTGAAACAGGGAAAAAAAGTAGAGAGTCAAGGAAAAAAAAAAAAAATCATTGCTGTGGGCAGCTTCCTTCTTTCTGCAACTCCCCTTAAAACAAAAGAGGAAAAAAAAGGAAAAAAAAAAAAAGTATTATTTATAAATGCTGGACTAAGCATATTCTGTCTGCAAAAGTGATTGATTCTTGTCCTTGGTCAGCCCAAGACACTTCTTTCCTATCAGACAGCAATATTCTGTTAAGTGACAACCGCAGCAAGAGGCTGCATCCCTCACTACCTCAGGACTTTGCCTTGGCACACAAGAGGCAACAAACCTTCTCCCATCATGGCTGAAACAATTCAACTCGTGGCATGCAACCAATCTATCCTAAAGCGCCTGGGCTTTCTCAGCCTCCACATTTCTCACTTTCCAAACTCCCATCACCTTCAACAGCGTGAATGGAGATTAATAGAGAATCATAGAATAGCCTGGGTTGGAAGTGACTTGAAAGATCATCTAGTTCCAACCCCCTGCCATGGCAGGGACACCTCCCACTAGACCAGGCTGCTCAAAGCCTCGTCCAACCTGGCCTTGAACAATTCCTGGAATGAGGCATCCACAACCTCCCTTGGAAACCTGTGCCAGTGCCTCACCACCCTCACAGCAAAGAACTTCTTCCTTACATCTAATGAAATCTAGTCTCTTTTAGCTTGAAACCATTAGCACTCACCCTATCACTGTGCTCCCTGATGGAGTCCAAACTCTTTTCTACACACGTGTGCATACACACCTGTGTGTACAAGCTGTAACACCTTCACTTTTCATCTACGTGACTTGTGTCTTCAAAAAAATACAAGCATCCGAACTCCACCCCCAGAAAGGACACTTACTTAAGAATACCTTAAAAAAACTGATAGCTTAATAGAACTAATAAAGGTTTCTAGAAATTAAAAGTAAAAGCACTTTCTGTAACCACATCACACTCTTTCTTTCCCAGAATATTAAATGTCTTTTATCAGACATTTTAATAACATGTAGACTTCAACCTCAGTCATCTTGGATGGGGTAGTGTTTACTTATACCTTGGGAGCAGGGAATTTAATTTCTGTGAGAGTAACTAAAACACCCTTTTCTTTCAAAGCAGACGTCTTAAAGATTCAAAGAGAAGACCTGTAGGAACATACAACAGTACCATTATCAAACTGGCACTCTGGATCTCTGACAGTGGAAAACCATCCTAATGAGCTCATAATCAAAATGGAAAGCCCTAGGGAGAGACCTACATCAGTTTTAGACGCAGCCTAAAGTTTGAAATTAAGCTACTTAAACACTTGTTTTCTATTCTTCAGAACCTTGCATCTGCATTTGGAACTAATGTGTTATTTTATGAATTTTATAGATTATACAAAATCCACTCACCAAGCCTGGAGAGTGAAGGTGAAACTATCATTTAGCTTTTCATAAAACCTTGATGAAAACCTTATTTTAGTACTTTTCAAAGGAAATAAATTGTTTCAAAGAGGACATGTTAATGGGCTATCATAGTTTGCTTTCTAACATCAGGGATTCTCCATGGGTATGAAGAAAACATAATCACACATATGGTGGAACTAAAATGTACTATTTTTCTTGAATGAAATCCTCTTGTTAACTCAGCATGCACTGCATGAGATCACATATCATTTTTCAACCATCTGCACATCTCACAGTACTCTGGACAGAAAATTTCTATTATTCAGCAACTAAGACTTTATGTTGGTGACTTGTAAGTGTGGATTCCCTATAATCTCTTTCCTCATTGCTGGTAAATTTGGCATCTATGCAGATACTGCTTGATTTTCTATAGATTTCCATCAGAAGAATTAACTTAATTCCAGCCTGTCCTCTGCCACTCTTGTTTCCAACACCTTACGGAACACACATTCCAGGTAATTTGGACATATAAGCTTTTATATTACAGACTAAGTTAGGAAAATGCATTGCTCAAATTTCAAAGTTAAAGACACTTTAAGAAACATCAAGCGCCCTTGATTGTGATTAGCTGGTTGATAAAAGAAAAGCAAAACCAAACAAAAGCAAACCAACCCACAACCCTCCACAGTAACATCTTTGCCGTCAAAAGATCAGAAGCCAGCATGTTAATGAGCTCTTTTTATGACATGAAATCTCTGCTGTTAGTGTTTGCTGACTTCGGATTAATCCACAGATAGCTTATCATAACATAGCGCCTCAAGAATTTCCCAATTTAAGGGCTGCATTAGGAATTTTCGAGCATACCTCTCTTTTGGTATTGCTGACTGCCAAGGGGAATTCAATGACAAGGCACCCTGTCACTGCTCCATTTATGACAGCCTCTGTTTTCAAATCAGAAGTCTCAATATCACCACGACATGACATTTTTCAGGAATCTCTGGCATGATATTCGTTTGTAAAAGATACTGTGGAGATTAAATTCATTTTCATTTCCTGAGTCTGTACAGGTCTACTTTCTTACCTAAGATGTAGCACGTCTTTGAACAGCCTGAAACTAATTAAAAATGTGATGAGTTTTACTGGAAAGGTTTTTTTTAACCTGTTCCTTCACTTTCATTATTTTAACCTGTTCCTTAGTATTCACAGGTCACTCACTTGGGATTCACTTTTTTTAAAAACATGTTATGAAAATTCTGTTTAAAAAGGAATATTCACCTCTAGCTGTAGGTAAGTAATTGAACAAATTAAAATCAGGAATGGTGGAAACAGCCAAATGTTTTTCCATCAGAACGTAGCCAGTGGGGTTTGCAACTAGCCCTGCAAAGCTCCCTCTGTACCTTCCCATACAGCATTAATGCTCAGAACAGACAACAGTGGGCTTCAAGCAGATAAACAACGTAACATCAAAACAATACAACATCAAAATAAACAAGGCGGCAAAAAATGCTTCCTCAGCTAATTCATGTCTTTTCATGACACAAGCATACCAGCGAAGCAGTCAACGCTTTTTGCTGTTCTGTCATTAAACATTAATGACATGAAATTACATTAATGTTTAAC
>VZZY01018783.1:0-69092 GCA_013400335.1 Eurystomus gularis | reverse complement strand
AAAGAACTATGGTTGAGATGGGGGCCCAGACCACAACATCTATCGAAATTGCCCCAGTAGTTAAAAAGAAGCAATGGACAAGGAGAACAACAGGTCCATATCTTCAATTAGTAAGAGAGGAGGAAAAAGAGGAAAGGCTTGCTGAACAAGCTGGTCCTTCAACAGAGAGACTGGAAGAAGGAGTAACAGAACTTAAACAGGAGGTGGAAACTATCCAGTCCCTGACGTCATCGGAACTTCGAGACTTGTGAAAAGATTGCAGCCGTCAGCCAGGTAAGCTGATTGCTACCTGGCTGCTTTGATGCTGGGATAATGGAGCTGATAGTAAACAACTGGGAGGTAAAGAAGTCCAACAGCTGGGTTCCCTTGCTAGAAACTGGGGAATTGAAAGAGGAATTGGGAAAGAGTCGGCAATTTGTAGTCTTTGGAGGCAGCTCCTTTCCAGCGTCAAAGTAAGGTATCCATTCAAGGCAGATCTTATGAACAACTCCTCAGGAAAGTGGACTACTGCAGATGAAGGCATCCAATGCCTGAGAGAATTGGTGGTGCTGGAAGTCATCTATGGGAATCGAGATAACGATGAGGCCTCCACAGATCCAGAGGATGTCCCATGTACACAGGCCGTGTGGTGAAAGGTGATTAAAAGTGCCCCGGCATCACATAAGTATAATGCACTTGTGTCTTTTCTGTGTGAATTAGTTCCTCTTTTTTTTTTTATTAAAAAATGTCTTTGCTATTTACTTTGTAAAATCTCATGCTGGATAAAGCTATTTAAGATTCATTGTTTTTTTCTCTCTCCCAATCAACCCCAGCTCCTTGCGAACATTGTGAGAAAATCCCTATAAGCTCTTTTCAAGGCAAAGCAGGGAAAGTTCATTAAAGTAAAATGCTCTGTTCAAATATCCAGACCCTCAGACCCTGCTAAATAGTGTCTTTTTGGCAGCATCCCAATTCAAACTGCCATAAAGAGGTATAATGACTATATTAAATAACTAGTGCAAAAAAGGTCTAAAAAAGAAAAGTCATTATGTAAATTGCTTGCACAAAGAGAGAATTTTGCTTCCAGTCCTGCTAATATGTTACTCAAGTCTCCTTTGCCTCCTAATACAGTTCTCTGCAGAGTTGTTTTGGTGGTTGTTGTTGTAGTGCTTTTTTATATGAGTTTAGTTGTGGCTCTTTGGGATTGCTGAGAAACCCTGGATGGAGGGACAGGCAGGAGGGTGCTAGAGAGCTGGAGTGACATGTGCTGCATGGTTGTAGCCACATGAGGCTTTGCTAGATACTCATTCCAGGGCCACTGTTTCTGCTGACTAGTGTTTGAGGAGTAAACTCTGCTGGTACAAGGAAAGGCTGTGGAATGGATCTCTTGATGTACTGATTAAGCTTTACTATAAAGGGAGTGCAACACTTCCTCCCCATCTGACTGCTGGGATCAAATCCAAAGAAAGCACAAATATATTTTTATGAAAGGATTTACTCCTACAAGCAGATAAGAAACTCACTGCTGTATGTTCCTTATGTTGGTCTTCAGGGTGGTCACTTGAACCATTGCCTCCAGAGTTTGTGTAGATGAGAGAGACTCTATCTTTTGGTCAAGAGAAATGTCATAACCTTTTTTCCATGACACAAAATCTTACTTGAATCAGCTCTACTCTCCTCTGTGCCATTTCAGAACTAGGCTGGAATTTAATTTGCCTCCTTAACTATTCTGCATTGTACTGTGATGTGTGTGTGTATATATATATATATACACACAACATGAGGAGGAATTTCTTTACTGTGGGGGTTACAGAGCACTGGAATGGGCTCCCCAGAGAGGTTGTGGAGTCTCCTTCTCTAGAGACTTTCAAGACCCGTCTGGATGCGTTCCTGTGTAACCTGCCCTAGATTCTATGGTCCTGCTTGGCAGGGGGGTTGGACTTGATGATCTCCAGAGGTCCCTTCCAACACCTACTATTCTATGATTCTAGATACACACTTTTCTTCAGTCATGAATGTGGTTTAAAAGGCCTTTTCTGTCACACAGCAGTTCATGGCCCCATGAGCAGTTGTGCTGGCACAACTTTTTTGCCATGCAGAAAGCCAGGCTGGTGAAAAATAACCCTTTAAAATGGGAAAAACCTTTGTTTGTAGAAGAGGTCTTTTAAGCTACCGTGGCAATTAAGGAAAATGTACATGGACTCGATACCCTTAGTATTTCTTAATGGCATTCAGATAACTGCCTCATGGTCTGAATATTGTCCTGTACTATCTCAAGATTCTGTTTTCTTTCACTCTAGAGCTTTGCAAAAATGTGAACACTGTGATTTCTTGATAACATTTATCATAGCTATTCATTTATTTCATAATAATATTGTTTCTAATGTATTATTTTCACAGCAGCTTATAAATATTAATACCCTCTACAGCAGAGGCTAAGGCAGATATTCCCTTATTTATATGCCTAGGGTGTCATTGTCGAAGTCTAAGTCAATCACCTTCCTGCCTTTCTTCAATCAGCACAGAGATTTCTTCAAAGCATGACATTCCTCATTGTGTAGAATTTTTTGGAGGATTGTCAGAGGAACAGCTCTCCAACAGCACCTGCTTCTCTCCTCTGGCTGACAGAGATGCTAAGGATAAAAATGCTTCAGACATTTACATGCTAAATAGACGTATAGCTTTTAGATACCTAAAACTAGGTAAAATGAGCTTACTTTAAGTAACTAGCTCTATGGCATACAAATCATGTTTGGCAGAGGCAAGGACTGAAACCATATCTCCCAAGACATAAGTCTTGTAATTCATGGGAAGCTCTCTTTTCTGGGTCTGTAACTGTCCCCAGGGGAGAGAAGCATGAAAGTATTTTGCAACTAATGTGAATCTAACTGAGATAGGCTTTCAGTAAGTTGATCGGAAATGACTTGTTTCCAGTTTTGATGGGAAAACCTCAAGAAATGGAAAAGATACTGGTTCCCTGGGTAACAGGAACTCTGTACTTCTGCATTTGAAAACACTTTTCCCCATTTGAACATGTCTGGATCCTGAGTGTAGACATTGTTCTTGTTTTGTCTGATTAAAAAGCTGTCTGATATTTAGCATTTTCTCCTGGTGAAGACACTCATACAAGTCAGTCTTTCTTTGCTACACTAAACAAGTGAGCTTCTTGAGTCTCTTGCTGAGGAAGCATCTTTACTTCTCAGTCTCGTTTTTTCAGTTGTCATGCTCCTTGAGTGATTTTCCACATCCTTAAAAAAAATGTAAACATCAGAACTTCAGCCACTGTCTTCAAACCGGATTTTACCTTGTCTGAAACTGTGGCAAAATCATAATTCTACTCTATTAACATTTTCCATGGTTGTACAAATACTATTTTTGTTGTGTTTGTCATGGCATGCTGCTGAGAGCTTGTGTTGAATTGTTCAGCCAGTCTGACTTTTAGGGTCGATGACCTTTCCCAAGATTCTGCTTTCCAGAGTACGACCCCTACCTTCCACTTCCCCCTTCCCATTTGTTTTGATTTGGTTTGCAAAGCCCCATCATGGATTCTATGCTTCTAGATGTCTCTGGGAAAACATGTTATGACTGGATACAGCTTATGAAAGACATGGTCATTCTGAATGTTTTTCTTATCACCATTTAACAATGTTTTTAATCTTATTATATCAGCAACAATTTTATGTTTAGTATTAGAACACTGTTGAAGACATTAATTAACGCTGAGAACTGTACCTGATCCAGCCCTCTGAAGAAACTCTTTTATACTGGAAATATGTCTGGCTTTGGGACATGGTCTAGGGGTCTCGGAGACGTTGGGATGAAAGTTGGACTAGATGAGCCTGCTACTTTCTGAGGTAGCTTTTAGTAACTTTGCAGCCCATCTTCTAGCTGCTTTTAGAATCATAGTATCATTTAGGTTGGAAAAGACCTCTAGGATCATCTAGTCCAACTTCACTTTGTGTTTCTATAGCCTATATGTACCCCATTCTACACTTGGCCTCTTAGATATTGGTACCAATGAGCATTTTTTCAACCTCTCAGAATTATCCCAACATTCAAAGACTTGTTGAAAATAAACATCAGCTTAACACATTAGTATGTATTTTTAATTCAGCTTGGAGTAGGAAGCTGGAAATCTGCTCATCCAGTTCTTTTAAGACTTTAAGGTGGCAGCTTATGTAGGCTGCTGTTTTTTAAAAAATATTTTTGCAAGTGCTCCCTAAGACATGTTGCTCAACATTGTCTGTAGTTTCCGTTGGATTTGGAAGTGGGATTGTAACCAGTAGTAAAAAAAAAATGTTCTGGCTTAAAGCGCTGTGTTGCACAAGAGCTCTGCTTATCTGGTTTCTGGCCTGTGTGGCAAGGCAAGGACTCAAGGTGGCATGAAATGCCCCAGTTAGGGCAGAAGGAGACATTTTGCAGCGCAGTCAGACTAAAATAGTGGTTTTGTAAAGCTCATGTAAGAAGCACATGACAGTTAAAGTATAATCAGAAGGGAGCTGCTTCACATTTGAGCAACACAGGGCTACAGAGACAAGATGGGGGGACTTTGTCCAGTACTATTGTCCCTGAGTTTTGAGGTACTCCAAGAGTAGAAGTATTTAGTGTATATATCAGGATGCTACACTGAGTGATTTTTTAAAAATCTCCTGCAAAGCATTAGAGATGGAAACTCTGCCTGTAATAAGCTTTTCAGTCTAACCTTAATGCACTTGATTTCTTTTTTTAACTGTGGTGTTTGTCAAGTGACATTGATCTGAAAGTTAATTACTGCTTATAACTAATTCATTTACTTTCAGACACAGCTCTCTGGGAAAAAGAAGAAACAAAACCCAAAAGCAAACTAAAAGACAAAACTTCCTGATAAACACAATTTTAAAATGAATTCTTTTTAATTTGCACTTTAGGTAATTTGGTTTTTTCCTTCTCTAAGGGATGATACTTCAATCACGGATATTGAAATCATTTGACAGCTACTTCCTTCCTGCCAAGGGAATAGAAAAGCCCTGGGAGCCTGGTAGGTAAACTATTCTCTGGCATTTAGAAAATGTTATTTAGATGCCATAACCAAATTCTCTTTCACTGTGGAAAGTAAGACTTTATTGGCTTATGGGAAATGTGAGTATTGAGCAGGATGTTAGGTCCTTGAACATGTGAGAAAAGGAAGGAAAAAGAATAGACATGCTTCAGAACAGTGCTGGGTGATGTTTATGGCTTTGATCTTAGGAAGAAACTTAAGGGAGACTCTTTTCAATCATAAAGTTTGGGAAGGAATGGGAAATATTTGTCAGAGAATACTACCACAAAGTTAAAGTTTGGAGGCCATACCCAAAGGCATCACTCTAGAATAAAGTCAATCTCCTTCTCCTCCTGTTGCTTGCCTTCTGATTCCTTCCACCCTCCATCTCACTCTTGTTCAAAAGTATTTCTAGGAACATAGTTTTAAATTCAGGGAAACTTTTCATCTAATTAGTCTAACTTCTGGTCTATGTCCTCAACCTTTTAGTCCTCAACTTTTGGTTTATGACTTTTGTTGTACTTATTTCCACATTGCTCTGTTTGAATGTATCCTCCACACAAGATAGTACATTTTATGTACTGGTTGTCTTCAGAATTGTTTAATGTTTAATGTTTAATGTTTAATGCTTTAAGAGTAGAGAGATAATTTGCTTTTCAGCTACCGAGGTCTGTTTATTGAGAGAAACATGCTAATGTGAAAGGACACTGAAGAGCAGTGTTGAATTTTTATTAGCGATAAAAATTTGTGACGGGGCTTTAGACAAAGTCTCTGATTGTTAGAAGGGTTCTTTTATCCCAATTTTCAGCTCTATCTTTGAATCTTAACAAACATCTTTTCCATTCTGCTACTCCAAAAGTAAGAGAATTAATATTGTCCCTGTGCATGAGTATATTTTACATAAAAGGCTAGCCTTCAGGCAACCTGAAAGATAGAAAGTAATGTTGGATGCCTCTGTGTTAGCCTCAAGTTTCAGCAGAAGTTATAGGAGTTGTTCTTAGAGATAAGGAGGTCAAGTACATTCTGAATGAAAACTATAAAAAATTCCCTTCTTTAACCTGCTGTGGTAAGGAAAAGTCTTGGTATGCTCCAGAAACTAGGTCCAGTAAATGGCTTAAAGCCATCAGTAAAACTACAGCTTGGTTCCCTCTCAATTTACCTGTTATAGCTGTAGGAAAAAATAACTTAATATGGATATTATTAAATAGGTTAAAGTATAATTTAATGTAGGTAACTAGGAGGAAAAAATCACTTTCATTGCAGGCAATGGGATATCTATACTTTTTAAACCTCATCACAGCCTCTGCTAACTGCTTGTGGTGATAAATCTAGGCACTATTGGAAGGTACAGAAACACTTCCTACCACTCTGGCATGATTTCAAAGTCGATATTTTCCAGCAAATTAGATACAGGATGTTGATTCTAAGCAATGTCCTAATCGCTACTTGATAGCTAACAAAAATGCAACTTAAGAGCTGGCATGTGGTGCCTTGTCAGATTTTAGGTTCTCCAGATCTGTCTTGTGTGAAAATCCAGGCATTCATAAATAATTTAGCCAACCCAGTCAAAACAACATGTTTTTTTAATAGATTTTCTATGCCAGCTAGAAGACCACTGTGATCAACTCATCTGATCCATCTAGCTCATGCCATAAACATTTCAGTCAGAAAGTCTTGTGTTTGAAGAATCCTTTTTTTTTTTTCCTATTGGTGAGTAACTGCCTGAAGATTCTGCAGAAAGCTGGCTAACGTTTCATGAGATGCTTGTTGCCTGGTTGAAGAAGGCTGAGTCCATTCTTGTCCCCTGCATGTCCTGGTGCAGTAAGAACCATCCTAGAGGTGTCTCACTGCTCCATGTAGCTGAAGGTCATTACCAGAGCAGCCTGTCTAATCCCTGGGTTTGGCATTTTGTGAAAGCTTTGAGCTGTGGTGGGCTGCCCTGAATGGCCGTGTGAGTCTGTCCAGTCTACTCTGGGAAAGCCTCAGCAGGGGCCACCCCACATCAGCCTTAGTGAAAAGAAAGACTGCCATTGAATGGGACCTAGAGTTGGGTCATTGACATGAGGGTGAATGGGAGTGTGAGGACTGTAAGAAAAATGGAAATGAAAAATGAAAGTTAAAAAGTGAGATCTTTAAACATGTACCGCATGTTAGTTGTCACTACTTATCACTCTCAAGTGACCATGGGCCTGTTAAAAGTTTAGAATTAAAATCCTTGATGTATTCTTTGTAGGAACAAAAGCTCCTGAATTATGCAGCAGCCTAAAATGTTTGTACTACAGGTGACTCAGCTTCTCTATGCATTATTTAAAGAGTCCTATGATATCAGTCTGCTGCTACGTAACTGCCATCTATACCACCCTTTCTCGCTGACATGTTTTTACAAATCACTAATTCTAACTGCAATCATCAGAAACTGTCCTACTAATGGACTTCTGCAGTATGCATTCATCTTAATCTAGGTTTGTGTCCGTCTCCAGTAGTATTTTAAATATATTGTAGAATGGACAGTGAATCCTTTCTAATTTTGGAGAATGAAAGCTGGAAACATATTTGCATTTCTAGTCTAAGAAAAACATTTCAAGAACATCTATGGTCTATGCTAGGAGTCTGTCTGGAAGATGTGGAGCAGCCTTAGAACAGGTTAAGATGCTCAAGTGCTCTGTGAATAGGAAGAAACAGGTAGAAACAGCAGCTTGCAAGTGGTTAAACCATATGCCAAGACAGAGACCTAGACCCAGACTCAGGTTGGCATTTTAATATTCTTGTGATGCAGATACAGAAAAAAAAGCATGAGTTATGGCTTCATTTCAAGCCTCAATGAAAAAGTCACTGACCAGAAACCACACATCTCATACCACCTGAATGAGATGTGTATTTCTTTTGTTTTTGTTGTAATGTTGCTTAAAGAAATTGGTCTGAACATTTAAAAAATATTAAGGGATTTCCTCAAAGGTTAATTTTCCATTATCCACGTGTTGATAAAAAAGATTTTCTTCAAATTGTCACTATAAAAACCCTCTCCTGTACTTCAAAGTGCAATGTACAAAACAGAGCTGTAAAAGAGAATTTGTTTTCCAGGCTTAAAACTGAAAAGCATTACTCTGTGCTCATAACATGAATGAGATGCACAAAATTTTTTTAAAGAAGATTAAGATCCAATAATACCATTGGGAATTATTGTGGTGTCAAAACAGAGTTGGTGAGAGCACCATTTTATTGTCATACCACTTGTAAGGATGAACAGGAATTTCCAAATTAAAGTGTGAAATGTGTGTGTGTGAGTAAAATCCCTTCAGACTGAACCTTTTCATAACACTGGTGGTAATTTCTCTTCTCTTCCAAAACCATTTTAAAAGGCATTTTTGAACTCTCCTTAAAGTGGGGAAGAAAATATGGTTGGCTGTCTCTATAGTGATTGCAGAGGCTACCACCTCCTCATTACAGGAAAGAACTGCTGGATAAGAGTCAGAACTGAAAACCAAGTCAGAATAGAAAATGTGTTCAATTTTCATGCCCTCAGCTACACACAATAGTACTTCTTGATGATATTTACTATCAAGACCCATTTCCAAAGCTACTCTAGGTTACTCTGTATATTAACCTGTGCAGGACTCTGAAAGCCCTGCTGTTCTGGCATTTCTAGCTGAAAAAACCCCAAGGGTTAACAAGTAGTGAATATGTGCTCCCTCAGGTAGAGCACAAAGGAACTTTAGTGATTAAATCTGGAAAATGAATGGTTGGAGAGTGCTGAGGAGCTACTTAATGCTCCTACCTTCTCAAATGCCTGCTAAGATCGGAAAAAGTAAAGTGTATTTTGCCCTTTAGAAAAAATTAAAAATAATGTCAATTATGACACTAATATTGGAACAAAAAATGCAGATGCCATATGGTGTTATGACATATACAAACAAAGTGAAGAGACATTTACTGTTGAGGTGTTAGTGCATTCTCTAGTATTGCAGTAGTACCTAGGAGCCTTATTCATGGACCAGGGCCTTATCAAGAGCAAAATACCATGCAGAGAGAAGAAAAATGAAGAGATTCCAGCATCAGTGGGGATCATTATAGGCCTCAACCACCTAAACATACCTGAGCCAGATCCTATATTCTGGTATGAAGGAGCCTGGTTTCATTTGTGAAGAGAACCCTTTAGGATTCATCCTGTTACATATGCATCGTCCCTTTGGATTCATCCTCAAAAGATGACTCTTGCCAAAGACACACAATTCTCAGACCTTTTCAGCTGGTGGAGAATCCAGCAGGTTTCTAATATGTCACCTAAGACATACACATTTTCTATAAACAATGCTCAAAGAGAGAGATTCTTGCACAGGAGATGATGTCATGGAGATGCTGATGCTTACCTAAAAAAGTGGTTACATTATGATATTCAGAAAAGAAGAAATTACCTTTTATGTTCTGTTTTAGGAACTGTTTCTATGTCTTTGTCTGGATATAAGAATTTTGTATCAAAACTGAGTATGTTGGTAACTCACAGTATCTCCTCTTAGCCTTTGATGTTGCTTTGCTTGCTTTCTCTCCACTACCTCCTCTTTGCAAGCAATCAGCCTGCATCACTTTAGCCTTAGCCAGACTCAGCCTGCAGCCAGCTGGCTTTCAACTAACCCCCTGACTTCTGTGAAATATCAAGGAAACAAGGATCTCATTTCTCTGGCTGAAATTATTTTCATTGTAAGCCATCAGTAGGCCTTTATTTTTATTTCTGGCACAGAACATGGTCCTTGAAAGACTATATGATAAGAAGAAGATTCATCATCTGCTGAAGAGTCAGCACACTCAGGTAGGTGGACCCAATAGCCCTATGATTGCAGAATACTTCTGAAAATTTGGCCTTTGTCTCAGCGAGGCATGAAAGTCTTCGAAAATCTGGCACTACACATATAAATACATTGAATACAGAGCAGTGTTAAGAAAATGCTTAGTTCACAAAGAGAAATACTTGAGGCCAAAGATGCCTCAAGAAAGGACCCCTTGAGTTAGAGTCCCACTCCTTGCTATTGAGGGGGTGAGTGTCAAGTAGAAGGGACCAGTCTCTTTTCCATGGTGCCCAGTAATAGGACAAGGATAATGGGTATAAGCTACTACATAAGAAGTTTCACTTTAACATGAGGAGAAATTCTTTACTGTGGGGGTGACGGAGCACTGGAACAGGATGCCCAGAGAGGTTGTGGAGTGTCCTTCTCTGGAGACTTTCAAAACCTGCCTGGATGCATTCGTGTGTGGCCTGCCCTTGGTGATCCTGCTTTGGCAGGGGGGTTGGACTCGATGGTCTCTAAAGGTCCCTTCCCACCCTTAAGATTCTATGATTCTATTGCAGGCAGCTGTGCTGTAAATCCTAACCGTACACTGATCACACTTCAACATCAATGTAATTAAGTTGTGGAGCTGCCCCTAATAACAGTTGTCCTAGTCCTCTGGGGATTTGCACCCTTTTTCTAATATTCAGGATAAATTTATTAACAGCTACTGTCTATCCATTTGTTATTGTGGGAGCAGTGTCTTTTAGTTTGAACAGCTCTTAGCCTCTAAGTTTATAGAAACTTAGACTGATGAGTTTATAGAAAGCAGTTAGAATCCCCACAACCTTTATTCTCTCAGGGTAAACAAACCAGCATCTTTTAATCTCATTTCAGAAGATAAATTCTTCATTTCCTTGATTATTGTAGTCCTGTTACAGACTGAATTAATCTTCCTTGCATCTGCAGTCCCCCATCCGGGACTGCATATTGTATTCCAGATGGCCTCATCATGGCCTTATTCTCTAAAAATGCCTCACAAGGGACATCTGAAACAAAATTACTTTTCCAGCTATGATTGACTAATCAAGCCAGAATTTTCTTTCTGGCACCTCCAGTGGGTGATCCCTAATTTATAACAGATCTTTTTCATTAGTTCAAGGGCGTAGTACCCTGCCTATGGGTTGGTACATATCTGAGAAAATGTTGAAGCGCTGGACCCTTGCTGCTCATGCAATCAGTTGAGTAATAGCCAGTTGCTCCAAGAGACTGATTCATGTCCTCACTGATGCTGGAAGTGCCCATTGTTCCTTGTTGACTATAGAAGGAACACAGAAATTTCACGTTCCTAAATTGGGTTACTTTGTTAGATATGCCAAAGTCTGGCCAAAGATGTGCAGCATGCACCTTGCATTATGTGCTGCAGAGTTTAATCTTGTTCCTATGACTCAAGGGCATCCATTCTCTTGTTTGCATCCCAGTTCCCACCATAACACCACAATTGCTGAAACTGATGTAGGACAAGTGATCACTGATTGCAGAAAGGCCCTGTACTGGCTTTTTCTGACATAAAATTGCATCCCTGGTTCCCTAGAATGTCAGTGATTCAGCTGTTTTCTATCTTCGTGTGTTTGAGTAATTCCTTATGCTTTATTCCACATAAGTGTCTGCTTCTCTTCTTTTTGGGCTACCCTTAGCACCAGTTTCTCCACTCTCCTTTTAGATAACTTCAATTTGTTTTTGTCGTACTATTTACATATGCAAAGTTTCTTTTGCTGTATGTTTTACCTTCCCTTGTGAAGTCTAGCTCATCTTGAGCTTTGGCAATTTAAACTTTGTATCTACGTTTTATGACATACACTTTTCCCCTTCCAAGCCCTTCAGATGCTCTGTTTATTCAAAATATAACCTTGAGTTAATCCCAGAACTGCTCTATACAATTCCCCCCCCTAATTTGCAGTGCATAATCTTGCATCTTTGATTTCAAGAACTTTCAAGACTTTTGCACATTCCAAGTTCTTGAATTGTTTAGTCCAGTTAAACAGTTTTAATTAATCTGAGTTATGTCAGTCCATAAAAATGTTCTTAATTTCTCTCGACTCTACTGTAAAATCCAAAGTCAGAGCTGCACATACATCTCTGACTCTAATGTATGTCTCAACAGAGTGCTTTTCTCAGCATGAATTTCAGTCTTTAATGACAACCATTTCACTATTTTTGCATGTTAGTACTAGTTGAGCTTCTCTAACTACTTTTCCTCAGCGTGGATATCCCATTTACAACTGGGTGGACCTTTTCCTTGCACAGATCTCAGGGTGCTTGTGCAGTGACTAAGCAATCTTCTTTGATTGCACTCTGTGCTTTGTGTGGAAACAGTCTTCAGTAGATAGTCTGATAAAAAATAGTAACAAATAAAGAAGAAAAAACTAAACCTGTGTTCTGTTACACTTCTAATTGTGGCTGTAGCTTTTTCCATGCCAATCAGTGAACTTGAATATGTAATGCCACAACAATTACAGTTCACTTGTATGGGAAGAACAATTTCTCAGATCTTCCTCTTAAGTTTACAAATACAGCTCAGACAAAGTTATATCTTTTAGCTTGGTAGGGGGGTAATGAAAGGAAAAATATGTGGTTTTTTTTAATCCAGATCTCAGTTAATTAACCAGATGACTTTCAACTAGATTAAACTAATTGCACTGAAAATTGCAAGGTGCATAACAGCAAAAGAACTTAGAAAATTTACAGGTTTAGTTATTAGGTTTATAATGCTACCTGCAGCAAATAACTGCATCTATTTTATTTTTTTGTCCTATGGTACCCAGTTAGGCCTGTTTCTCAGGTATTTGTGTCTGTTCTAGTACAACAGACACTGAGAAGAGGATCTTTAAAACTCAAGACTTGAACTAAAAATCCTCCTGTACGGGTAAGGCCTGAAGCAGACTGGTGGCACAGAGCACATGCTGACCACTGGGTTTCACATGCTCATTTGAAATAAACTATGGATTATGGACTTTGGTTGACAGCTTATTTGATTGACAGTTTAACTGCTCTGGTGTGCTCTTTTGTGTGCTGTTTCCTTTTCTCCTTCTCTTCTCGCTCCTTTCCCCCCTCCTCTTCATCGGCTTTAGCACTAGCACCTTGGAGATCCATATTTGATCACCCAGCCAAACTTCAGTGAGATGTGTTTGATTCCTTTCACAGTTTGTATCTTGGGATGTTTGGCTGAAGGTTTAGCTCCTTGAAATATGTTAAACGAGAAATGAGTTTTCAGCTATCCTTGTAGGAACTAATTAATAGGTCATATACGTGTTACTGAAAGCAAATGTTTATTGTTAATTTTAAAAATAAGGTATATTTGGACATTTTTTCATCCTCATAGGAGAAAAAAAATCTGCTACAACACCGGTTCTATGTACCTTTTAATTAGGTTATTTAATTAAGATGCTTTTGATCTTAACATTATTGTTCTGTACTGCAGTCCAGAGGGATTGATCAGTCTGAGATTAGACTTCCCATGGAAAACCAGCAGCACTGGGCTGCAAAACAGGATGATCTCTTAAACCACCTGGAAAATTCTCTTAAGAGTTGCCTCAGAACATGGAGATTAATCTTGACTCTGTATTTCAACTCCATTTAAATTCTTTAACTCTTTTGCTCACTGGAAAAGAAAAGAAAACTTTACTGCCATTCTGAAAGCCTTTTTTACAGGTGTCTGTGCATTTCAAGCACGTAGGAACTTATGTAGCATACAAGCTGGTGATTTAACTTGGGTTGTGGGAATAGCACTGGTAAAGGCTGAACAAATAAAATGAAACTGGTTCATTCATCATTTTAATAGTATTTAGCTTGCCTCATAAAGAAAGTGGCAGATTTTATTGCTCATACAAGGACTTATGCCACTATTAAAGAACATTGCTTCAGCTACTTCTGCTCTAAACTGCAGAGTGTTACAAACCCCAGTGGACTCAATTCTATATACTACTTAGCACCCAAGTGCTAACTAATAAAGCAAAGTGGAAGGGCAGTGTTTGGAAACAGCAATTGCCATATTTAAAACTGGATGGTAGGGGAAGAATAGTACCTTGAACAGAAATATTTGGCTCATCGTGTTAAGATGTTAGGTGTTTCTAGATTCAAATCTGTTGACTTTGACTTCATGTTGCATTAAAACAGCAAGGTGTAATAGGATTAAAGCTTTATTGAAACACAACTGATGCTCTAAAAAGCTTAGGTGGTACAACTCTCAGTCACTGTGGAGAAACCTTACTAGATACATTCCTAACTCTTCCTAAGCCCACCACTAATTTTCACCCAATCTCTGCATCTAAAATTTTTAAAAGAAAAACCTATCAGCACTGACAATCCATTTAGCCTCCCACAGATCCAGGACTTGTGCTGCAAAAATAAAGGATGAGAGAGAGAGATGAACTCCCTGTGTTTGGCCAAAAATATCATTTCAGAAATGTTCCCTCCAGAGAACTGCCGTGTAGATAGCTGCTGTATGCTTCTGCTTTGTGAAGCGGGATCCCTAGGCTGCTGATGTATTCTGTAGTCTATTTTTGCTCTGAATCACTGCTATAACTCATGGGAACTGTTGTTCATTCAGGACAGATGGTGCAGAGAAGTCAGTGAGACAAGGACCCAAATGACAAATCCCTGAGACGCTTTGGTGCCATTTCTGACACAGAGTGTTCATTTGAGTTTGCAGTTACAAACTGAGCACCTTTCTTACTGAACACTGAATTACTTTTTAAATGAAAAGCTGAAGTTTGCCCTTAAAAATCTGACACTGTCTGGAAAAAAAAATCCAAAATAATCATTTTGGAGATCAAGCATCAAACTGAGTAATTTTCCATCGAAATAAAGTTAAAACTTTTTACTCTGGTAATTTGCAATTTAAGGGCTTCCTAACTTTATGTGATACTATACCAAAGTAGTATCTGCTTATCACTTTCTTAATCGAGATATGATTTTAGCATCCATAATATCCTATGGCAGGAAGATCTTTAGGTGCTATGTGGATAAGTGCCACCTCTTTTTTGTTTTGAACCTATCACTGGCTCCTGTTATTTGATACCTTCTGGTTCTTTTATTTGCTGTGATGAGAAATCATTCCTGTTTACTTCTTCCTGGCTTTCTCATAGCTTCTCAGGTGTCTTTACCAGTTTCCTTCTCTCTATACCATTTCTCCTACAAGCTGAAGAGTCTCATCTGTGTATTTGCACTTTGCAAGAAACACACTCCACACTTTTCTCATCCTGTTGCTCTTTGTTGTATTTTTTTTCTATTTCTGCTATGCCTTTTTTGAGATGGGGAAACCCAAGGTGCACACAATAGTCAGTTTATGGATATGCCATTGACTTTTACTATGATATAATGATGTTCCTATTCTGTTCTTCTTGGGGGATACTGGTGGATGAAAAGCTGGACATGAACCAACAATGTATATTCATAGCCCAGAAAGTCAATTTTATCCTGGGTTGTATCAGAAGAAGCATGGCCAGAAGGTTCAGGGAGGTGATTCTGCCCCTCTGCTCTGCTCTGGTGAGACCTCTCCAGACTACTGGTGTGCAGCTCTGGAGTCCTCAGCACAGGAAAGACATGGACCTGTTGGACCAGGTCCAGAGGAGGGCCACAAAAATGATCAGAGGGCTGGAGCATCTATCCTACGAGGAAAGACTGAGAGAGTTGGGGTTGTTCAGTGTGGCGATGTGGTGGGTTAACCTTGGCTGAACGCCAGGTGCCCACCAAGCCACTCTATCCCCCCCTGGTTTGTTTTTTCCTCTCCCTTCTCAGCAGAGCAAAAATAAAGGGGAGGAAAATAAGATGAGAAACAAAAAACAGTTTAATAATAATAGAAGCAAAAGCCAAGCAAATCTGTGTGCGGAAGCAAAGGAAAACAAAGTTTTATTCTCTACTTCCCATCAGTAGGCGATGTTTGGCCACTCCCTTGGAAGCAGGGCTCCAAGAAGTGTAGCGGTTGCTCTGGAGGACAATGGAACGGCCCCTCCCCTCCTCCTCCTTCTCCCTAGCTTTATAGCTGAGTTGACGTCATATGGTATGGATTACCCCTTTGGTCTGTTCGGGTCAGCTGTCCTGGTTGTGTCCCCTCCCAAGATCTTGCCCACCCCATCCCACTGGGAGGGGAATGTTGTGAAGAGCTTGGTGCTGTGCGAGCACTGCTCAGCAGTAGTCACTACATAGGTGTGTTATCAACACCCTTCTAGCTCCCAGCACAAAACACTGCTGCTATGTGGAAAACCAGCTCAGTCAGACCCACTACAGGTGAAGAGATGGCTCTGAGGAGAAATTATTTCAGCCTTTCAGTACATAAAGGGGGCTTATAAGAAAGATAGAGGCAGACTTTTTAGCAGGGCCTGTTGTGATAGGACAAGGGGTAATGGTTTTAAACTAAGAGGAGAGATTGAGAAGAGATGTAAGAAAGAAACCTTTTACAATGAGGGTAGTGAAACACTGCCACAGGTTGCCCAGAGAGGTGGTAGATGTTCCATCCCTGGAAACTTTCAAAGTCAGGTTGGATGGGGCTCTGAGCAATCTGACCTACTTGAAGATACCCCTGCTTGTTGCAGGGGGGTTGGACTAGATGACCTTTAAAGGTCCTTTCCAACCCAAACTATTTTATGATTCTATTACAATACACAAAATAGTTTTAAGCTGCTGTTTTAGCAGAAGTATCTATTATAACTTAGAGTCCTGAGAGTTAATAGCTAGTTCTGAAACTCTCAAGGGCATGTGTGAGGTTAGAGCCGGGTTTCTGACATGCTGCCAGTCACTGCTCTGAAATCCAACTGCAGATTGTTGAAATCTTTTACCCCCATGACCCTGAGTAGCTCACTGCTGTCAGGGAATGCTCTTATCACACTGGTCATCTGCCTTTTACGTCCCTAAACAGGCATGGGCTTGAGTTCAGATCTGCTCCTCATTTTTCTTCGTTGACAAAATAGACCACTTATACTTACATTTCATTTCCTGCCATTTAACATCTCTTAACAAGAGAAAAATACTAATTTATAACCAACATTGTCAGTTATACCATAACTTAAATTTAATGCCTCATGGGTGATGTACCTTTTCTATGTGGAACATACATTTAAGGTAGAGCAAGTTTATAACAATAGCAACCTCAATGCCTTTATTCTGGTTGCAAGTAAGCACTACAAGGGACATACTGTGACTTCCACATCATGCATTTCTGGTGCAGGCAATTAGAAATAATGATTATGAAGATATGAATCTAGAGTTAGCCAGTTTGTTTAGATATATTGTTGTGTCATGACTGTCCATGTGTTATGGCTGTGTTGTCCCCTCCTACTCCCATTCTGTTTTTTTAAATTTTGGTAAGGTTTTGTCTTTAGCTGTTGAAGACAGCTTGGAAAGCAAAGACTATGACATTGCTTCTAGATCCACCAGTCATCTGCTTGGTATCCTATTCTGATTAAGTATGTGCACTGCCAACTTGAAGGCTTTAATTTTCATGTTTTGCTTAGTGTTTGGTTGGAGAAAAAGTAGGAATAATTGGCTGTAATAATAGACTGTTCATGCCTGCGAAGTAAAATGAACACATTCATGGGTTTGGTTCCTTCTGCTGTTGGTGCAGACTGCTTTATTCAAGCTGATTTGCAGTGGAAGCTTATCTCTAGGTTCTGGCTGTGAGAGGAAAAGTAAATAAGCCTAAGCAATTAGAGTAATGCTCATGCAGGTGCAAAAAGCCTGCACACAGCTCTATTTACTCTTGCCTTCAAGCCCCTTTAGTCATCATTGGAGAGCTTAAGTTGTACATGAGGCTTTTGTGTGGTCTATTTCCCACACAGAGTATTCAAGTGCTTCTATTTCACTATAGAAATCCTCAGCCCTAGAGACATATCTGGTACCAAAATAGCTCTGAGTATCTTCTCAGTCCTTGATGGAATGAGCCACTTCAGTGATGAGTGGACAAGCTGTAGAGTCTCCAAGGTCATTCAAAGGTTTATAGTACTGCTTAGCAGCACTGTAATAACAATAATAATAATTCTGATCTGTGATACTCTACAATAGATAGATAAAGGCAGCTAATGTAAAATGATAGGAATCAAAGGCTTCTGAAAAACATCTGCACTACCTTGGTAATTATCTGCACATCAAATGAAGTCTAAACCCCTGTGGAAATCAATATGCCACTGGGATTGTCTGTTCTGTAATTTAGTATTTTTTATAATTCTTTTTTCTTTGGTAATGAAATCTACTTTTGTTTGCTTGCCCTATTGCTACTTTAAAATTGAGCAGTTAAAAACATGTTGAAAGGATCCCCCCCCCCTCCGCCCCCAAAAAAACCCCAGCTTTATTAATACTGCTAAAATTCACAGTAACTGTTTATTTCTTTCTCTTGTGGTGCATCCTAAAAGTGAGCTATTTATCTATTAGGTTTGCATTAGTGGTGGCCTGAGGGGATAATTTCAGGCAGAAATTCTGTAATATTTTCTGCAGCAAAACTCTTTCTTTAAGGACAGATAAATCACAAGGCTATTGAACTGATGCTTCTATTCTCTGGTAAACTACAACAAAAAAGCAATGTGTATTTTAGTTTTGGATGGAGGATATGTAAAATTGACGGAGTCATAGATTTTAGGGTTTAAAGTTAATGCTAAATCAGCCAACATAATCTCATCTATAAATTAGTTCATTGAATTCCAGTCTTTCACTAAGGTCAATAATATACATTGGCTGAGGAACACCTATAATGTAAGCAAATTTGGTTGTATCTCCTGTTAAAATAATCCTTGTGTTCTTGTGTGTATCTCTCTTTTCTCTGGGGTTTGTTTGCTTGTTTTGCTCCCAACATATGATTGATCTCAGACATGGAGCTGAAAGACCGCTGAAAATTTGAGTATTTATCATCATCCCGTGTGAGTTATCAAACTTTGCCCCCACCTGCTACCACATCTCCCATCAGTTTTACTCTCCTGTGAAAGTCTCAGTCTATCTGTTCTTCTGTTGGTGTTTTGTCCTCCCAGACTGGTAGGATAATATTTTTTTTACCCAGACAGATTATTATGGGGAGGAGGGAGGAAAATGCTATTAAAAAAGGGAGCTGGAGAAATAAGAGAGAAGAGCCACCATCAAGCCAGTCTTTTAATTCACCCTTTCCCTTTGGGAATTGGAGGCCAGCCTCATATCTGAGTGACAAAACTGGCCCAAGCATCATACTAAAGTAGGTTATTTTGAGATTTTAGAAGAACTGTAGATGATGGGGTAGAATCAGGCAAGGAGGTTTTCAGGGGGGAGCCACACAAGAGTCTCAGGCTCCTAGTCTTTTCCCCTCATTCCTCTGGAGTATGGAACTTCATGTCTCCTCACTGCAATGTAGCTGACAACCCCTACCATTTCCCACAGCATTTGCCTTGATCTCACTCCTTCCTTTCCAAACTCCTGGGAGAGAATAAGGAAGATGGAGGACGTGAAGGACAGGGCCTACTGTGAGGCAAAAGAGATAAAGGTTAGGATGGGTAAGAGAAAGGAAGTTGTGAGAGCACTGCTGATTAAGACTTTCTGATCCTGGTACTACTAGGAGTAGCAGGAATATATGGCTACTTAAGAGATGTATTCAGTACTATCCCATGTCCTCCCCAGGCCATACCATGAATGTATGCCCACCATATTGTCTTCTGTTTCCTGTGCTTGCGCCCCTTGCTAAGACAGCAAACTTCAAACCTTTTCTAGACATCAAGCCTTCAGTTTTCCTAGTTTTGCAGTTGGTGGTACTAATTATGAGGAATGATGACCAAACCATATGAAAGTACTCATTCTGATGATTCATTTTTACTATGTCCTTTTTCTTTTTCCTTCTTATTTCAGTAGTACATATATGTAACATCCTTTTATTACCTGTGCAGAACATATCTGGCATCTTCTCTTCAAGTCACGTTTAACTTCTTGTTTGTATGTCATGCAAGTATTTTTTTTTCAATTACTTTTGTGTCTACCCTTCCAAGGTACTCTATCCAATTCCAAACCTGCCCACATCTACCCTATTCCAAATCTATCACCTTACAAGCCTGTTCTGTCTTCCTTTTTAATGGGGAAGCAGTACATCATGTGCCTGAAAGCCATATGTATCTCAGGTACATCTTCATTGAGTTAACTGTTATTCTTTTCTGCAAATTCACTAATTCTGCTTCTATGGGTAGAGATACTCAGCATTGTCTGGGTTGCTGTATGTACATGATAGCAGAATAAAATATGTACTTGTAATACACCTGAACGTAACAGGAGCCAGGTATAAAGAACACAAGTAAGAGCACCTCACTGGTAGCTGATTCTACATTCAGGCCATGAGAAATATCTGGATCATTCAATACTTGCTTGAAGAGAT
Organism: Eurystomus gularis; assembly: GCA_013400335.1. NCBI lineage: Eukaryota > Metazoa > Chordata > Aves > Coraciiformes > Coraciidae > Eurystomus > Eurystomus gularis. The sequence goes on along the minus strand of VZZY01018783.1, from coordinate 48,964 downwards.
ACAGAAGGCATCTGCTACAAGAAGCGAAGGACAGTAACTACTAGCCTAAGTCATAAGTCTCTTTGGTAGATCATTAGTTGGTCTGTACTCAATGCGTTCACATTAACTTGACAACTGAAATATAAGATTTACTTGCCCTTTATTTTGGCTTTTTTACAAATATGTTTAAATCACCCTCTTTTTCATAGTGCAAATATAAGGTGTTTTTTTCAATTATCATGAAGAAATTAATCTTGCAGACACTTGGCTGCTTACTGTTTTGAATTATTTCACTTCTATACTTGTTTGTTTAAAACAAAAAAAAATGTATTAAATCCTTCAGCTATTTTTTTGAGGGAAGATGTAGTTGGAAAACAGATTTGACAGTTGGGAGGTTGGCAAATGCAAGAAACTATTTTTATCCATCTTGGAGATTTTTCATTCTTCATTGCAGCAAAGCAGGTGACTGGGTTTCAGACCTAAACCTAGATGATTGCTGCAAGCATACAGCCAGTCACTTATGAGTAACCACTATTATGTTTAAAAAAAGAGGGAACTTTTTATTTAAAACGTATTTAACAGAGGTTTGGATACAGCACTGTCTAGAGAAAATGTACTGAGTAAGTTGAAATTTTTATTTGTGAGCACACAGCAGCTGGGGAATTCCACTCTGGAAAGGCAATTTGATGGACACAGGGAAAGGTGGAAGATGCTTGGGAGAAATAAACCTGGAGTTCATGGAGGTGAAAGGACAACCATGCATAGGAACTGGTGAGTGAAGCTGCGGTTCTTCAGATCCAGTTAAGTGCTTTGCCATTCAACACCCACACTTCGAAATACCAGGAAGTGCTTTGACAGCTAGCAGCTCTATAAGACATACCCCTTCTCTAGAATGCATTCTTAGTCCCTGTTTATAGGAAAAGTGCTGCTGAAGCCATATGCAGGATAGCAGAATTCTTAGACTGGATTTAAGTGAAATAATTCTAAAACCCCCATGAAGTGCAAATTAACTGTAAAGACTTTCATTGGGATCACCATTTTACTGGGATAGCTCCCAGGGAATGGATGTAATCTCATGAGAATGGATGGCAGTATCTGCGGATTAACTGGAAGAGTGTTAGCAGAGGTTGAGCTTAATGGGGGGAGGCTCTGGCAGGTTTCAAAGCGTGTTCAAGGTTTTTCCTAGCTCGCAAGGATAAGGTCTACTTTTGTGTTACTATTGTCAGATGAGAATTTATTTAGGAATGAATCTCATCCAAATTTTTTGCATACAAACTCTTCCTTCCACTAGCAGATTCCCCACCTGTGATATAACGAGGGAAATACATATTTTTGAAAAGTCAGACCATCTGCCTTCCTGCAATAAATATAACTAGAGATAGCTATAAGGTACCTCAGCAGAGAGACGAAAAGTAATTCTGCTGTTGATGACACAGCAGACGAGACAGGGTTGACAGATGTTTGCGATATTTTAACAGCTACATTACTAGACCTCTACTCTGTCTGCCTCGGTTAAGTGTTAAAAAATTATTCCTAATCTGACCACTTCAGGTCTTATTATTATATGCTTAGCTTTATAGAATTGTTGAAACCCCAGCTAGATCACGTATACAGTTTTGCCTTCAAAGTTCCTTTAAGCGCCATGTTGAAGGTATACCTCCAGTCCTTGCTTGTACTGACTTTTCATATCATTTCTCTGTGAAACAATCTGTGTTCCTCTAAAATTCTTGGCATCCCAATTTAATATAATTCAGAATGTCTTATGCACTGTATGTTGTTATATCTATTGATATTGCCCTTTGGTTATCCTTAATTGCTTCTATAAAGTCACTGAGATTAAGAACTTTTACTTTGAGTTTAAAAACTCTCTCCTGGTACAATAATATTCTGCTAAGAAGGTTTTGATTTAAGACCTCCCTCTGTTTAACTTGGCTTATGCTTAAATATTTGTACTGCCGAATTTTAATTCTTTGTACTGTACCCAGGGATTCAGGGCAGAAAAGTTTGAGTGCAACAGTCATACAAATGGTTGATACAGACTCTATCAAAGTTGCCGAACTTGCTAATCTCTATATTTGCAATGTTTTTTAAAAAATTGTCAGTTAACTTGTCTATTGTGGTATTAAATAACCCTAGCTGCCAGAGCCAAGCTGTGCAGAAGGCAGCTACACAGTTATTAAACACATTAAAGTAGAAGATACCAACAAAGAGAATTTTCCTTTCCTCCTAGCACCTTTCATTTGGTGCAGGTGTTCAATTATATTTCAGGAGTTATAGTAGAAAATCCATGAAAACAGGTTATTCTCGAGAGTCCTGTTTTACTATAAAGACAGCAGTTTACACCACCATTCTGCTCCTTCTTCATTTCCACTGTCAATTCCTGTTACTTCTTTCCACCTTGCAATCTATTGCACTCTTCTTGTGTGAGACCAGATCTCCCACTGACAAACAGTGGCCATGGAGAAACCATTCCCCTTTCCTCTCTAGCCATCATTTTCCAACCATCAGCCTGCTCCCATTAAGACTGTCAATCATTTGAAGACTTCTTAAATTCAACCCCCCTGTCTGGACATGAAGCTTTCTTCCCCATCAGTGACATCCTACTCTCTCCTCTGCTCACTGCAAGCATGATTTCTTTACTTTTCTACCCACATTGTCCTCTCTAGCTCTATTATGTATCTGGGCACCTATTGAGGCCACTTTTCCTGCTCACCTCATTCTCTAGCAGCTTTCTTCTACACAGATAAGTCTTATGTGGCAAATACACAGCATACATTTCTAATCTAGCAGGAATATGTAAATACAGTGTTTTTACTCCATAAGAAGTGGAGTGACTTTATAAGGATTTAAGGATTTTGAGCCTATGCAAAGTGTATTGTAAAAAAGCCAAACCCACCAGCAAAAAGGCAACAAACCCTTGCCAAGAGCCCCCTAACCTACTATTTCCTGCAGTGGCTATGTACCAATAAAAGCATTTCATACTCTAGAAGAAGTGTGGGGTGGAGCTTTGTGTTTTGTATAGAAAATCATAGATCTCATCAGAAAGAAGCATTCATCCAATTACTGAGTAGTTTTCAACATGAAAAGGCACAGCTAAGAGTTGACTTTGGTACCTATATCTGTTCCCCAGAGTTTTGCTATTGAATTGTACAGGTGCTTAAAAATAACTATGGCATTTATACTGTGAAACATACATTGACACTTTAAAACCTAATCTTGCCACTCTTCCTCGTCAGGCAAATACTTGCTTGAAACTCACTTGATAGTGTAATGGCACAAATAGAAAGTCCTAAGAAAGTAATTCATTTGGAAGACAGAATTAAGAATCTTGGTCTCTCCTAATTGTGTTAGCAAATTTTGAAATAATGAACAAGAACTTCCTATCCTGCAGTATCAGAAATGTCTGCAGAATTACTTAGAGCATCTGTTACTGATGCAGGAGGAAGGAAGAGTCTGACTGGGATGGGAAAAGATGTGTGGACACACTGCAAATGCATCACACAGCATAGGGCTACAACAACTCTCTTCAAAACCCAATATGCTGCTACAAATCCGAGCTCACTTTAGTGTGTTTGTCAGAAGGAGGACTGCAAGTAAAAACAAGAGCAGGTAGAGAGGCTCAGAAAATTTGTAAGAGGATCTCTGTAGAAATGACATTCCTCTGAGGCTTTCTCCAACAGTTAAGACCAGTTAAGACCAGGATGATCTAAGACCTTAGAGCTCATCAGATTTTGATTTATAACCCCACAGGCTTTAAGCTGCAGGGACAGCCTTCCAGTTGTGCAAAACTTTTGTTCACTTCAGGTTAAATCTGATCTCCCCTTTATAATGAATCAAAGCTTTTGTAACCCTCAGGCTTTGGTAAAGGAGTTGTTTTGTTTTAAAAAGCACTGTTGAAACAACAGGGACAGCAAAGCCAGCAAAGAGCAAAATATGAGATTTTGTACCCTGCTAAACATAGAATGATATTTAGGAATGCTACTTGTACAGTCATCTATACAAGGCCATATCCTCTAACCCCAGCATAATACCTAACAGTTACTGACATTGAACTTAGAGAATCATGCCTGGAATATGTGTGTAATGTTTAGATAATGTATGTAAAAAGAAAACCCTCTGAAACTCTCATCATAAATGTCCTAGCAGTGAGTAGCTATCTGTTAATTCTGCAGTACTTGTGCTTAATAGAGCACAGTAAATATGAAAACCATATTTAGAAAAGGCAATATGCTTCAGGCCCTTGAGGAATGCTCTGCATACTTAAGCAAAGATTCCTGATTTGTTTTTAATATTTGTTTTGCTATTCTTCCCAGTTTGATACATCGTTTTCAAGAAAATCCATTTTCATGACACAACATTTTAATGTATTGGACAATTCTTTTTCTACTCGAATTTTTGAAGTCTTCAGTCCTTTTTTTTTCTTCTCAAGAAAGATCACTTAAAGTGTATTTCTCTTTTAGGATGCGAAAGAAGAAATATAGATATCCAGGGTAAACATAGGAAGAGATTCATAACTTCGAATGATGGAATATTTTTGCAGCCACAGGAGCCTGGTATTTATCTCTCATAACCTCATCTCACCATATACAAGCAAGGCACTGGATAAAGCTGCTTGTCTAGACTCTAGTCAGTGGAAGATGTGTGTCCCAAGGGTGGTTATGCCTGTGTGCCAGACACCTGTTTTAAGATGATAGTCACACCGTAGAGGTGTTTCTATCTCTGACTTGACCAGACAGGAGCCTGAGGACTAGCTGAACCCTTACACTTAGTTAATAAGCTAGAAGTAGGTGACATGAAGCACACATTTTGTCTTAAGTTGTGACTAGTACTTCCTTGTATTAACTTTGTTGAGAATCTAGTAGGTGGCTGAGAGTGAAGCTCTTAGGAAAAAAAATAAGATAACCTCTAGTTCACTGCTCATTGCATTTCCATTTTTAATATAATGGCATATTAGTTTTCTATCAACCTTCTAGAACTTCTCCGTGGTTCTTAGATTTCTTAGTAATACATATTAAAACCTCAAATGCATGACTGATATGGTAATTTCAAAACTTGAAACTGTTTAGCAGTTTCAAAAAGTTGCCAAGTTACTCAAAAGTTGCTTAGTTAAAACCATCCATTTTTAGTTATCTGTGTTTCCTATCACCCTCAGATACTGTCAAAATACAAAATATTTTGTCAGCTCATGACATAAAAATATCTTATTTTCCTGAACACAAAAAGCTCGACTTCTCCATTACAGCACTAAAGCCAATGTACACTTCACCATGCCTAGGAGGTAAAATACCAAAATAATTGTTTAAATTTCTTCTAGGTATATGAACTTCAGCTGCTTTATTATACCTAATATATTAAAAATTCCTTTCCTGTATCTTTTTGCTTCCTCTATCTATTTTTTATATTTTAGGGCTTGTAATTGGTATTGAATGCTATCAGTTCTTCTTTCAGTAGCTACTTGCACAACTTCCATTTTATGTAGCAATTTTTACTTCTTCCTTTAAAGTTTTTTAATCATAGCTTCCTTCTTTTTTATTCCTAAATGTGACATCTGTTTTTAGCAAAACAATGTGAATGGTGATTGATAAGCATTTAAAATCTTTTCTCCCAGATGGTTTGGCTCAAAATAATTACCAGTTTTGCAAGATTCACTCTTTTTTTTTTGCATTAAATACTTATATCATTGGTTTAAATTTTACTCCATGTACAAATATCAAATGTAACAAATTCATCATCTCTCACCCTTAAGGTACAACTCATTTTAGTTCAAAGATAAGTCTCTGTATTTATCATTGTGAAGGCAAAGAGAGAACTCCTTCAGGTTTAATGCAGCATTCTCGTAATCAGGAAATTGTTGCTATAATTTTTTTTTTACCACTTCTAAAGCACTCTGTACTGGCTGTAAGTGACCATCAACATAGGTCATTAAAAGTAAAGATGACAGCATTTTTTTCTCCTGTGTGCTACAAATAGCTGTTTATAGAAATACTGCATAACTTGTTGCAGTGTTATGGTCTGTAGCAGGCACAGACCAGCATGTGATCTGCCTCTGCCTTCTATTAATAATTGAGGAATATTCAAAACAACTATTTTAGAATTGCCAGGCACAATACAGAGTGCCATTTGCAAGCTCTGCAATCCACTTGATCTATCCCAAACAAGTTAATTTAACCATTTTAGTCACACAAGTGCTTTCCATAAACTTCAGTCACAGTTTGGCACCCATACACACATATTGCTTCCAGTTCTTCTAGTTTATTACTCAATTCTTAGTGCTAGCATATAGGCAGTCAGAGTTTCTTTTCATACCCCTTGGTAACTGGATTGGTTTTATACTTGATACCTTGATTTTATGGCAAATGAGAACACTATTTTTTCCTTTCAATTCCGTTTTCTTTATTTAGGTTGATGGCTGGCTGGTACAGCTCACCAGTTCCACAGACAGTGCTTTCCTATTTGCTCTAGCAGGGTACAGCTAAAGTGAACAGCTTCTTTTCCTCATAACAAATGGATCAGGATTCCACAGAGCCCAAATTTAACAACTAAAGCCACATACCTAGTTAGCAACTGTCTTCCTGGGCGTCCTGCTTTCTATTGTGTTTTCCTTGTAGGCTAGGAAAGCTCTCTGACCAGGAATTACATAGCTGGTTCCTGTCTTTCAGCAGTCTACTGAGAACTCTTCTTTTGGAGACCATAAAGCTAGCTGGCATTAGCCTCTATGGGAAAATTACCATTAAAATTCCTCATTTTAGTCTCTGAGCCTTTGAAATTGTGTTAAATCAGCTGAAGGAAGAGTATATGCAGTTAAAATGTTAGAAGCAGGCAGAGCCATGCCCCTTTAGCACTCTTTTGCAAAAGGGCTTCTGGCCCGTATTTCTTCTTCCTCATGGAATATATTGTCACTCCTTATTTTTCATCTCTTGCTATTTAACCAGAAGAAAAATTCCTGGAAGTTGAGCAAGGAAAAGCTGGGCAAGACCGTGTAGTGAGGGTTTATCAAAATCTCATTGCAGCAGATAAAGCTAATTATGTATGTCATCATGAAGTGAAATAAGCCTGTTCAAATGAATTTCTTCTCTGTGATATGTACTGAGCTTTTACATCACTGTAACTGGGAACTCTTAGATGTAGATACATTAATATAACATTACGAAAATTCACAGAGGAGCAGAGCAGGTACTGAGGAGGCATCTAATGGGGAGATAATTCTCCAGTCACTCTGGGAAGGGAAGAGGAGACAGCTGCTTTCCTTGTTGCGGAACATCATGCCGGGGTATTGGCATCTCTCATGTCTACCGACTATATCACTCCCAAGGGCACTCTAGGAAGAAATATGTAACTGCATGAAAAATAGGAGTGATTAACCAGAGACATTCAGCCTGAGGAGAAAAAGCCCTGATTCCTGTGATCTGCTGGCAGTACCCAGCGCAGGGGTCTCTCCTGCTCGTGTCGTGGGCTTGTCCCCATTTCCAGCCAAGGACAGAGGGGTATCACCACTCTTGGGATTGCTCCATGGGAGTGCTCTGATCACTCAGCTTCCTTTTCATGTCAACACCATGAAGTCAGATGGCTTGAGATTTACATGTGGGAAATCTTAGAGCAGCAGGTCGACATGGCCATATTTTGCACTCCCTACATTTTCTTACTAGGCTGGTTTTGGAGATCTATCAAAACTGAGTTCCTCACTGAGACATCTCTCCTTAGTATCTTGGGTATTGAGTATTGAGTTGGCTGTACTCTATTAGAAGGAATGAAATCTACCTTGATAAGACAGACTCAATAATTGGTAACATGGAGATCTCTGATGGCCTTTAATCTGCTTTCCTGAGAAATTTCCTGAGAAATTAAAATTTTACTTTATTTGGTGTCTTTTGTCTATGTATACACTGAATTCTTTGATATCTCTCTCTATCCACACAAAAAATCTGAAAGAAAAATTGCTAAAATATTTAAACAGGGGAGCATAGAAGTTTTGAAAGAAACCTTCATGTATCAGGTAATTTGAGACGAAAACATCCTGGTGTATTGTACTGTGCTCTTTTCCATTAGTCCTGCAACACAAAAAACTATGTTTTATGATGAAACAGAATCTGTTACTACTTTAACATCATTAACTTCATTAAGCTTACTACAGCTGGTGCATAAAGATCAGTTCAGAAAATTGGGCTTTAAAAACTGCATTGAGAGACTTGGGCTAATTTTATTAGAGGTTTTAATTCTGGTTCTCAGTCTAGTAGTTGGATAACTGTAAAAGAACTATTTATTAATTTAAAGCTCACACAGCTGATTGATGCATGCTAATGCATTTTAGATTTAATAATCACATCTTCCTTAATTGAATTGTATTTGCTCAGACAGAGCATATAATTAAATCAAGTCTTTTCTAATCCTTCTCATGCCAGATTATTCTATGGTACATTGGGGAAGAATTGTCAAAAGTATGAATTTAGTTAATTTAACTCATTGAAAAAATCTGTAGTCACATTGTGAACGTTTGGGATAAGGTTTAGGACAAGAGGAAATGTCCTCAAGTTGTGCCAAGGGAAGTTTTGATTGGACATTAGGAATAATTTCTTCACTGAAATGGTTATCAGGCATTGGAACAGGCTTCCCGGGACAGTGGTGGAGTCCCCATCCCTAGAGGTATTTAAGAGTCATGTAGATGTAGTGCTTAGGGATATGCTTTAGCAGAGGACTTGTCCATGTTAGGTTAGTGATTGGACTCGATGATCTTTTCCAAGGTCTTTTCCAATCTAGACATTTCTGTGATTTTGTAGTAATCATTTTTTAAAATAGAGATGTATTTTCCCATATGTTCTGCAATAATTAAGAAATGTATAGAAGCAGAAAGACGGAAAATACACCTAGGAAGGAAAGTTTTAAGAAAATGCAGCAAATTTATACAGCAGATAGTGAAATCTGCATAGCACATGACCAGGAAGCTACTTCAGACAACTGCTCTCAAATGCCTTTAGGGAGAACAAGGCTATCACAGAGAAGACATAGAAAACAAGGCCAATACATAGCTAAGAAATCACAGAAGACCAGACTGAGGAAATACTTTACTAACATACTCTGATGTGCTTGTGTATACCAGCTCAGTTGTTTTGAAGATGCAAGTCCCAGACCAAGGGTATTCGAAGACATAAAGGATTAAAAAAACTGGCTAAAATAAGGGAGGAAAGTAATATAGAGCTGAGGATGGATTTCAGGAAGAGGTACCAAAGGAAAGAAAAGCAAGAAAGGTATTTGTCAGGAAAGAGATTTATCTGTCAGCTGAACTTTTTATAATCCACTTTGCCCCTCTACTAAAAAAGTCGCAAGAGGAGGAGGATAGAGTTTAGACATACAGAAGCTTAACACCTTTTTCTGATTGCTGTGGACCTTTTGATAGAAGAAAAATACAGGAATGTAATTCATAGTGAGATGTTCAAGCTTGGCATTTTCTTCTTTTTATGATACATTAGAGGAACTGGATATATGGATGTGCTACCAATGCATCTTCTGTGTCCATGACACCTTAAAGTATTTTTTTCTGCAAAACAGAATTATGGAAATAAGCAGCATCTTTTTTTTTCTGATAGATTATGTCGTGCCTTGAGTCTAAATTACTGACCTGATCTCATTTTTCCATCAAATTATAGAATTCATCCTTTTTAATAAACAACATTGGTTTTTTGGTTAAAAAGTGACCTGCAGCAGAATCTGATTTCTCTTCTTGATTTCCAAAGAGTATAATGTTATTAAAGATAACACTATGAGGCTATAGTGTTTTGTGTGAGGACTTTGATCTTATGCTGTATGGCATTTCACTTGAAGAATGATTTGCTCTTAATATCATAGTCAACCTTGTACCAGCAAAGGTCTTACAGAGATTTGTTTCCTTGACTACCCAATGTCAGATTGAAATGTAATTCCATAGCAGTAAAAGGAAAAAAATTAAAAATGACACTGGTGTATAATTAATAACATATCACAGAAAAAAATCTGGTTAGTGAAGTGCTGTCAAGGTTCTGCTTGTAAAGTAAAGGCATGCTTTTCTTTGCAAGTGATTTGTGAAACATATGCAGGATAATTATTATTCTTCCTAGAATAAAAAAATACTAGTGTTGGTCTTTAATGTTTATTTATGGGCCAAGCATGCACAGACTGAGGTCAGTAGGAATATTGCTTTTCTGAGCAGAGTACATCAGTTCATATGACTTATCACATCTGTAGGCTTTTGCTCCTTATCTGAAATAAGGCCAACCTAGAGAGCATACACTATGTAGAAGAACATTATAATAAAAAGTGTTTACATCTGCACCTCCTGCTAAAGATCTTCTTGTCACAGTGTCATCTGGAAATACTCCTGAGGTTTTCAATTCAGTGAATGCCCCGTGTCTAACATGAGCTCAGGGTAAAGGCACTGGTCGACTTTTCTCCAGCGCTTTTGGAATGCAACTCTGAGCAGAAAATTTATGTTATAAACATGGATACTTTGTCTAAATTCCATGAATGCAAACAAACCTGGCCTTAGGCAGGGGAAGGGGCCTATTGTTCCTGGCCTGAGTTCCACTTAAATATACTTTTTGATATAAAATATAGATGAGCAGGGTAACACTGCACATACTGATTGCTCTTTTAAGCATGATCTAGCTGGCTGCTCACCTTTTTCAAGTGCTCAGGGCTTGATACTCCAGGCACTATATATCTTCTGTGGAAAAAGTTTCTTCTCATTTTATAACTACTGTATCCTGCTGACTTGGGACCAGTTCTTTAAGAAAACAGAAGCACTGAGGATCTGCTATTTATAAATGAACAGAATCAGCTCATTGCCTAATCCTACTGCCAGCAGGACCAGCTTGTTGGAAACCAGAGTGGTTTTACTTGCTACCACCCTCCTTAGTGTCCTCCAGCACTGCAGTTATGCTTGAAAAAAATATCTTACCTATCAGCTTATTAAAAGCCTTTCTAAGCTGGCTAGTCAGCTTCACAGTCTGTGCTCTTTCTACTACCAGTTTAGATGAAGTTGACAAAATGTGCTTATAGTACCTTCCTATGTATGTACTGTCTTCACATCAGTGGCATGCCTTGCCAGGGCAGAGCCCTGCAAGATAATAAAATGCTAAACAAATTATAGCTGGAGGGAATGGAGATGGTGTTGATTGACGCCAATTCCCTGAATTCAATGAATAGTATCTCCTGAGGTTGTGTTAGTAACAGGTTGAAAGAAGAAATGTTTGTTTCTGAAGGAAAAAAGAAAACAAAAAAAGTACAAGATTACATAGTACATCTCTAGTGAGCAAAGAGGACTCTGCTGGAGGTACCAGCCACATTGTGCTAACAAATTTCACCAAAGATCCTATGATGTTTGTGATCCTACACACCTGTAGAACTGTTCTGTGAGCATAAGGTATGTAATAAGAACAAGACAACACACAAATCAGTCATACTCCATCCTCTTTTCATTTTCTCTCCACAAAAGTAATTTTCTTATCTCAATTAATTCCACATTCTTTCCTGTGCAGACAAAATGACTTGGTTTTGAGCTCTGTAGCTGCTATACTATTTCCAAAAAATATTTTTCTTTATTTAGAAATAAATTAGATTATAGAAACAGATGGCAGAGACCCCCTATAGGGACCTCGAACAAATGGACCAATACTCTGCATATACATGCCTTGTATTTTTCTTCTTTTTTTTTTTTTTGTGTATATATATAAGTAATTGGCATCACATATTAGATCTAAGAGAACATAGGAAGCCTATTGATCTGTTTTGTAGGCAGTGTAGAAGACCTAGAATTTATTTGGAAATTTGCTCCTGTGCTTCTTGATGACCTTGGCCAAGACACTTCGCCCTTCTGTGCCTTTTTTCCACATTCATAGATGACACCAGCTTTCATGAAGGACTTTGAGATGTGGAGTGCCTGCTACAGAACACCTTTACAGACTTATTCTTACTACTTCTTGCTTTCCCTTTCTTTGTGGTGAATTGGCAGATAATCACAAATGACAAAGCCACTTACAAGGAAGACACAGGTCAAAGATACCACATCTTGGAAATATTTCTATTATTTTCAGCAGCTATTTCTGTTCCCAGCTGGTCAAGATGGTAGCCCCAGGGGGTATCCTGAGAGACAGAGACCAAACCATGGGATCAGGATGAAGAAAATGGTAAAAAAACTTCAAGTATAAGAAATAGGTACTGGTGGCCAAGAGATAAGACACATGTTGACAAGAGTTCTGTCATCATGCAACAGCAATGACGTTGGAAGTGAGAACATCCCCTACTAAAAGGATGAGACAGAGCAGAAGAATAGTCCCATGGCTTTGGGAAAAATGGAAAAAAAGTCATAATGCCATATTAATCTGCAGCAATTAGGAAGAGGCTGGACTGCTTTACAAGTCTCTTGGAAGGAAGGATTGCTCTGCCAGCCACATAAAAATGAGAACAATGGGAAATGAATATATTCAGAAACAGAGAAAGGACTGAGGATGCCTGAAAGCCTGTGTGCTTGTATGAGGCAGAGTCACATTCCCAGCTTACCCAGGAGGATTCATTTATCTGACTGCAAAATTAATGGATCTACTCAGTGTCAGCCTGTGTAGTTGCTACAGGTGTTAATGTGTGTTGGTTTAAAAGGCTGGTTCTATTGCCTGTTTCACCATATTTATTTTACCTGGAAAATGAGTGTGAAAAGAGTTAGTGAGAGATGGACATTTTAAACACAATATGCCTGTAAACATAAAAAGCTGAAACTTAAAGTTCTCTTAGAAATGCATTATTTCAACTAGTGTTTTTATAAATGACTTGTTTCTGTGGAATTTACAGTCATTTATTCCTTAGAAATGTTCTGTGGTTGTTTTAGTCCACAAAACATGGGCCTTCTCTAGCTTCTGCCTTAACTAACCAACAAGTATAAATTTCTCTTGAAATCCACAGCTGTCTTCACTGAATGTGAGCAAATGAGCCTGCCAGGTTGAGCTGACTCTAAACTTTTCTTTCTTTAGGATGCAAATTATTTTAAGTATATTTAGGTCATCTCTATTTGATTTTCATGGGACATACAGTGGGGGGAAAGCAATTTATTCTTGATAAAGAAAAGAAAATGAAAAAGATGTGCTTTAAATCACTCACTTTAAAGTCACTGTCAAAGTCATGATGTTCCATGCAGGAACCTAAACATGCTGGGCTTCTGCTTTCCCTGGGTTTGGGTCAGAAATAGGCTTTTTCTCTATTGCCTTCATCTTTCACTTATGACTTAAACCATGTTGAGGGGTGACTGGTAGCTGTCATGGAAGACTCAGGTGCAACCTAGTGACTGGTTTAAATTCCAAATCCGAAGCACAGGGCTCGCTCTGGTAGTTAAATGCTTTTAATGCCTGAGTGAAATTGTTCGTCAAATTCCTCACCACTTTCTGTATTCTTTACATTCCTGGCCTAGACACCTAGCAAGCTACTTCCTTTAAAATAGCATTTCCCTGGCACAAAGTCTCTAGAACACCACGTAAAAATGCCCAGCTCTCATTTCATTCATCTTTGGATTTCCCCAGCTGGAGATGCTTCGGTATATATATTGGCCAGCAGACTGGAAAGCCCCAGATATTCGAGAGCTGGATAAATAACTTAATAACCTAGAGCATAACGTATTCACTGTACCTCTTAGTGCTCCTCCAACTCATAGGCAAAGGAAGAAACAGTAAAAAGAATCAGCGTACTGCTCGGATAGTACAGCGTTTCAGACCTGATCATCCTGAACACAAATCCCTCTTTACAGCTGCTTTATATAGTAATTTCTTCCAACTGTATGGCTGAGTCACAGCCCCACCCCCCCGCCTGCCTTACTTACTTTAAATGAAAAATTAGGCATTAATGTGATCTAACAGTTTTAATCTTGACAGATGATAAAATGTGTAATGCATTGGGTGCAGAGGGATGATGCTGGCTTTGCAGAGAGAGGAACCAAAGCCCCAGTGGCTGGGGCTGTGCTGGGGAGCCTGGTAGGTCTGATGGAACCAGTAGCCATGATCTCCTATGCTACAAAGCGTAGCAGTCCACTCGCATCCCTCATGTCTGACAGCATTCAATATTGCCTATGCTTCCCTAAGGTCCTGAACTGTCATTGAGGGAGGAGAAAGCAATTTCCTTCCTTAAAAACAGCAACCAAACCTAACAAGACTGGGGATGACACTTTTAAGAACCAGAGCTTTCAGTCTGGCAGGAGGCTTGAGTGGTATGGGTTGGTAGACCAAGGGGCATGTTTATGGAGTGGTTGCATTGATTTTTCTTCTGGTTCCCGTGGTCATCAGAGGACTCTGTTCCTTACCAGAGGGCTGTCACCTTCCATGTCCACCTCCAATGCTGCTTGTGTATTTTTGTATTAGATGCAGATAGCATGCGTTTTAGACTGAGAAGAGGTTACATTCTGGCGTCTTGAAGGTCATTGCATGAGAGGTCATTGCATGCTTATACAGTTGAGCAGTCTGTCTGTTAAAACTGTTACTTTCTAGTTACAGAAGACTTATTTTAGTGTGTTTCTGGAAAATAAGGTCTCATGAGCTCTTTGCAGATGGATTTCTGTGATCAAGTTTTCAAGAACATTCAAAATGCAGATGGAGGAGGAGAAATAGGTGTGATTTTCATTAGCAGTTAGGTTTATTAAGCAGCTATCAGTTTTTTCCAAATGTAGATACCATTAAAAATCTAGCTTATGCCTCTAAAGGTAAAATTACAGAACCGAAAGCCTTAAAACTCCAGAAGCTTTAAAAAATACATTACTTAATCCTAGTGAGGATCATATGGAGGATACAGCTGGATTAAGATAATATAAAGGATTTTGTAACATGTGGTTGGTATGATTTGCATAATCTACTTGTAATTGCTGTTTGTGAGCAACAAGACCATGGCAGAGCATCCTCAGGAAACTCAGACAAGTGTGAGGGAAAGTAAAGACTATTGGTGACAATTAGAACTAGGTATTATAAAAAGTTCTTTAATTGAACAGTCTTGCTATGGAATCACAGTGCTAAATTTAAGAACTCTGCTTAATCTTTTCTCACATCTTAATGGAAAAAAAAGAGTTATAAAGCTTAATTATTTAAGAAGACAGGCTGTATATTCCCCTGCTTAACCAATGCTTACAAGATGAAGCAAATCTTCTCCAGTTAAATCTTCTCCACTTCTCTGACTGTGGTAAGAACAGGATTTTTATAAGTAGTGACAGGAGAATTTTAGTTCTTTGCTTCATCTACCTCTGCTGTGCTATGTGTTTAGTCTTACCTGGTTTAATACAGCAAACTGTCCTCTGATTTCAGGATTGCATTTTTTAGCTCTTAGCCAACACAGACACTATGGCTTATATTTTATTTTTTTTATTTCGAGTTCTGATGTGATGGAGGTTTCAACTGGATACCATTTGCTGTGATCAGAAGTGTGCTTTCAAATATTTTTAAATATTTTATAGATTAGTGCGCAGCAGAAAGCAGAGCCTGAAAGAAAAATAGCTGCTACTTCAGCTTCTTTTCTGTGACTGCTGATGAATTAATGATTACTTTTTACCTCTCTCATACCAATAGCAGGCATGAAAGGCTTTAACATTCAGAATACCCAAAAACATTAGAAGACAGAGTCCAAGTTGAAGTCCTGTATTAGTTGTGATGAGCTAAGGCAGGGAGAAAGTGGTCTCCTGGGAGCATTCCAGGTCACCTGCAGGTAGGGAGAACAAGGGCCCAAAGCCCTGGGGGTCTTCTTTTCCCCACTTGTTGCATTTTGACACATTAAAGGTTCAAAACTTTGTGTAAGAATCTGAGACTATATATGTGTGTGTATAGAGGTATGGGGTAGGGCAGAGAGGGAGAAAGTAAATACATGGTTTATACATTTGGATTTGTAGGAAGGTAGAGAAACCAAAGGCTTTTGAAATGACAAACTGATTAAATTCGACAAAAAAATAAACACAGCTCTTCCTCCTAAGCAGGAAAGTGAGAGAAAGGTATCCAAGAGCCCAGCCCAACGTAAGATGTTGATTAACCAGACCAGCTGTTATTTAATCCAGATTAAACTTAATTGAAGGGAGCTGGGTATTGTTGTGTTTGGTGTTTGTTTTTTTTTTTTAAATTGAGAGTTTTCTTTCAATTGAGGGTTGGTTTTTTTTAATTGAGGGGCTTTCGAGTGCCCTGAAAATCAATTTATTTGGTTCATCTAAATAAAATATGGTACTATTTTCCCCATCTTTTTGCTTTTAATAGAGTTTCTATTTTATATTTGTTTGGTTTTGTTTTGTGACTTCAGTTTCAATGTTTCAGAAGGCAAAGCAGTCTGGAGTTGTGTACAGAGCCCAGCTGATCTTCTTCAAGCCTCTGAAGCTACCTTCAATGGCTGTCATCTGAGCAGACTAAAGAAAGGTATGGTGCTCTGTGGAACCAGTCCTCCTCCTTTTTGAGCTGTGTTTTGAAATAATTTCTCAGAGGTTTAAGTGTACACTGAAACAGCAGTTTAAAAATTCTTTGCTTTGATCTGAAATATCTGCTAAAAAGGCATGGATTTTCTGGAGTCCTTCTTTCTATGCTTTTAATCTTTTTATTTCATTTATCAGTCAGAATACCTCTACTTTATTTATCTTTTGTAGCACATATGTAATAAGTATTAGGTTACGTACGAAGACAAAATTCTGAAGTGATTTGGGCAAAAGGAGAAAATGTAACAAAGAAAGAGTGGAGAAAAATATAACATGAGATCAAATGTTATTTGTGCTTGTACAGTATTTATACATATATTTATGAAAAAACATTTGCTATAACCCAGATGTAACTTTGCCATATTTTTAGCCAGTTACTAAAGCATCAATGCTCTCTTCATTGTCAGCTATTTACACAGACTCCTGAGATAAGAATGACAGCATTTTCAAAAAATTGTTTCCCCTTTTCTTAGTAAAGGCTAGTTTCTCTCCAGTATGTTGCCATAGTCCCTATTTACTCTCAAAGTACAATAATTGGTTTCTTGCATTCCAAGCTGCCCACCCATGCAAATGTTACATATGGGATTTCTGTAAAATGTGGGCTTATCCTAGCACCCTTATAGCTGTACATCAGGACTCTCTCTGTATGTATACACCACGTGTTTATGGGTGTGCTGTGTGCTTGATAGGGTCATGCTGGGTATGGGACTGGGCAGAAGGGGAGCAGGGAATCGCTGAGGGTAGTGAGCCAGGAGAGGAAGAGGCAGCACAGGCTGTGCTCATGACCTGAAGATCTTCAGAAGTCCAAAACTGTCATTCTTTTCTCTTTACACAATACCCTCACATTTCTCTGTAAATGTTCTCCAAAAAGTGAGTATGATGTCCCAGCAGCATTAGCAGTAAGCCAGGGCACTAAAGGCGTTGCCATTTCTTTTTTAACACTTATTTTGAATCAGTGGTGCTATGTCTTCCAATATTAGTCCTAGATGTGGAGCCCATAAATGGTACAGTGTTTTCCTCACCCAATTACCAACTGGCCTGTGACAGTGACTTTAATATTGTGATTGCAGACACATGCAGATCAGAAATTAATACACTGAGACTGATAGTTATGACAGCATGTCAAAGTCAGACCATGCAAACTCTATTAAATCACTTAATAAAAGCTGAGTGAAAGTATCTAAGAAGCATGAGAAAACCTTGGATTACCTTATTTAAATTTGTTACCTAATGAAAACATAAATATTTTAAAATCCATGAAGTCATTAACTAAATTAACCAGAACTATTTTAAAGGTATAATTTACTCAGCCAGATCATCAGCCAAGGCAATCTCCATTTAAATTGATGGAGCTATACTGTTGTATACAGTTTGAGCTCTAGATTGTGAAACTGATAAAGTCATGTATCTTTTTTAAGCATACTGCATTTGGAGTATGAGGGGTTTTTGGTTACAGTTACGTATATGCTTGTTCTATGACTTAAGAACCGTAAAGCCACATGTAATATATATTAAAAAGTTCACTTATGGTAACTTACCATTCTGTAAAGTTTATCCTCCAGATCCTGATTAATTCTTTGTAAGGCTAGGTAATTGTTTTGTATCCTAAAACAAAGATGATATCATGTAATTGAATGCATTGTTTTTCATGTTGTTTTTTACCTGTAATTTTTACAGCAGTACAAAACCTTGGATTGCACTACTTGAAATACATGTTCTTATCACTCCTGTTGCTGGTCAGTGGTTGCCTTTGAAATGTAATTACCACCTATTTCCTAAGCAAAACTTCTTTGTCACGTTGCCTTACTATATTTAGCAGCAAATACCATCAGGAACTGAAAACATCTTTGCCATTCTGCACTTGTATGCAGACATGCATCACAGCATGGGACCTTGCACAAAGAGATGGTAGCTCAGGAGTAATATGTCAGAGAGGAAGCTTGAGCTGTATGCTTAGAAAGTAAAAAAAAAAAAAAAAATTATGGAGCTCTCTTAATAAGGAGAATTACAGCAAAAGCCTAATGACTAGCAAAAGTAACACAGGGGTATCACCACATGATATTCCTTTTTTTGACACAAGTTCAAGGAATTGCCTATTCTCAAGAGCTAAACACATCCTCTTTTTTCAGGAAATATATTTAGATGGGTCAGCCTGGAAAAGGTGGCTATTTATTTTTATCAGTGCTGAGGGATTTAATGGACTCACAAAATGAGACTTTCCCACTTATTCCAGAGCGATACACCAGAGAAAAGTTTCAGTGTGTACATCTTTAGGTTGCTTCATATTGTAATGAACGGGCTGCACAGCCTGTGGGAAAAGCATACCTATTTTGGTAGTAGCTGTGCCTTTCTCTTCACAGAAGGTAAGGAGGGTAGCTCCTTGTTCTTGTTTGTACATACCACCTCAGCAGGATGTGTAACAAATGTAAAGCAAATGTTAGAAGTTCAGCTGTGAAAAATTTGTCTGAATACATCTATATGTTTGTACTGGGAATCTTAGGTCAATAGGTTGAAGTATTTTCAGTGGTGAGTTGATTTTAAGTAACACATATTCATTCAGCAGAAAACCCCTTCCTCTGAAAAGCCTGGATCTGGGTTTAGTTTCCATGACGATCAGGGAGAGGGACCGAGATTAAGCAAGTCTCTTTGACTTATCATATGGTTAGGAGTGGCTGTTGAAATAGGAACGAAGACCTGCATTCAGACCATGCCATAGCTGCAAATCAAGGGGTGCAGGCCACCCCTTCCTGGCAGCAAAGTGTCTTTCCCTGCTTCTGTTGTCATGGAGGTTTTCTTTCCAGTTAAATGATCAAAATTCTCCGGGGATGGGTCCAGTGGCTCGTGATGCCCCTTGCAAGGCATGCAGAGCTCCAGCTGGGGCTCCCAGTAATACCATAACATCTGCTGCACAGACCTGGGAGGGGAGTCTGTGCCATGGACAGATGCTCTGTGGGCATGAATAATGACACGCCCATGGGTGAAACCCCACAGGGTACTGAGGGTCAGCCCAGACTCAGGGCAGCCTTTTCAAACATGCATTGTGAGCCTGGGGGAAGTTTCAGCATTCTGTACATTTTACAGAGCTGCTAAGCAGAGATTTCCTCCCTTTAAGGAAGAAGCATGGAAAGAATGTTTTCTAAGGTGGTGACCCAAATGAGATGAAAATTCGTGAGACTTCTACAAACCTATGGCTTGGTCATTACTTACCTGTTCTCACAGTGCCATTGTGTAAATGTCCAGGTGACTTAACGGATTGACTGAAGTTTACAGATCTCTGCATTGCCCATGCTCCTGTTAGATGCAGCATTTGCTACTAAGCCTCTGTATAGACACATATTTGTGCAGCTCTAGGCCTACTTAGGATTTTCACAGCTATTTAGACGGAGTCAACACAACAGAGAGAAATCTTAGGGTACCCTGTACCCAGCTTTTCACGGTAAAGGAGGAGGCAGAGATGATCTTGGTAAACCAGTGGAAGCAAGGAGGCTTCAACTGGCTTTGCCTGCAAATAGCTATTCAGCACTAACATAGTTATGTTTTGCTGGTAAGGCTGCGTGCTGTGGTACTTGCTAGCCGAGACCAGAGGTACCCCAGTATCCTATCTGTCATGGTCTGCAGTTTTTTCCTCTAGTAAGGCAAAACAGAAAAGGTCAAACATGTTTTGCACCTAGACAGCTTGTGGCTCAACTAGAGATGGTGTAAAAGTAACATAAACTTTTAGCACTTGCAACGTCCTGAAAGTTTGCACAAGTTCAAAATCTTCTACATAAATTCCTGAAAGAAAAGGGGGAAAGAAATATTGATTCAGGACTTTTCTAGCTCAAACTTTTCAGTACACCAGCTTATTCTGCAGTGTAGACCTATGTGGAGAGCTTAAGAGTGACACTGAAGGTTCCCTTTAAGATCATGAATTACTAGCAGTAATTGTCACTTGGATATCTGGCTTATAATGGTTTTGGATTTGTTCCTCAGTTGTTGACACTGTTTTTCTCTTGATATGAATGACTGAAAGTTTGGTTATAATTAACATAATTGTTCTTGGCTGACAATGTTTCCATTATGGAGATGCTAGATGGGTTTTGCACAAGCTTTTGACAATCTGCCTCTCTTCTTTTAACTTCTTTTGTCTTTCTCCATCAAATTTTCCTCTGTTGTACGTTTAGGTAAAAGTAGCCCACAAACCCTTGTTTTCTGACACATTCATTTTGCAATGAAAAAATTGACCGATTCCCAATAAAGTTAAATCCAGTCTAAGCAAAAAATCCACAGTAAGTAGGAAGCTGAGCTTTAAAAAATGTTTCTATTGAGAACATTATGCAAAGATAGTCAAAATAAGCACAAACACACACACATACACAAGCACATACACATGCACATATATACATAAAATTCTAATTGGAAATCCACTGTGCCAAAAGAAGTGTCAGCAAATGTGGGTGGCAAGGAGAGAAATGGACCCAGAAATATATGGAAGAAAGTGTTACAGGGATAAAAGAGGAACGAGGTAATCAAATAAATCTTTGGGCAACACCAAAATAAATAAGGAATAGGGAAAATTATTCCAATTTGAAAATGATTAGATGAGCAAATGGTAACTTACCCACTTACCCCTGTTGGCAGAAAAAATACACCCAAATAGCCTGAACCTTGTGAAGTATGAAATATTTTAATGTTGTAAATCTGGCTTCTTTGTAAATAAAGTGAAGAATAGGTCAGCTTCACTACCCTGTAAAACTGTTTTAAGAATAAATTCCTGTGAATCAGTAACTTTTAAGTTTTGATAGCTTTAAGTGTTGTTCATATTGTTGGGTGATACCCGTGTGCTTCTGGGTGCACATATGTGCATGCAATAAATGCATGTTTAGATTCTTGACTAATATAGTGCCTGATGAAAAGTATTCTGACCAAATTGAACATTACCTATCTGTACTATAATCCAGCAGACAACACACTCGCCTCTAAGACTGCAGATCACCACTAAAGAGGAAGTCTGCAAAGGCCTCTGTTTCTCTGTGTCCACTCGGTTTGAAGCCCTCTTAAGGCCATGAAATACATCTAAAATAAAACACAAGCTTGTGCTGACTTTCTCTAAAGAAGATAATTTCACCCAGAGTTCAGTTTTGCTTTAAAGGGTGACTGTTAAAATAGTAACTTCTTGTTCAAGAAAACGTTTTCCCTATCTGTTATCACCAGTTACACAAAATTTCTTATGAAAACAGAGTTTTCCTATCATTTATTCCAAAACTAATACAGCTACAGGATTCCTGTTCAGAACACCCCTTTAGTCAGTGAAATGTCTTGCTTTTGGTGAAGCAATTATGTGTGGGGGCTACCCTCAGTGCTAAATATATGCTTGTATGCATTTATGTCTTGTGTCTTAAGACAACTCTACTCTCTCATAAAAGCTAGGATGGGGACCTCACCAAGTTTTTACCCAGGATAGGGTCTAAAGCAGGAAACAGCGTGACCTTTGGAGATCAGTTTTGGTTCTAAGATTGGTATTTGAATATTTTTAAAATTTTACTTAAAAAAAGCCATGGCAATCATACCAGACAGGGACTAATGTGAGTTATATGAAATCCCCAATCTCTTTCAGTCACTTTTCATAGCTGACCCTATGCCCTACAGTTAATATTTCCAAACCCAGTCAGCACTGCCCTGATCTTGTTCCCACTGGGCCCAAAGAAAAAGGCTACCTCTAAATGTTTGCAGGGAGGTTGAAAAGTTGACCATTGAGCCACGTAAATGGCCTCCCTTCTTGGCTAGGAGAGGGGAGGCTTAGCAGCCACAGAGGTAATTCTGGATAAATTAAGACAATAAAGGCTTTCAGAAAGAAGTAGAAAAGGATGGCCATTCAGCCTCTTAGAAAAATTCTGCACTTAACATTAATGGAGCTTTAATAACGGAAATATTCTCTAGTATGCAAGTGGGATTTTGTTACTCAGGACTTACTTATTAGGGGGGTTGAATTTCTCTCCCTGTGCAGTGAATAAAGCAAGAGATGCACTATTGAAACTAATTCTAGTTCCTTGTTTTTCTCACACTGGTTTTCCTCTGTGACATGTTGCTGACACGCTTTTGGATGACAGTTATATTGCAGACATTATCCTTCTCCAGGTTGAGAAATCTAGTTGTTCAACTTGCGGTATGCCTTACTATTCTCAATAGAAACATTTTTAAAGCTCACCTCGTAAAATATTTTGGGCTTCCAGTATGATATGTCTTCAGGGGAGTAATCACCTGCCTGAAACATAATTTTGAATGTAAGTTTTCTTCATATATATGGTACAATGTTCCATCAGACTATTAGAACATAATTTATACTCATCTGATGTTTGGCATGAGTGCTAGACATTGCCATGAGCAAATAAAGACTTTCTGGCCTGAGTTTTGGAGGATACTTAACTTATCAGTGCCCAATAAAGTTGATAAGAGGCTTCCTACTGACTAGGAAGACACCTTAAGAGGAGTGGGATAGTCAGTCCCTCTGATAACTATGACTCAGGATTTATGGAAGCCATGCCTGAAACAATGTTTCAGGAGAAAACGGTATCAACGGTCCCTGTCCTTAAAGCTGAAATAGATTGGATCACAACTATGTCAATCAAGACTGAAGCTACTTTCAGTAGCTCTGCTCTAAGTGAAGTGATAGGGAAAATATTGTTGGTAAGAAAACAACACAAAGAACCTTTGTAGTGCTCTTGATAGATACGTGTAAATTTCAAGATCATCATGACACCTGCTTATTTTGGCCTTTTTTTAAGAAGCTTCCCCAGTTAGGCAAGAATTTAAGTTATAAGGCCACATTAGGATGTTTCCTAATTTCAGGTCTTACAGCCTCATTCTGTTTAAAATATGCATAAAATGGTTTGGTTAACTCAGTATGTTGTCGGTTTCTGGCTTTGTTTTGGTTTGGTTTTTGCCTTCTGCAAGGAATGAATAGTATTTCTTTGGGTATAGCCCTGGAATTACTTGTTCTGAATTTTGTTTTTACTCATCCAATGAACTAAATCAAACAGCTCAATTATCTATATCAGTTTAGGAAATCCTCACAATAAACACAAATACTTTTCTGCATAAATGTATAATTGTAGGTTCAGAAGTTTTGCAAACAAATGAAAAAATGGATGTTAAGAAACACCGACAAATTTAAAACTAGATTATAGCCCATTTTAATCAGTGCCAGGAATGTCAGGAGTGCATGCTTGTTATAGTTTGTCATTAACGTTAACTGGGCCTTAATTTGCAATACCATTGTACCACAGCTTCAACAATTTTAAATAATAGGTTTTCAATATCATTCTATTCTACTTGGGACTAAAAAGAAAATTATTTGCTATAACATAATGTAAAATGACATAATATTATTTGATTTGAACATCATCTCAGCTTTAAGTGATTCAGGGCCAAATTCTATTATCTTGTATCAGTGCAATGGACAGTAACAACAGAAAATACGCAGCAAAACTCATTAAAAACCATTTATCCATATATACGCAGTATATGTGTGTATATATATATATGTATGGTGTGTTTATAACCTTTGTAGGTGTAACACAATGTGGCACTAACCCACATGTAAGTTTACATACAAATGATGCCATATATGCACCTATACAGGTATATTTCTATCTGCATGTTTACTTTCAATATACATACATCTTACATATCACATGTAAATAATGTCACATGGTATGTAATATATATGTGAAATATATATATTCAGTGTGAAAACACAGTATGTAATCAATAAATAATAAAGGTTGTATGAGACCATATGCTTATTTTTACTTAAATATGTCTTTAGCACAGTCACTTTTAAATTCCAAATAACTGTTTATTTTAAAAAGTTAGTTACTAACCTTCTCAGTTTTTCAGTTACTTTTTCAAGTTCCTCCTGAGCACGTCTCAATTCTATTTCAAGATACTGACGTGTAGAATCAAATTCCGTTTCAAGCATTTCCAGCTTATGGGTAGTGTATGACAGACGCTTTCGCAATTCCCCCTTCTGTTCTTGCAAAGTACTAGAAAAACAAAGACCACAGCTGTAGAATTTAGCTGCTCCTAAAAAGCTTTTCATGATCCACTCTTTGACCAGTTCCCTAGAGCATAGGTTGGCATTAAGCCAGAGAAGTGTGCTTGATAATTTGTTTACTGCACTTTGAAAATCTTCAGATTCAGAAAGTCGAGTATCTTCCCATCTGTCCTTTCTAGCATATTCGTTGCTAATATCTCAGCTATAATGGAATATTTTGCAAAAGAATCCTTGTTAAAATACAGTCTAGAGTTGGTTTCACACAGGACCTTTCATTTAGAGTTATCTTAACATACTCTGACTGAGGTAGCAGATATCAATAGAGCAGCAACTCTAAATGAACCACAAAAATGTGTCCTTGCCAGTAATCCAAATTATAATATATTTTATGGAGAAAGAAAATTTTGTCTTATTTGATTCAACTTCCACTCCAATTTCTGGCCATAGAGCTGCTAGAATTGTTATAGTTTTCATTTCATCCAGAGAATGGTAAGCAATTAATATTATAGTAATCTTAAAGTAATGACTCTTTCTCTATATTCCCACTTATTTGGTAGCAAAGACTTCACAAACTCTGATGTGACTTCTAATTTTTCACAGTTCTTTCACTAATAAAGAATTTATGCCTTTCTTGTAAGCTAGCTTCAATTACACTCTTTGACCAAACAAAGCACTGAGCACAGTATTTGGAGAGAGGACTAATTTTGTTTTTTTATTTTCTCTTTATTTTGGAGATGACATAAGGTAGCATAAAGCCAGATGATCCAAGCAAAATTTTTATCATGAAGGTCAAAGTGCCATCTGCACTCAAATAATACCTCTGGATGTACAGTGATGACCTGGGGGATACTTCCCCTGCTTCACTTGAGCTCTATGACTTCAGGTGAGACAGTCTGCTCTGGCCTCAATTCTTATCTGCACAGTGGAGAGTTTTATCCTTGATGTTTGCAAGTTGCACGGAAAAATAGTTTTCCAGTCAGAGCTGGTGTCTCCGGATGTGACTGGAACTTGGTTCAGATACTGCAACATCAGTACTGAGCAGATCTTGTGGTTTCAGGTGGGAGCTCTAAGGCACTACAGAACTGTAGTCTGCCATCATCTAAAGACAAAAGCACTATCATGTTTTGTGTTGTGAATCGCCTTGCTGGTTTTTAAAAATAATTCTTCATTAAAGAATGACAAATATTGATTTCCTTTGATGTAAGTACTGACATCAGTTTCAGTAGAATAATGTTTTGGATCTTAAACAAGAGAGTTGGGAACAACATGCCATTCTTCAAGAAACACTTATCCGACCTGCCTTCAGCGTGACTGCCTTCTCCTCTACAAGCTGTGATAGGAGCTTCAGCAAGTTAATGAAAAAGCTTTACAATTGCTGCTTACTTGAGCCATGCAGCTTAGATTTAGGAAACAGTCTAATGTTTTGCCAGAACACTGCTCTATTTCAATTACACATATTGCGTGGTTACGTTTATACATAGATTACCACTTGTAGTTATACTTTCTTAAAATAATATATTCTAATTCAGATGTTTAATGCAGCTCCAGGTAATGCAATCATTTAGCTTTTATATTCCACTTGGTGAATAAAACCCCTAAATTATCTAGGGAGATGAAAAACTAGAACCATGCTGCTCTTTTTTGCATGTCCTTAGTAATTGATGTTACCACATTATACTGCCTTTCATTTGCTCTGATTCTGCTCTGTTGTTCTTGCTACTCATCTGCTCATCTTGGGAAAGAAGAGTGGTCAGTTTTCCTCCCTGTAGCCTGGCAACTTGGATTTTCTTCTGTGAAGTGCGAGTTACAACATCAAAACTGTTTAAAGTGAAAAGAGATTTGATCTCAAGTATTCTGCTGCTCTAGAAATCTAACCACTATGATTTGTACAAAAAGTGGACAGTCTTCTAGCTGTGGTTTTGGATAAAAATGCCCAGGATGCTGCTCTATGCTGGGCAACTGCAGTTAGTGCAAGTTAAGACAGCTCAGGGAAGGTTACAACATTCTGTTGCACTGGGGAGTTTTGACCACAGGCAGAATTTGACCTCTGGGAGGAAGAGAGGCTGTATGGGTGCAAATATCATGGGAATGCCAGGAATGTTTATGTCAGTAATAGCTGGAGTCTGCTTAACAAAAGATAAAAAAGAGAAAAGTTAATGGCTTCCAACATCTTTTTCTTCTGCTTTCTTGTGTAGGTACCTTCCTGTTTTGGGACTCAGTTGTGTGAAGATCAGGTAGAAGCAAAGCACCTGGCTCCTCAAGCAAAGTTGCTTCTACATGTACCTGTGTGCCTAGACCTGTCTATGTGGGGAAATGTGGCATTCAAAATGTGAGTTACTGGTAAATCTTGATCCTCAGGTAGAAGGCAGTGCTGGTCTGAGCTGCCAAAATGTGCTTTGGGATTCAGGTCTGGATGGATTGACAGGTTTTGGCAGCCTGAAGCTTCTGATAGGGCCCCAGTTTGGCAAAATTTTGAAGGATAAACTTCAGGCTGTCAAGGGTTAGGGGCTGGGCTAGCCACTAGACAAATGACAGACACTTTGTATTAATCACTCTCCCTTCCATGGAAGGAAAAAGAAGAGCTGGAGAAAGTCCAGGCTGAGGCCCAGCAGCTGAAGAACAAGGAGAAAGGTTGAGAGAATAAATAATAAGAGACTTAGCTGAAAAGTAAAATCACTCAACAGAATTATTTCTGTTCTAACTCAAATGAGGACACAAGCTCAGCCCCTTTTTCCCTTGAAGTTCACTTTAAAATGTTTGTATCCTTGAATCCTTTGCTTTCAGAATGGGATTATTAATTTCATTAAAATCAAGCCTATTCTAATGAGCTTTACTGAAACAGTCTAAATACATACACTCTTTCAGATAATGCTTTGGGTAGTAAACGTAGCTATAACTTTGTGAAAAATAATAATAAAAAATAAAGTAACTAAAGCATAAGTCAGGCAACTTCAAAGATCAAAGTTATTCTCATTCAGCAAACCTTAATTCTGAAAAGCTCCACTTATTTCCACCCAAGCTGAAAGGTCCTGAAACCATCTTAAACATAGCAGAAGTCATGCTCAGTATGTACTTTGATTCATCTGATACACACAAAACCAGCTGGCTGTTTTTAAGAGGACTTACTATTTTTGGATAGGAACAATAACACCTGGTTTAGGATGGGATTATTTAAGATGTAGTAGTATGAAAAAACAAAACAGGGACAAGAAGAAAGAAATTATCCCAACTGGGAAAACACTTAACTATCTGCTTTAATATCCTTATTGAGCCAAGCAAGTTCTGAAAAGATAGCTAAGCAATGAAACAATGAAATTTACACTTACAATTGGCACAAATAGGGAAATTTTCCTGTGTCTGGGACTGAAACAGCTCTAACACTGAGAACTGATTTTCCAGAATTTCCAGAACGGTTACAATTTCTGCATGACTTAAACGTAATCTAGATACATTACTGGTTTAAGGTAAAGCTTGTTATTTAGTTGCGTATGAACAAACACCTAAGAGACAAAGACAAGGCAAGGGAGAGAAACAGCTGAAAAAAGAACATGCAATATGTCAAATTTAGTATTTCTAATAGAAGCATTAGAGACTCAATTTTTGTTCTTTATGAATCTAAGGTATTTAGTGAGCTTTTTGGTTTTTTTTTTTGCATTCCTCACAAAACTGATACTCTTCCTCTGAAAACCTTCCCCTTATGATTAGCTTCCAGGGTTATCATATAATGCCATACCTAAATTCTCTTTCCTCGTGCTGTGTTGCATACTTTTCTTGTTCTAGAAGCCTGGGCTTTTTATAAGGTGTGCTAAATTTTGTTGTGTACCCCTGTAAAATTGGTAGCAGTAATTTAGACGGGTTTATAAAAGAGGGGAAAAATAAAAAGTCAAAATATGTAGACATGAAGTCAAGCATTTAGCATTTTCCCCTTTCTCCAAAACAACCAACCCATGAACTAGCTGCATTCTGTTTCCGCTTGCCACATACCAGTTAATTACAGAAGTTCACTGAACCACTTTTTAAATGTTGGTAAGTTAATGTATTTTATTTCTTAATTTATCCTCTATGGCTAGTTGATCTTCATGGTTTTTTATTATGTATATATGCTTTATTATATATAATATGTTTATATATAAAGCAAATGCGTTTATATAGAGAGATATATATTTGTTGTTTAGTTAAAAACTAAGAAAATAATTCAAGCTAGGAGGAAGGAGAGGACTTATTAGCAAATAAAAAATAGTCTTAAGAAATCTGGTAGTATTATTTCTTAGAAAACACCAATCCTATACTCTATGAATTTCCTGAACCTCTCACAGCTGGGAGGAATTAGAGGATGGGATCCAAAATCCTGTCCAGTAGGACCTTTGCATCAGTGGTTCTCTATTTCTTCTAATGATCTGCAAAGCCCTGCTCCTGTGACAAACAGTGGTTTGCAAGTCATTATTCATTTTGCTTCATTAAAGTATTTCTCTAAAAACAAGGACAGTAAGTACAGTATTAAATATTTAGACTGGTGAAAGAAAAACTCTCAAGGGAAGCTACTTTAAAGGTTATTAAAAACAGGTCTTCAGACTTTCTGAAGTATTATATTCACCAATTAGCTCTGTTTATACTCATTGCAAATATAAAATAGATATTAAAACATATATTGGCACAGAAATTTGTGCCCACAAACATTGTAATGATGCCAGTAATTGCCAGGTTAGAATTCTGGAGTTGCTCCTTGCCAGGGAATTTGAAGCCCTCTTCCCTCAGGCAGTGCTCCTACAGAGAGATGCCAAGCCTCATTGTTGAGTCCTGTTGCTGCAACAATTCAGAGGCTGTTCAGAGGAGATATTGCCAGGTGGGAGATAGCAGTACTCAGGCTCTACATTTAGGGAAAAGAGGTCTGTTTTACAGAAGAAAGATGAGAAGGTTGTGCAGGCAAGTTCAAGTTCAAGTACCATCAAATACTTCTGGTACTTTCCTGGTGTTAAAATTTCTCCTCCCTTGCTTGCACAAGAGTTGAAGCAAAGACAAGTTTGCATTCCTGGTGTCTCCTCATCCTCTCCAATAGACCTCTGTCCACAAAGGTTGTTGAGTGGTCAAAATGGATTTTTTTTTCTAGATCCTTCCACCAGCCTGTAAGTTAAAAGTGAGTAAAACAAAATAAGATTAATGGTGTTAGGAGGGAAATTAGCAGCAAAAGGAATGCAAAATGAGGTCAAGATAGACACTCAAGTCAAATTTAGTGAAAAAAACATAGTAAAGGTTCTCATTTCTGGGTAGTGACACAGAAGTTTTAATGCAGCTGTGAAATCCTAAGTACAACTAATTGTATCTTGTGGGTAAACATCCTGCTTTGGGAGAAGGAATATGTAAGTAGGAACTAACCTGGTCTGGGTCTCTGAGTCTTGTACCTGGCTTTGCCAAATGTACCTGGTGTTAGGCGGGCTGAGTGAGTTAATGCAAGACTGACCTGACCAGAAGCAAATGTCACTACTGCTGGTCAGCTCTCGCTCCTGTTCTTAGTCGGTAGGGATGAGCAGGCACTATCAGGATGAAATTAATCTGACCTATTTTAGAAGCCTACTTTTAGATGAGGTGACGCAAATCTGGAAGTACCCACTTCCATTAATTACAAAGGAAATCTAGTCAAGTAGCTCAGATGTAGACAAACGCATCCCATCAGATAACTCCCCCTCTTGACTGACTCAGTACTGTGTGTATGAGATGAGGTAATAGTATTCCCTTTCTTGTTTGCTTAGATTGTGTGGAGGCCCACAAAAAAGAACTACTAAATGCTTTCAAAGTGTTTATCAAGTCTGTTTTGTGTCTGCAATGTGTCACATTCTAAAAAAGGCTTTGTAGGATCAGGAATTTGGGAGCACTGAAGGAAATGTAAAATATATATTCTGGAACAGAATTTTAAACAGCATCTTTTCTTCCATCTTGTGGGATTTTATCTAGGGAAAATTAAAACACAGTCAGCCCTGCTCAGATGCTTGCTGTGAAGGAGTCTAAAGAGCAGGATATTGTCTCTGGGAAGGGCCAAGGGACTGCCTGTGAGCCCATCCATGCCATGCCAACTTAGACCACTGATGAAGGCCAGGAGTGGTGGGCAGCCAGAGAGCATGGGGCCAGGTTCGTGCTCCTGCTTTTCTGGAAGCGCTTTCCCAACAGTGCGAGGCTTCTGTGGACCTCTGCAAAGAGATGGCCTGTTTGGCTCAAGGAGAGCAAACAGCCACATCCTTAATCTTGTTTCTCATCTTTGAATGGAGCCTATCATCACAGAGGCAAGGGCAGTCAGTCAGGCAGGAGGCAAGGCTCTGGGGAACCTCTTCCTGACATACAGCTCACACCTCAGGGAGCAACAAGCTGGGGACAGAGAGCTCTGGGGATGTTCTCAGCTAGCTGAGATGCCAACAGCTCTTCAGTGCCACTATGTTGCTACTCAGTGGAGCTGGACTGCATTGCCAGCTTGATCTGAAGGCAATCAGGGAATTTTGGCTTCAGCAGCTCCTGCTGATCTTTGGCTGGTGGTCTGGATTACCCAGGACCTTTTATTCCATCACAGCTCTGCTGCTGGTCATGGGGCATAACTCTGGCATGAGTCATACCAGATCTGCATGCTGCCCTGTGTGTACATGTTGGAAGAAAGGCACCCAAACCTTGGCTTTGGCAGAATAGCTTTGAGACGATAGTTGTGTCATTGAATCTGACCCATCAACAATGTTTTTTAGGTTTGTAGTTGTTGTGAAATGAAGCCCAAGCATTTTACAAGTATTTTCTCGATTAATGAAACATCTTTAATGAAACGGTAATTGGATTTCTATGTTAATCAAGTTTTGATTATGTCTTACATGCTCAGGGTCACCATTTCAAAAGGGTAATGCCAAAACCATCTTCCTTGTCTGCAGTTTTTGTGGCTGACCTTGCGCTTGTTCCATCTGATTAGGAGGGGGATGTGATCAAATTACAAAGTCTAGGTCCAGATTCTGAGAATCCAGCTACAAACTTGAAATTAGTTTTACTGGGGAAACAGATTACATTGCTGCAGCTCAGACCCAGACCCCAGTCCACAAATCCCAATGTTCTTGAGCTCTTTATTCAACAGCTTCATTTGTACCCAAATAAATGCCTCTGCAAATGTGTATCCAAGTTCTACAATACGCATTTTCCTACAAATTCAGGCTCACACACACTTTGTTCACCTCACCTATTGTTTTGCAAATTTTCACCAAGGTCTCTTAGGTTTTGTTTCACTGCAGCACATCCACCAAATTTTTCGATTATTTTCAAAGAAGTCTGTTAAATATTTGAAAATCTGGAGTATGAACAGTTTGCCTGTCAAATTTCATGGAGATCTTTTCTTCCTATAGATATAAACATACACACACATATACACATATATATAGATAGATACCTTTTGGAGGGTTTTTATTTGTAAGTATTAAACCATTTGAATTTTCTTTCCAGTACTCATTTTCAAAATAAACAACCTGAAGCTGAGTTTGGATTGTGAGAGGGAAGGCCTGTACATATGTTTCAGAGCTAATGTGTGGGTGATCCAAATCTGGAGCTCAGATAGTTTCCAGATGACTAATGGACACATAAAGCAAGTAACAAAGTCCTTTTCTTAGGTTCCAGCCATTCTGGCAGAACTTAAACAAGAGAAGAGGGGTGTTTTATCAGAACCATTAAAGAAAGTCATTTGGAAGGGAGGTGGGGAAAAAAAAAGAGAGATGTTTAGCAGCTGAAGTCTGAAGAGCTATGGGACAGATCCTTAGTATGAGTGTATTTACAGCACCTGACCGACTGATATGGCTACCTTAAAACAGAAGTATTGCTGGATTTGGGAAGGTAACTTTTCTGCACTTAGGATGTGAGTACCTGACTCCTGCATAATTTACACAATTAATTAAAAATTCAGACCAGGCAAGAGATGTTATATGGTAAATGTGTCTAAACTGTGCTGGGCTTTTTCATAAGACATAGAAAAGAGAGATCTCTCTTAATATTAAAACTGAATTATGTCTTGGTTACATTGAGCTGACAGTCTTTCATTACAGAAGGAGTGACTTCTATAATAAGAATCAAGAGCCCACAAGACAGATCTATCCAACAACAGCATTCAATATTAACCTTAATATGAGGCAATTAAGATATGAAAATTCAGTTAAATGTTGACAGGCAAAAAACCCTTAGAGGACCAGCTATCAGCACCGAGTTGTCTTAAGTGAATGCTGTTATTGTCAGTGGAACGTGGTAAGACTTTGGAAATAAGCTCATAGTAAAGACGTACAATTTGTCCTTTATTTAAAGGTACTATCCATAACCTAAGGCTCTGAATGGATTGAATAGAAATATCATGAATAAAATTACAGCTTTCAGAAATAGACACTAACAGTGTTTTGGTTATTTTAAATGAAGTTTTTCCAGCAGGCAATTGTCATTCCCACAGTGTGCTGGAAACTGCAAAGGGCAAATGAAAATAAACAGTGAGAATCCAGACCTGGATTTAAGGAGCACATTATTGTGCAGAGCACTAAGAAATCAAGGAAGCAGAGCAGCTCATGGAGAGGGAAGAATGGGGACCTACAAACCAGAATATGCACTGTCCACCACAAGTAGCTGCACTGGCTAGCCTGGCTCTGTGCTTGGTACAGGGCTGCATGGAGAGTGAGAAGCTGAGCCAGCTCTCTGAGAGCTGAATTAATACTTCTGCTAACTTGATTCGGATCTAGAGTCTTCAAAATACATTTCTGTTTCTTATTGACAAGATAACCACTTTTGCTTACGAGAGACTTTTAAGGTTAAATACCTGAGTGTAGTCAGGCTGACAGTATGTGAGAAATGAATGCAGTGCACAGTGAAAAGTAGGAGCCTTGTGCCCAAATTCAAAGGTGACTAAAGGAGAGTGAAACAGTGGAAGCAGCAGAAGCTGTTATGGTCTATGCTGTCTTCCAAGCTGCCTCCTAGTGCCTCTGTTAGACTCTCCCAAGGTCTGTGGGAACTGACTGATTCCAGCCCTGGCAGGCAGACTCTCAGAGTCAGTGGCTTAAATGAAAACTGTTAGGTTCAGTAGGTGATCCTACAAAAGGCTGAGTAAAGACTGTCTCTGTTCTATTTGCTTCTCCGTGTTTCTAGAAAGTGAAGTGATGAACAGGTGGAAAATAAAGTTGCAAGAGAAGCAAAAAAGCATGCAATTCAAGAAGAAATACATGATTCATTCTCTAGAGGTAGGATGTTCGTTTCCTCTTGGTAATGGAGGGCTTTGCTCAAGTTCTTGCCCTGCTCCAAATTGACTGTGTTGTCCAAATGTTACTTAGTGCTCTGGACCACAACTGAAATGAGTCAGCTGGTGAAGCTAGGAGAGAAGGGAGTTAAATTCTGGCATTGCAAACTTCAGCCAGCATTTGTCCAAGAGAGCAGAGACACAATGACCCTGACCACTCCTAGGGAAGAAGGGATCTTCACACTGCTTGCTGCCCAGACTCTGCTCTTGACATGACCCTGGATGAAGGATCATCTCTGCAAAAGCTGCTATTTGCTGTCTTTCCAGAGGCTGATATGTTTATATAAAACTTTTGGCTAGAAGAAATAGTGAGTTACGATGTAAAGTTGCAGGGTACAAAAGGATAAGAAAAGCGGTGAGAAGGCTGACTGCAATGAATACTTCTTGCTGTAAAAAAGGCTATTCACAGAAAGTGATTTGAAGTTGTTGAACAGACATTGCCTGCTTTTTAATGTCTGGCAGAGTCCTAGCAGTCTGCACTGCATCTCACTAGGGAATCCAGACTACTAAGCAGTGATGAGAAAGGACACACAAAAAAGAGTGAGATATTGAGAAATTGAGGTAGCAAAATTAGAGGTAGACTTCAATTTATGATTTGGAAGCCGAAGAAAGCTCTCCAGGCAATCGAGCAAGCTGCCTTCAGTTGCAGCAGCTCTCCTTACAGCTTTGAGTGGCCAGCTTCTAGATTGCTTTGGTTTGTAGTCACGGATAAGCACTCCCTCTGGAAATTACTGAAAGCAGCCTGCCACATCAGCTCACGAGCTTGCAAAGTTATATTTTAATTGTGTTATTAAACTTTCTCGCTTTTGCTTTTATCTGTTTACCTTCCTTATTCATCTAGATCAAGCTGTGCTGGGACAGGAATGTGGTTCCACCTGAATTGTGCCATTTATTTGTAATAGGACATGTAATGAGAATGTGTATAACCCACTGCCCAGAAGCAAGCTGAAATTTATCTTTCTCTATTAAAGGACTGAAGTTGGAGGTATGGTAAGGGAGCACTATGGGAATGTGCTTTAATAGCGGTGAAAGAATTTTGTTCCTGTTGCATTTGGTATAAAGCATCCAGACATAGGTTGATGGACAGAGGTTATCATCTCTGTTCTCACCAGAGCTATTTCTTTCCTTTCCCAATGCTTCTCTTTTTCCTCTGATTTGAAATTCATCTTTGTCTGGCTCAAGGGACTCATTTTGATGGGCTGGCTTAGCACTTCCCATTAGGAATGTTATGCCAAGCAGCTGAAAATTTAAACAAACTCTTTTGGCTCCAGGACCAGAATGACAGAATTACTGCTGGGACTGGGAGGAAGAGGAACTGCAAATGCCACTGCTTTTTTTTCTTTATAAGCAGTGTATATTACCTTCTTTGAGTAAATTACTGAATTTTCTTTTTAATTATATCTGATTACAATTGCATTCTGATCCTCTTATTGTGGCAGAAGTTCTACAAGACAGAAGCTCCTGTTGTAGCTCTAACTTGAATCCGTATGTGCTTGCCTTTGAAAAAATGCCAGTGCTTGCCAGTTATTATTGCTAAAGAGTATAGGAGATAATGCTGTTGTTGCTTAGAGTAAGACACAGCACTGATCCCTCAGACACATTCAGTAGCTATCGGTGCAGTCAGTCCTACTGCAGCCTTTGATCTTTATCATTTTGTCCCCCCATCACACACAGCTGTATGACATTACTGAAGGAGAATGCCGCAGGGGTGAGCTCTAGGAACTTTTTGGAAGGTTTTCTGGCAGTAGAATAGATCACTGGTTAGTTAACACAAGCAAAAAATTACATTAAATTAATAAACTGATTTCATAAAGTGCTTAAATAATACTCCTTCGCCTTGACACACTCAGATTCTCAGCTGTGCACATGTAATTCAGATTCTGTGGCAAACTATTTCTACACACGGATTCATGTATAACATGTTGAACAGGAACAATGAGAGCGACCTGCTGTTATCTGAATGAATTTATTTTGCCTCAATATTTAAAGATATTTTTAGTTTTTCTACAATAACAAATGATCCTCAGCTCTTTGATCAACTTGATATTACAACAAAAGAAGAGAAGGAAAAAAAGGGGAAGGAATTGCCATCTGTCGTCTCTGGCTAATTATTTTGAGCCCTACCTTGTTTTATACACTGCAGCACACTATTTTAGGACTTGTTAACTGAGAAGTCTACTCGGCAAGACTATAAATGAGTTCACCTCTAGCAAGTTCCCCAGCACTCAGCATGTTGTACCGTCATTTCATACAACCTTCCTCCCAACCTAATGTCACAATTTATTAGTTCAGTCAAGTCTGTTTTATCCTGCTTCCTCAGCTGAACTTGCTTTTCGGTGTAAGACTCTCTTTTGTTGCCTCTTTTGTGGGTGTATGGGGAAGGAAAGGGAACAGGAATACATTCCTCCAGATTCCTGTTAGCAGTCCAGCACCTTGGCATTAGCTTTTCTGTAGTTTTAGGAGTGAGCCAATAAATGAAGGAGCTCTCTAAAAGTGTGGAGGGACCAAATCAGGCAGCAGGTGTTCATTTGAAAAGGTGCTTGCATTATTCATGTGAAAAAAAATACACAATGTGCTTATTCAGAGGGGACCCAGAAGCCCTCTGCTTCCACTTACCCTGTGGCCATAGCACCCCAAAGAACCACGCAGAGTGAGAAAGCAGCTTCTTTACTACATCCTTTCCCAAAAATTTGTCTTGTGCCCTGAGATGCAGACTACTTAAACCCAAGCCACCTTTTTTTTGCCTCATAACTGAACTACTTTAGCATTCTGAGTGAACTGACACTTTTTTTTAAACTGTCTTACTGAATTTTTGTTGCTTTCTCATTAGTTTTTAAAGGTTAAGGTGCACCAGGCTGGATAAAATGGAACCTATCCTAATTTTTTAAGTGCTGTCATAGTCATTATCTTTCATTTTCACAGATAAATGGTTTTTGTTTTAGTGCCTTCAGCAAGCTGTTGTCTTTCAATATAATTGGAAAGAAAGTTTCCAGATAAATGTTTAAAATCTAGATATGTTGAAACAGTGCGATTAAGATGAGTTAATCAACAGGAAACAAGCAAGCTTTCAGGAAATACTCAAATATCTCTAAAAATTTAGATCCTTATGAGATTTTTAAAAAACCAGGGAGGGAAATGAAGATTTTTCTTTCAATGGCTGCTTATTTTTTTTTTTATGAAATGGCTAAATGGCCTAAGCTAAAATCCTGGATTTGTTCATTTTAAGCTTTAGTATACTTGGAGATAAACTGTGGTATTGTTTTCCATAAGAGTTACCTTATTTTCTTCTTAGACAGCCCTATAGAAAGGCTACTGAATGTCATCCCAAAACCCTGAACTTCCTATGGGCATCTATTAAAAAACACCACATAAGATCAAACTCAGTTATTATACTGGCTGTGTGAATTTGATCTGACTTTAAAAGACTTCCAAATATTCAATCAAATTTCAATCAGGGTCAAACATTTGGAAAAACAGTTTTGTATGGCCTGATTTTATTTCACCTCACTGATCATATCCTGGTTTTAACAAGTACAAGCAGGAGAACAAAGCTATTTTTGTATCAAGCTCATCTAAACCCAGGTAAGAGTAGAATGCATGTGCAGAGCCCCAGGGGAATGAAAAACAGGAATTCAAAACACTTTTCCAAGATTGCTGTTTTTTTTCACTCCACGGAATGTTCATTGTGCCAAAACATCCCCGAAGAATGTCACTAATGTCTTTCCTACACTAGCAGCACTCTTAACATGTAAGCTCACACACATTATTAAAAGAAAATCAATAGACCACAGGAAGGCAATCTAAAGCTTAGCCTGTCTTTTTTTTTTTATTTAATTGATTTCTTACTTTGAAATATATTTCAGTGTTTTGTATGTCATTGAAAACTATAAGATCAGTTAATGACATTTGTTCTACATACCTGCCACTTGAAATAAACTCAAGCAACAAAGAACAAAGAGTATATTCAGGAGAAAAGTAGAAGAGAATCTAAGCAAAATATGGAAAAATGAGTCATTACTTAAACTTATACTATGTGCTGCATAGCAGTATAAACCAGAATCAGTCATAACTCCTCCATCCTTTCAACATCTTTGTATCTGTGGCATTAAAAAATCTTCAGGGGAACAAAGATTAATGCAAACCTGATGAAGGAGGGAGAATATATACATACTAGCAATTAAGAAAGGTGGATGAACTGCCCAGATAACTGGTATCAACAATGAAATGCAATGCACCGTATTATAAGAACTACTCTATCAGGAAAAAAAAAATAACTGGTAGTAAACAGCTGTGGATTTTGCAGATTCTTAAACAACTTTCAGGTTTTATACACATTAAATAACAATTATTACAGGCTTGGCTGAGGCAAGCATCTACAAGACTATAATAAACAGATAGGCTGTCACTCCCCTAGTTCAAAAAACATAGTGAAACTGAACAATGAGAGACTACAGACTGATGTGAATAAATGACACATTTTAATGGACATCGGAAAGTTAGAAAGAAAGCATAACTTCACAAAACATCACTTATTAGTTACCTGTCCCAGAGAGTAGGTGAAGATTTTGCGAGCCTGCCCTGGAGAATTCTAGGTTGCCATAGGCAGGTTGGCACCCAGGAATTTCGTACCCTGCAGCATGAATAGAGGATAAACCATGGCTAGGTATGGCTCATAAGACATACGAGTGATAACCTAGCTAGATTTGCTGCATATTAGTAGGCAATGGCATAATTTGGTACTGATTATTATTCAGGATATCTTACTTTAAAGCAGTGTTAAAAATACAAACAAGGTGATGTTACAGAACACACATTTAGTGATTTTCTTGTATGACTATTGTAGGTCAGAATAAGCATTTATAATTGACCTTATGATGGCTGTAAGTAAGTGGCACTCCATCTATTGTGCTGGAGAATCATTTGGTCTTAAGATTTGTGAATCAAGCCCTTACATTTTTGCATTGTGAAAACATTGGATTACACAAATTTATGCTTCATTGAAAGAGGGTCAGCAAAATTCCTTCTGAGCACCATAGTGAGAACATGTTTAACAGTGTTAATTAAATCTGGGCTGAGGTTCAAGTTCCACATACCAGGTTCCATGCACATCTACTAGCAGCAGAACAATAGCTGTAAAATATTTGCTGGAAATGAAAAGCACAAAGAGAAGCAATCTGAACTAGCAATGTAAGCTATGAATAACACACAGCAAAAGCAGATCCTGAGCCCAGGAGAAGGCCAATAAGGCAGGAAAATTAGCAATGGGAACTGTTGCCTAACATTAGTGTCAAGCACTGCTGGTAAGACTCAAAACACTCTGTTCAGTTCTTACTCAAGCAGACTGAAGTCAAAGGTGTTTTTTCCTGAGTAAAATCTGAGTAACAACTACAGTATTTGGCCATGCAGAATACTTCATACAGTATTGCTGTGTTCCTTTGCAATATCAAAAATGCAACAAAACATGCCTTGAGGGATAAACTCAGTAAAATATTTTTTTTCTCACTCAAGCATATTCACACTTATGAGACAGAATTTTGGCATAAACTTTCCCTGTGGTCAGTGATCACTTAAGAAGCAGAATATCCTACCTTCCTGTATTCACCATCAATTACTAGTAAATACTGCAAAGTAAGGGCCTCCTGGGCCATGAACACATCTTTACATGGAGGACAATTTCAGGAACAATAACTGTGCTACAGAGAGCAGCAGAGAATCTTAGTGTTTATGGGAAAGGAGAACTCTGCTTAGGCTCTTGCCATTGCTATTAAGTCCACCCTGGGATCAGCTTCATGTCAAGAACTACTGGCAGCCAGATGATGTTCTTAAGGCACTCTGAGGGAAAGCACTAAATGAATTTCAGCAAATTACTCTAGTTGTACCACTGAGTTGTTAATTGAGTGAGGAAGGAACATATCAATATCTTTTAACTTCTTTTATACTGGATTAAGTACATGAATACACCTAGGGACAACAGAAAAACTGAGAGAGCCCCAGCTTTCAGTGTTGTCATCACATGAATTTACAGTAATATGAGCTTTAAAATTAAAATGGAGGTAAGAATAAATTTGTGCAATCTGCAATACCTTGGTATTTTTGGTTCTTCAGTGAACAGTCAACGTTACCTTGGATTATGTATCTCTCACAGCTTTTTTGATGTTTTCAAACTGCAAATCTCATGATCAATATGTGTGCACTTATTTAAGGCATACCAGTTCTGTGGTACTTTACTACATATTTTCATTCTCAACTATAGGTGTCAGTTTACAAAACAGTCCACTGTAGGACTGCAGGTTTGAAAATGGTCTCTACCTGGCTCTCCATTTTGTATCTGCATATTTTTAGGTACAAAACTGTAAACTGCTCCTAAAAATCAGGTCTTGAAAAACCTTAATTTTGGAAAAATCAGTGAATTCAGCCATAAGTATTTCCAGAACCAGTGGAGATTTTTCAAACCAGTGTATTTTGCATATTTGTCCTCACTTCATCGAGAAACTCTCCACAGTAGTTATGGAGTTAATCATTTCATTAATAGATGGAATAAAAACATTGGGATTTTCAAGCCCACAAAATTAATTAAATTAGGGCTCTTGGAGCAGAGAAGCCATCTGAGCAAGAAGAAATCTCTGCTGTCTTCAGTTCTAATAGTAGCTCTCTTCCATGTAGTCTTTCTCTAACCTATCTCATACCTTTTACTGATATGCAGCAAACAGCTTTGCTATAGCTGATCTTGACAAAACATTTTAGGGCTATGAGGTTGTGAGATGTTTTGACAAAGATGGGAGGCATGTGAATTCCACTTTAGCTGTTTTCTCAGTGTTTTTTCCTGACACCTTTTTGACAGTAAGTCCCATGTAATTGCTCCATAAATGAGCTAATACAGAGAAAAACTCTGTGCTCTAAATGTGATGGGTCTTTCAAAAGCTCCCCAAAGGGATTTACTAACATCCCATCTCAGATAATCACTGTCAGTTGTAGTCAATCTAATCACATCCTCGTGTGCAAGGTTGAAAAATAGTAACGGTAAGATTTATTTGTTTGCCTGATATGCAAACACAAAAATTAATTTGTCAGCTTCTGTAATTTACATGAGATATTGTTTCTTCATTGGCAAATCAGATAAAAGCAAAACATACATATATTTTTGTCTAAAGGAAATGTAAATTTTAAAGGAAACAAAATGGAAAAAGCTCCCAGTTCTGTTACTTGTTTTCACTCTGAAACAACAGCTGTAAGAAACTTTTAAGTGTTGAAAATGATAACCAAGCCTATTTAAAAAGAATATTGTATAGTCACAGTATATAAATAGTAGTTTACTACAGGAAAAATAGCAGTCCCCAAAACATGATCATGAAGTATTTCAGATTATCAAATTTTGTCTACTTGTACTTTGTATTATGTCATAGAATGATAAAGTAACTAATTTCCTCTTCTTTCTACAGAGGTTCTGTTATCCCTCACTGATGTGATGGAGACTGACTCCAGTGTTAAGTGAGGTTCAAATTTGGGCATACTGTTGTAATAGTCTGTCGTTCCTTGTCTTGTCCTAGAACATGCAGTATGTTACTTCAAACATTGTCTGTGGCTCATCTAACAACAATAATAACAGAGGATACTTACAGACCTATAGCCAGTTTGAAATAAAAAAATTTTAAAAAGTGGATTTCTCAGTGAAATAAGATCAACATTTTATTTCACTGTCTACAAAACAACTAATAATGATTCGTCAGTTTCGGTGGCAGATGGTACCTGTACCTGGAGTAGACTCATCTAGACTGCTTCACCTATTTAAGAAACACTGTTATGAGAAAATAAACACAATGACCCTTGTGCTCCATATTTCATAGGTGAGTACAATTTATAGTATCTGATACATATAAAGATGCCTGGCTCACGTCCTCAAAACCACTGCTCTTTTTATAGTAGGTGTATTGGGTTTGCATGGCAAGGTTTTGGTAGCATGGGGATACAGGAGTGATTTCTGTGAGAAGCTACTAGAAACTTCCCCTATGTCTGGCAGAGCCAATGCCAGCTGGCTCCAAGACAGACCCACTGCTGGCCAAAGCTGAGCCCATCAGTGACAGTGATGAGACTCTGTGATAACAGTTAAGAAGGGAAAAAAAAACCCTAAGAAACTGCAGCTGAAGAGAGGGGTGAGAATATGGGAGAGAAACAACTCTGCAGACACCAAGGTCAGTCAAGGAGGAGGAGGAAATGCTCCACGCACTGAAGCAGAGATTCCTCTGCAGCTGATGGTGAAGTCCCTGGGGTTGCAGGCAGTCTCCCTGAAGCCCATGGAGGTGCATGGTGAAGCCGGTATCCACCTGCAGCCCAGGGAGGACCCCATGCTGGAACAGGTGGATGTGCCTGAAGGAGGCTGTGACCCTATGGGAAGCTCACACTGGAGCAGGCTCCTGGCAGGACCCATGGACAGAGCAGCCCACATTGGAGCAGGTTTGATGGCAGGACTTGTGACCCTGTGGGGGACTCAAACTGAAGGACTATACCTTATGGAAGTGACCCCACACTGGAGCAGGGGAAGCATGTGAGGAGTCCTGCCCCTGAGGCAGAAGGAGCCGCAGAGACAACGTGTGATAAACTGACTGCAATGCCCATTCCTTGTCCACCTGAGCCTGTGGAGGGAAGGAGGTAGAGGTAAAGTTTAGCCTGAATTTAAGGTGAGGGGAAGATGGTTGAAGATTTAGCGATATTTCTCATTCTCCTACTCTGATCTGATTGGTAAAAAATTAAACTAATTTCCCAGATGAGTCTATGATGTCCCATGATGGTAATTGTTGAGTGATCTCTCCCTGTCCTTATCTCGACTCACAAACCTTTTGTTGTATTTTCTCTCTCCTGCCCAGATGAGGAGGTGAGTGATAGCGTGCCTTTGGTGGGCACTTGGCATCCAGCCAGGGTCACCCCACTACAGTAGGATA
Organism: Eurystomus gularis; assembly: GCA_013400335.1. Lineage (NCBI taxonomy): Eukaryota > Metazoa > Chordata > Aves > Coraciiformes > Coraciidae > Eurystomus > Eurystomus gularis. The sequence continues at coordinate 6,299 of VZZY01018783.1, read as the reverse complement.
CACATGGTAATTTTACAAATGCCAATGCAAATCAGAATGGTTTTTCTGAAATGTCTTTTTCAGAAGGTAGAGAATTTCATGGTTGCTCCACTTGTCAGTGAAGGACTTAGTGAATAGATTTTAGCAGCCTCTCAGCAAAAGCCACCCCAAATCTTGCATCTGTTATCAGGGAGAATATCTGATAACAGGGAAAATATCTGTTATTAGGGAGAAGGATTTTCTGTAGAGTAGGAAAGAGTGTGTCCTGGTCTGATTTTAGCCAAAGCTCAGCGTTCTTCACAACCTGAAGGGGTTTTGAAAGTCACCCTTAAACTGGGTTGTGCTATTAAGATTTTCGTACTTGCCCAGTTTAGCCCTATTTTACCCCAGTATGAAGAAGTTAGGGACAAGAACTGCTATTTTTTGCTTCTGTTAACACCATGCAGCTATTTTAAGGGCATGCTGTTATAAACACTAATAACCCCAGATGAAACATCGACAGAGCAAGCTAGAAGAACTGCAGGGACACCTTGGAACACACTGTCACGACTCTACCTCCACATCCCATCCTCACTGAAGAGGCACGTGGCTGTGATGCTGATTTAGCATCACAGACTTTCAAGATGCTGTCAGCTGCACTTGCTACCTACTTTCCTACAAGCCATGCCAACATAGGTAACTGGCTGTCATCTCCATGGAACAAAGGCTGGAGCTAACAAAAATGTCAAACAATCCATTTTCTCTGAGGGGGTGGCAGTTCTATTCCGGGAGTTACCCAGAAGTATCTATGACCACAGCATTAAATAATGTAAAACTGCTTCAGGGACTGCAACAATATATCTTAATGAATATTTTAAGTATAATTTCCTAATGGAAAAACAGGGTCCTATAGAACCATGTATCCCCCCCATTTGGGGACTGGACCAGCAACTCCACAGTGCGAACACAGGTGCTAACAGATTACCTGGTAATATAAGGAAGTCGGGAATGTCCATTGAGTTATCAGTGAAGTTAATACCTATTTTCTAACAGTATAGGAATACAGAGATGTTGCTCTGACAGCTTAGTTGAACACATTTTGGGAGAGAGTGCTTCGCTGGCAAAAGGCCTGCTGGCTTGGGCACCTCTCAGTATCTTTCTGACCAGGCACAAAAATCCATTCTTTTTCCTCATTCCATTTCTTGTCTTTTTATTTTCTTTTTCCCCCACTCTTCTAACAAGCTCCTGACATGGCTTCTCTTCATTTTCAGCTTTTACCACCTGTGCAATACCCATCTAACCTGTTTTTGGTATGGCCACTAGCTCCCCTTGGTGCACAAGCTGCTATAGTGCTGAAGGTGAGAGACCACTTCCATGTCCTCTCTTGGGAAGCCAGACGCTACAGGGAGCTTTCTCTGCCAGAGAGATTAGAGATGCAGTCTTGTTCAGTCTTGAAACTCTGGGATCAAGAACACTTAACTGCGACTGAACTTATGTGAGATTTAGTTGCTAAACTAATATGTCTCTGTTAAACAGCTATGATTTTTTTTTTTTCAGATGCTTTTGAAGTGTGCTTCAACTTTGAATGTTTATAAAAATGTTATTGCACCAGTTCTTGACACTCTGGAAGGCTCCTTGGAGCATTTTAGGTCCCAGCTCCAAAGCAGGCAGGTTGAGGGCTTCCTTATGAAAAAAATCATTGGCTATTTCTTTTCTATGAGTAAACCTATATTTTTTTTCCTTAGCTATATTTTCAAAAATGCCTAAGGAATTCTAACATAAAAATATGGCATGCAATGTTCCAATTGATACAGCTGAAATTTTGCAAAGCATTAAGCAATCTGTCAGTGGAAATTTTGGGAGACTTCAGTGATCAGTAATGCTACCAGGTCATCATATCTACCTTATCTAACTATTTATCTATCTATATTTATCAAACCTTATGGGCAGCCTTTTGTGGAGTAAATGTGTATGTATGTGTGCACACACATATGTATGTGTATGTACATAGTTTAAATCCACTGTTTTCAGAAAATGGTTGTGGTAAATAGTACATAAAGCCTTTAGGGTTAAAATTCCATGCTCAGACTATAAATAAGTGAATGAATAATTATCACTGTATTAGGCATGTTGACAGAGCAGTTGTGGTAGTACTGCAGCTACTTGCAATATTTTATTTTGTTTGTTGGTGCCTTCAAATATTTGTGTAGTCAGAACACAAATTATGTTTTGTTTAGACACAAGGCAGTGGGTTCAGTACCGGTGTATCAACAAAATGTAAGGATTTATGACTAAATGAATTAATGAACTTTCTGTTCTCATAATTCTCTTAGGCACCATATCCTCTGTGACTAATGGCACAGGAGATGACATGAGCTAATTAGTTTTACATAAATGTTGAATTAACAACTGACTTAAGCTCTCAAAAGAGTCTGTGGAAACAGACCACATTTTTCCAAACTTTCGCTAACTGTATTACATTAGCTGGGTACTCTAGTTTGCATATGAACATCCACAACTGGCTTAAATCTAGTTAGATATTACAGCAAAATCCAAGGCTGTGTGGAGCTTTGCACGTTGGCAATCACTTCTCTTGGTATCACTGCGGCATTTTATTGTGGCTATATGACTTCATATTTTGTCAGTCTTTAAATGCATGAAATACACTAACTGATTTGAAATTTAACAGCTGGCTGAGTACAATTTTACTGATGATTACATTTAGGGGAAGAGAAACAGGTGCAGAAACACTCCTTCCTGCAACTACAGAAAAATATGATAGGAATTAGACATTCAGTATCTGCATGGAAATAATCATAAATTGTTAATAATTTTTCATTTTGAGTCTCTTACTTGGGAAGCTGATTAGCTGCATATTGTGAAAAACATTAGGTAGCTTTACTGTCTTGCAGTTTATAAACTATTGCTGTAGAATAAAAACAACCACACTTTTCAAGGGTTATAGATGATCTTTGCAATATATTTCGATGACAGGTGGTAGCTTGTATGCTTCTCAAATGCACTTTGTTATTTCCCCGGGGAAGCAATAGCCATAAATGCATTGTATGTATAGGTGCTAAAATACACCTGTTGCCCGTGAACATTTCCCATTGGAACTATACTTGCTTATATGTCTTACATGTCTCATAAAGTTTCACTATTAGTTATGGCTCTCCAAGGCTGTCAGTGATAACGTCCAACAGCTTCTCTGAGGTATTTATTTTGATGATGAGTTTTTGTATAATGGCGGAACTCTATTTTCATGAGGAATGCTTTTTCATACACAGACTGACCAAAGGGCTGTCCTTTCCTCCATTTCCCTTGGGTTCTTTTCTTCAACTAGCTGAATAAGTGTTTTTCTAATATAATTAGGTCATCGTGCATCATTTCCCCACCTACATTTTTTCATAAATTTTTTCTATTATAATGTTTTCTATCATAAATACTTTGCTCCAGTGTCCCAGCAATAGATCCATTTTTCACCCTTTTTTAATGGTTTGACTTCAGGCAATCTTTACAAAGCTCCAGCTGCCCTCCCTGAGTGCACTTAACAAAGCTTTGTTTCAACATTATGAGAACATTATGGGGTGGCTGGCAGTAAGTATCTGGCCAAGAAGACACACAATTTTTATCACTCTTAATGGGACAAATTTGGATTCTAACATGGAATATTAGGATGCTGAAGGTATCAGCTGCATAAAGTAGTAATACATTAAAAGCTACTTCTAAGTCCTTTATCGCTAGTGTAATTCTCCCTTTTCCCCCCTTTTCCACATTGTTCTTTGGAGCCTCTAGGTTTGGGAGCTTTGGATAATCACTGACTCGTTTTGTCATCTAGGAATGAACTAAGTAAGAAAGCATTTCTAAATATATGGATATATTTACTGCAGACGTCAACGGTGCTTGTATTCATATTTCATACCTTTTCCAAAATTTGCTATGATGTTTTTAAGTAGGCATGTGAATGTGTGAATAAAATCATACTGAATATAGAGTAGGATTAACTTTTCTGAGAATAGCAGCTCTTTTGTGCAAAGATTGGTCTGTGCTTGCACAATTCCAGCAATCCATGCCTGGTGCCTCCAGAGAAGCTGAAAGAACTAATAATTACAATACATCCTTTTAAAACAGCACGTTTTATGTGGCAAGTAGAATAAAGTTGACACCTAAAGCTGAAATATACTCTTTCCACCGCAAACAGATATTCTAAATTATATCTGATAGCTCAATAACTTTCATTTACTCACTGTATACATAGTCCAAAGATCTGTTTTCTAAGCAGCTCCAGTAAACTATCGTGTGAGGTGTTTCAGCAAGAGGGAAGTGCTGGCATGCCAGGGAAAGGGCAGTGATGTCTCTTTGGGAATGCAGTCCTGGTCTCTCATTTTCAAGAAAGGCTCAGAAAAGGCTTTTTCTGAGACTTAAAAGGCATCTTAGAAAACAAACTCAAAAGCAAAGCTGGTCTAGATCAGTCCAAGGAAGACTGAGTGGGGATGTGGCTGCTGTTTTAAAAATAACCAAGGAGGTGGGGTGGGGGTGGTGGGAGAGGGATGGAGGAATTATTTCCTCTGAAGAAAAGGATCGGCTTAAGAAGAAAGTGAGTAGAACTGATCATGATTACATTTTATTCTGGAAATATGATTCTGGAACAGTCTCCAAATAGGAGTAGCAGATAGAAAACCACTTAGAAGATGGAGTATCTTGTTGCCTGTAACTGTAGACAACTATTCAAAAATGTCCAGGTTCCTAAATGCCTTTTTTCCTAAATTGTTTTTTCACAAAAAGGCCGTTGCCAATTGATTTATTCTAACAATGGATCTCAGCCCTTCCAAATCTTACTCCCTTCAGTGTTCAGTGACATTCAAGTAAATTGCTACTTGTGGGAGAACAGAAACAGGGACCAGCTTGGTACTGCCAATGATGGGAGTCAGAAATGGAAGAAATCTCATTGAGAAAGCCAGTTCTACCTTTTAGAACCTGATGCAGCTAATGAATTTGTCATTTGATCTCTGCTATCAATGCATTTTTCAGTCCAACACTTTCACATTTTTACAATACAAATGCATTACAACAGAGCAGTTGTATTTTCAGTTGAGAATACTATGATTACAGAGATAATATCTAGAGAAACATTCCCAGGAGATGCTTCCAGGCAGCTTAAAATCATTAGAAATGATGAGTATTTTACATCTCTTCAGATTTTACTTCTTGTTTATCTGTATAACTCTTATCTTTTACCCCTGAAGAGCATGGGTGTTTTCAGTGTGGAGAGATTTCTACATTCCTTTTGCTGAGAAAATTAAGCACTGAGTGATCTGCTTCAGAAACCTGCTCACTAGAAAGCCAGTAAATATGCATGTAAACAACTGCCCTGGAGTATAATCTGAGCTATTTTTGTGTTACAGTTTGGTAGGTTAGAAGAAGGAATTAATTAAAAAAAGAGAGACTAGATTTCAGTTCGGAAACTGTTTTTCTGTCTGCTCAGAAAGCCAGCCAAGTCCTCCACTCCTGCTTGCCACCATAGATTTAGATTATTAGTACTAAATTCTGCTCTTAGTGAAGAAGTTATTCATCACTGACTGTACCTCTGATGAAATAATTCAGTGAAATTGCCTAAACTGGTTGACATGGAGTTTATCCCTTGTATATCCATACAGGTTCTCTCAGTTCATCTTGCACTCTATGGGGTTATTTGAAATTGATTCTTTCTAGTTTTATGGGTCTTCCATTATAATGGACAGACTTTTCTGTTGTCTTAGGGTATACTACATTCATTTTGAAGACACTTATCTATGCCAGGCACTGTTACATTGGACTCTCGGGTATGTCAAATAAACAATATGGCTCCCAATGTAGCTCACTTCTCTCACACTTGCTCTCATACCCTTTTCCCTTCTTATCAATTTAAAGCATGAGTTCACTGAGGAAGAGGAAATCTTCTAGGGTTTGGGGAGAACAGTATGCAGCATCCTTAACTCAGGGTGGGATTTCAAGCAATATAGAAATGATATATTTCAAGCAATATAAATAGAGTTTTCAATATTAGGCAAAGTAAGGAGGAAGGGCAGCAAAACCAACACCATGGACTTCAGAAGGGTGGACTTTGGCCTCTTTATGATGCTAGTCGAGAAAGTTCCTTGGGAGATGGTCCTAAAAGACAAAGGAAGCCCAGGAAGGCTAGACCTTGTTCAAAAAGGAAGTCTTAAAGGCACAGGAGCAGACTGTCCCCATGTACTGCAAGACAAACTGGTGAGGAAAAAGGCTTGCCTGGCTGAACAGGGAGCTTTTGCTGGGATTTAGGAGCAAGAGGAGAGTCTACTACCACCTCTGGAAGAAGGGGC
>VZZY01018781.1:0-13915 GCA_013400335.1 Eurystomus gularis | reverse complement strand
CTCTTACTAAACCAACACACAGTAATAAAATTAAGTAAGGACCAGAAGAACAGGTCTAAATCTCTTCACAAACACCGAGATTTCAATTGTGATCTGATCATTATCACTTTTATGGCTCTCTATACAGACTTAAATACTAACCCGAACTAATTTATACTGTAAGATAGTAAATATTTAAATCTTGGCCTCAGTTACACAATTCTTGTACTAATCTGCAGCTTGAAGTCCAATTACACGTTAGATTTACCCCACTTAAAAGTGTGCAATTATTACAAATAAGTGTGCAAATAAGTTGATCGCTATGATCCTAAATTCTGTTTCATTAGTGAAAGTAGGCAACTTCTGTCTAGATCATAGGTACACTGAACCAACTCTCAAAAGTAGATCTGCCCAGTGACAAGAGAAATTCTGCGATTCTATGAGATACTGAAATGACAGGTCTCCTTAACTAGGCCTTTAGTTAAATGCTTAAACTTAGATGGGTTGGCTCAGGGCCTTTGTTTCCTGTGTTGAAATTCAGTATATTCTGATTCAAGGAAACTCATGATAAATTCAGGATCCTATATTACTAGATAACAACAATACTGATCTATGCATATAATCAGAGTCACATGCTTGCCTCAGGGTTGAATTTAAGATAAATCTCTCATAAAAAGATTTCATAGATTTTGTATTCTGCTAAATGTTTTGTCCTCATTTCTTTTTTTAATGACAGTAATAGAAAATCCTCAAAATCTCTCCTTGTTGCTGTTATTTTATGTGCCTTTTTAATATTAAGAGCACTCTTCAGGTAGTTCATAGACTACTTTCTTTGACTTAAGAACTGGTAGTCATTCTATTTCTTCTTTAATCTGATTCCTCCTATTTCCTAAAGGTTGCTGTATGATTTACAGCAAAGTGCTGTATGCATCTCATAATTTTAGGATGCTGTTGTTGACTTTAATAGCCCCATTGTGGTTTCTTTCTTCTCTTAATTAAAATGTTTACGTAGAATAATATACTGAACTATAGGCTACTTTATGACAGTAAAGTATGACATACAAATGGTCTAAATTACCCACATTTGCAACAGGTAGATAGTGATCAAAAGTACATGAAATTGTACTGTATTTACTCTTCCTAAGTGTATTTTAAGCCATTTTTTTCTGTACATTTAACTAACAATCAGCAATATTTACATATGATTATAATAAATAAATGTTGAGGAAGATAATATTTTTCCTTTTAAAAAGGTTGTTTTTTTAAACAGATGCTTTTAAAAATGCATTCATTTCTTTAGATTCCGTAAGTTTGACCCTAGAAACCCTGCAGCAGTTCTAATACATCTTTCACTGGATATGGATTTACTGGAAAGGTTTGTTTGTAGTAAACAACTTTATTAACCATGTATGTCCTTGTAGAGATTATAAGTGATACTAAACATGCATAAAGGGACAAACCAGAACCCAATGTCTCACTGTGTCTGCAGGTTCAACTTTTGGTGAGTAATTAGGTTGAATAGAAGGATCCTGCTCTGTAGTTTGGATTGGACATGAAACATTCCATGTAGTCAGTGATGGAAAACTTACAGTTTTCAAAAATGGTTTTGTGTTGTAGGGCTAGCTTGTATACTTCTTCTTTCTAAAGGCCTAAGGTGGTATCTTTGGAGTCACTAATGTTATTACATTTGGTCATCAAAACCAGGAAATTTTTCTGATTTCATATTTTCATAATATGAATGTTTGAAGGTTTTTTACCTTCTTTTTAATTTGGTTTGAAAAAAGACCATATTTGAAACCATCAAAACTGTTTTACTGATAAAGCATTACACCTAACTCAGTTAAAAGAAGTTGTTTGGAAAGTTCTAACAAACTCCCTCCTGGAATTTAAGAAATTACTTCAAACTGCAGCAACAGTAAATGGGTGCTACTTTACAACAAGTTAATGTGTAATATTTCCTCAATAATTAGAATCAGTTGAGCTCAGAAAGATTCATCTGTCCCGCTCTTACATGGGTAACATAGTACTATATAATTACATGTAGGCTGAAATGCATCCATATGGATGACAACTGTAAAAAGAATAGATCCACTTTTGTCAACAATCTTACAATTTCTATTCATGAATAACTTATGCTACATTTATGTTCAATTTCTGTCTGGAAAGTTATATAATACACTTTTTGCATATAAATTGTGCTAGGAAAAAACCCCACATGTAGTCCAGAACTGAAAAACCTGATACTTGGGGATACCCCAAATATTTACGAGCAGCATGATTCATCTGGCACCTGAAAACCTAAATTAGGTGTGTGGTGCTCTAATGACCTTCCAATGCCTTTTGCTAGACTGGCTGTTACTTCGTTAGTATTCAGCACCTATCATAGCTTGAGAGAACAATAATGTTAAACTAGAAAAAAAGGAAAACATGCTGCTCCTTAATTGTGTTATGGCCTTCTTATGGAAAGGATAACGCCTAAAATGAAATAAATGATAAGTACAAGCTTTATATCATTAACAGTAATGTTAACTAATTAAAAGCCATGTTATTGTTTGTTAGCTAATGTAGGAAATAGATGAAGACAAGGACAGAAATGAGAAGAGGAAGAAAGTAAAGAAAAAACAAGTGCAGATAGCCATGGAGCAACAGGAAAACAGATAGCAGAGAAACACGGCTAATTGTGTAGAGACAGAGAGGGGAAGGGCAGAAAAAAAGCTACAAAAAAGAAATTAACAAATAAAAATACTCAGAGCCAAAATCCTAATATGCAAACAGATTTTAAAGGATAATATTTTCCTGACTACATAACAGCTACCAGCATTGCAATTGACTTTCAGAAATAGGACAGGTTTATCATGAAAATATTTCGCTGCTATGCATGCAGAACTTTAGACTCAGTTTCTTCCTAAGAACTGAATATGGTGGTGTTATTCCTAAGACTGTTTATTTTTTTATTAACATCTCTTTGTTTATATTTAGTAAAGGAAATGGACTTGTGCAAACATATTTTGAGAACATTTTTCTATCCATCTCTTTTCTGAGGTAAAGAAAAAAATACGTTGTTTATTGTACCTGAAAATATATTTGTCTTAACAATTGTCAGAGTGAAATGAAATTTAAAAACTGTACTTCTGTCTGATATTATATAGTATACTGTGCTTTCCATGATTTTTAGTTGCATTATGTATTTTACAACAGAGAAGTGTTATTGTTTAAACTGTATTTTAAAGAATGTGTTACCTAGTTCTTTCTACAGGAGAGTAATTAGCCAGTGAAACCGGTAGCTTTGCAGTAAAATCAATGTCATTTCTTCCTACTATGTACTTGTATTACTCATAAATGCATCATTCATGATTGCTTAAAAGAACCTACAACTGTAATTGTCTTTGTCATAGCTTAAAAAGAAAAAAAAGCAGAATCTTACATTCAGATCTTGCTCTCCTTCTTTCAGAACATCGTCTTAAGGTTGTAAGGAAAAAAACAAAGTCACATACAAGTCTCACAAAACAGAAGCCAATCTTGAGAAAGTAGATGAAAGCCCACATATTTAACCTTTGGATTTTTGATTCAGAACAATTTAATGTACACACTCCCATAAAACTTTTAAAAAAAATCCAAGAAAAACAATAACAACAAAAACCCAAACGACATTAAAAAATATCACACAGAGAAAATTTCTGTACATGAATGTGATTGCAAAAGTGATATTCCTGTGGTTTTGAGATGGCATCACAGACACCAGAGCTCTCCTCATCAGAGCAGAGTGGTTGGAGGGTGGAAGTAGGACAAGCTCCAGCCTTTTGTGGAGTCCCAGAGCTGCACTACTCAGGATAACAGCTCACAGTTGTGCAGCATAGCATCATCAGCAAAGATAGCCCTGTCTGGATACAGTACTTAAGCTAAGAATGTGGAAGCTCTGAAAGGAAGCTGAGGAAGACTCCCAGGCTGGGCTGGGTTGTCAGAGGAGCTCCTGGGATTCTCTACATTTTGGTGTTTATTCCCAGCTGGATAATTCACAGATCCTTTCGCACAGCCTAAGTTGTGTAAAGTTGCCAAATCTGCACTACTTATAAAGAAATGTATGTGCTTTTTAAGATTTTGACATTTCTTTAGAGCAAGGACTGAGGATTTTCAGTACTTTTACATAGTTTTTAAGGGACAGTGTCAAAACAGCTGTTACTGTGATTTAAATGACTGGATTTGTTTAAATTTGTGTATATGTAATAGCTGAACTTGAGTACACATACTTTTAACCATTTTAGTCATGGTAGATTGAAATAAAGTTTGTAGTAAAGATAGCCACAAGCTTGTCTCTTTCTTTTTGATAATGTCAGGTAAGCTATGTCATTTTAATATTATGACATGCTGGTATACAGCAATTTACATATGGAGAAGTTATATTTCAGTTCAATTTTAGGCTGTTAAAGACTGGTTTTAGTTAACTATAGAAAAAAATTTCAAAGTTAAAAAAAATACCTAATCTATATTAACAGAACTTACACAAGTTTATGTATAAGCAAATTTTAAATATGCTTATGAGGAAATGTTTTAGTTTTATGAAGCTGTATTCATAGCACTGAATCTTTTCTCTGCAGCAGAGAAGTAAATTTCTCATGTAGTTTATTCTCATGTGTATTGATCGGATATAGCAAGCAAAAATGCTGTCTTATCTTCTAATTTTATGCCTCCACAACTGCATTTGTTAAATTTCTGATGGGAAATTCAGAACAAGAATTAACTGGAAATATAATTTAGCTCTTGTTAAGGTGATGTTTACATAGTTTGAAATAAGCTTTAGTAAAAGAGATTTTGTCTTGAATAGGTGTAGTAGAATAAACACAAAGAAGCCTTCTTGTAAACAGAAAACCAAACTAACTTTTGCACAATAAAAAATTCTAAACTTCTCTAAAATAATGGTGTGAATTACTGCAGAAATAACATTCCAATAACTATTTCTTTAGATGGCAATGCTGATACTTATAAAGATTATAGACTATGGTTAAATTCTATTCTCAATTTCTTCCTGCTTTGGGGACTTTGACTGTTTCTAAATATGTAAAAGAACACAATTTAAAAAGCTTTATCTCTGGAGATATAAAGTAAAGAAATAAAGCACTTTAGAAATACTACTATGAATTATAGAGGGTTCAAAAAAAAAGAAAAGAAGAAATACACAGTAAGTTTCAAAATGAAAATATAGATTTCACAGGGCATCTGTTTAGCTAGTTCTAGTTAAAGATGGCATTCAGCTGTAAAACATCAATATGTCAGGCACATTACTAATATAATTTTTATGGCAGCATAACATATTGTGAAGACATGATCTTTTTCCATTTTCTTTAGCCTTATTCAGCTGCTTATCCTATTCACAGATCCTCTGTCATTGGACCATTTTTTGGTGAAAAAATAAGATCTCTTTGTCAGTAATTTAGACTAACCAGCGTCTTTGCCTTATATTCTGCAACTACCATTCAAGTAAGTAATCTCCCACTGTTAAGTATTCTGCAAAACTACTCATATCCCAGTGGGGCCCAGATGGTAGCATGCACTACAGGGGACTTTACTGAATCCAGAATTTCTGTGCTGCTGCTACCTGTAGGAATTTAGACTGCAGCATGCAGAACAGAGTGAATTATTGAAAAGATTTAAGCTATATATGTATATATATATGATTTGGTACAGGCAGAAAGAATTGTATAAAATTCCTTTCATTTTACAAAAAACTTTAATTATACTTCTATGCATGCAGTACACCACAAATTTATGCAATAATTCAAGTATTAATAACAGCAAAGTCAACATTTTTACAGTATGTATAGATGGCCAGGTAACACAAAAGGAAGTTTAACATGTTTTCCTCATAGGATCTCTGCTTCATGTCTCATAATTTCTTCAAATCATTCACCCATTTCCTTGTTGGCACTGCTAAATCTTTCCAGAATTTCTTCATCTATAAAAGTTCATCTAACGAGATGTAAGAAATTTTCATTAATAGAAAGGCAACCATGTCTGCCCTCTCTGCATTTCTACCAATGGCAGCAGGTTTTCTTTGGGGCTTTAATGTGGTGGGAATCTTATGGTGACATCTACCCAGGAAACAACCATGCTGATATCCTCATCATGTGCCTTGTGTTGCTCTTGTGTCCATTTTGTGTCACTCACATAAGCTGGGCAGCTCTAAGCTCCACAGTAGAATTGCATAACGTTATTGAAAATCTCCTCTTCTTTCCCACCAAGCCAGGCCTTGCTTTCTATGGTGTAGTGGACTGGTATGAGCAAAAACCAAGCATTCATGCCTTTAGAATGGGGTCTCTCAGGCACCACTGCTCCCTCTCTCATCTTTCCACTTTCCTCTATAACACTGCAAGGTGAAGCTCATTACCTAGTAGAGGGATTGGGCTTCCCAAACTCAATTTAGAGCTCTTCCCCCGCTCACTGATCTCACTAAGAACTTTGTGTTGTAAAAAAAAGCAGAGAGGGATTTTTTTCTGTCTTTGCTTTGAGGCACTCTGCCAATACTGTGAGTTCGTTCATGGCAAAGTGTAATAATGCTGTAAAGCGGAACAAATAATTCTACTCTAGTGTTTTATTACAAGCAGGCAGCATTACAAAATAGCTCTTCTGGGAAAAAAAAAAATGGAGGTAATGAGTGTTAAAGAAATGAAAATCATCAACAAGAAATCTACATTTTAAGTTGAGCTATCTCTCTCTCTGTTCTCTAGACTGTTGGCAGACTGAGAAAGTCAACCATTCCTAGCATCTTTCCTTTTCATTCTTCTCTCCTCTCCTCACTAGCAAGCAGTGCTAGTAGACCTGTTTATTTCTATCTTAATGATTTTAAAATAACATCAAATGAAAATTTGGAATGAAAAAATCTATTGTTACATTGCTGCGGTATGATGACCTTCTCAGCTGCCAGCAGCCCACCCAGCTGCTCTCTCACTCCCCCTCAATAGGACAGAGAGAGAAAATAAGATAAGAAAGTTCATGAAATGAGGTAAAAACAGGGAGATAACTTATTAACTACCATCATGGACAAAACAGACTCAACCTAAAAAAATACAGTTTTATTTATTGCCAATTAAAACAGAGTTGGGTAGTGAGAAACAAAGCAAAAAGCTAACACCACCTTCCCTGCAGCTATGTTTTTTTCCCAGGCTGAACTTCACTATTCATTCTTGATTCCTCTACCTTCACCCCCAGAGAACAAAAAAAATGGACTAAAAAATAGAAAACAAACAAGAAACATAAAATTTTTATTCTGTATAAATTCTCTAAAATAATCTCATGAGTTTTGAATGTTTGGAATTTATTATCCTGTAGACTTTTATCACTCATATTGAGCCTGTGCATTGATTTGAGTGCCATTCCTACGAGATACTGCATTGTCCAGACACCTTGTTTGGAAACCAGACACTTTCACAGTTATTTCTAAACTACATATGATTCATATAGTTTCCAGTTCTGGCTTCAGTTCTCTGCATGATTTTCCTTTGAATACATGACAAATTAAAAAAGTGATATGCAGGCATTATATTAGAGATACACCACATTTAATCTAAAATCCAATAACTTGAAGTAGCTTCCATAACAAATAAAAATTGTGTAATTTTGTATCATAATTATTGTTGTCTTGGGATAAGATTGCTTAAAAAATTTTGTAAAACACAAAACAAAGTACAAAACATTTATCAGTAGCTTCTCATGTTCCTTTTCTAAGAGAATAATAGGGAAATGGAAATATTGAATCAATAAAATTTTTATATACAAATATATTGATTTCACAAATACTACACCATAGCCAGTGCCTGAGAAGAGAAAAAGATCCTGTGTGAATTGAAACAAAATATGGATTTAACATTTGAACTTGTCTGCTAAATGTTGTAAATGATTAATTCAAGTTCCTCAGATCTGCTAAGAGAGTCATAAACTTGTCATGAAACAGTTATATTTAAGAGTGATGTAAATGTATAGCACACAGCTTATTTTCTGAGAGAAATCATAGAAATTAGAAATAGGTAAACCTTTAGTCACAGGAGGCAAAATAAAGTATTTTTTTGTAGAATCCCAATATTAGATTTGCTAGTTCTGTATTGGTTACTCAAATTAATAATTAATTAATAATTAATCCTAACTTCAGCAGTAACCAGCAGAAGTTTGTTTTCACAGTCTTCCTATGTGTCTGTACTCATCCTAGCACAATGATCTTCCACTCTGGTGGGACAGTCAGGTGCAATGACAATGCCAATAATAAAAACCATGACAGTCGATATGGAAAGTAGATAAGGTCATACTTAGATCAGATAGTAGGTGAAGGGATGGATGTTATATTTCATTTCTACAGACATCCTATACATGAGCTAAAAATTACCAAAATCAAGGCTACTACATATAGTAGTACACTGTATGTAGTTGAATTCAAGGGGATGCTACAGAGGGAATGGAATAGAGAGCTAAGGAGACAATGCATTCTGGAGTCCATAAATAAGTTTTTTATTAAAAATAAAAAATCCACAGCACCTCTCACTCAGCTTTGTGTGAGGAGAGAGGGGTGTTTTTGTGTACACAGACACAACAATACCCCCTATAATATATTTATCTTGTCTTTTTGCTAAATAAACAAAAAACACTGAAATTGTGTCTGGAAGATTTCCTAAGAGGCTGTTTAGTACATGCTCTTTACAGAAAACAAGATTAAATACACTTAAATCATTCACATCAAAATGATAGACAATAAATAATTGAAGTAATTCTCTGTTTCTTTCTCCCATGGCATTAAAAATTGATACCTTAAAAACCAGCAATATTTAACAAAAAGCACAGATTATAGTTTGAAAAGGTCATCACCTCTGTTTGTCCTGTCCACACAAAGCACAGCTACTGCAGAAAGAGTATATTTTTCATTATACAAGTAAAGTTCCCAGTGAACTGACACTGCTCTTCTAACATGGCTATCAACTCACTGACATCCCTGAACTGTTCTACAAGATAGTATAATCTTTTTCTCTTCTTCTCATTTTCATCTATTTTTCAGTATTTAGCAACTAAGAATGAAGGGAATAATTTATGAATGTCTCTTAAAATCCCAAAAGCATAAGCTATCAAAGTAACTTTAAGATGCAATATTCAATGAAAAGTGCCTTTTATGTTTTTATTTGCACTTCTTCCCATAAGGGTGATTTGTATCTGTAACTATTTAGCAAAATCTCCATATTTACACTTATCACTGATGGGAAGGTCATGGAACAAGTCATCCTGAGTGCCATAACACACCATTTACAGAACAACCAGGACATCAGGGGCAGTCAAGATGAAGGGGCAGTCATGAAGGGCAGGTCCTGCTTGATGAACTACATCTCCATTTATGACAAAGCAATCCACTTTGAAAACTGAAAGACTGTGGTAGTTGTTTACCTCAACTTCAGCAAAGCCTTTGATACTGTTTCCTACAACACCGTCATGAAAAAACTGGCTGCCCTAGGCCTAGATAGGCGTACACTCCGCTGGATCAAACACTGGCTGATGGCTGGGCCCAGAGAGTGGTGGTCAATGGAGTTAAATCCGGTTGGTGGCCGGTCACAAATGATGTTCCCCATGGCTCAGTGCTGGGGCCGCTCCTGTTTAATCTCTTTATCAATGACCTTGATGAGCAGATTGAGAGCACTCTCAGTAAGTTTGAAGATGACAACAAGTTAGGTGGGAATGTTGATCTGCTTCAGGGTAGGAAGGCTCTTCAGAGGGACCTGGACAAGA
This sequence comes from Eurystomus gularis, assembly GCA_013400335.1. Lineage (NCBI taxonomy): Eukaryota > Metazoa > Chordata > Aves > Coraciiformes > Coraciidae > Eurystomus > Eurystomus gularis. The sequence goes on along the minus strand of VZZY01018781.1, from coordinate 4,183 downwards.
TGATCAGTGGACTAGGCCAATCATGTGGGCTTCAACAAGGCCAAGTGCCAAGTCCTGCACTTGGATCACAACCACCCCATGCAACTCTGCAGGCTTTGGGAGGAGTGGCTGGAAAGCTGCTCGACAGAAAGGGATCTTGGTATATTGATCAACAGCTGGCTGAACATCAGTCAGCAGTGTGTCCAGGTGCCCAAGAAGGCCAACAGCATCCTGGTTTGTATCAGGAATAATGTATCCAGCAGGGCTAAAGAAGTGATTGTCATACTGTACTTGGCACTGGTGAGGCCACAGCTTGAGTACTGTGTTCAGTTTTGGGCACCACAGTATAAGAAAGACACANGAAAGACACAGAGGTGCTGGAGCGGGTCAAGAGAAGAGCAATGAAGCTGGTGAAGGGTCTCAAGAAGCCTTATGAGGAGCAGCTGAGGGACTTGGAGTTGTTTAGTCTAAAGAAAAGGAGGCTGAGGGGGAGACCTTATCACTCTTTGCAACTACTAGAAAGGAGGTTGTAGGGATCGTTGGTCTCTTCTCACAAGTCACAACTGATAGGACAAAAGGAAATGGCATCAAGTTCCATTAGGGGAGGTTTAGGTTAGACATGAGGAAAAACTTCTACACCAAAAGGGTTATCAAAGACCGGAACGGGCCAGGAAAGTTGTTCAATTGTCATCCCTGGGTGTATTTAAAAGCTGTCTAGATAGAGTACTGAAGTGGGCCTAATAGAGATAGATAATGGTTGGACATGATTATCTTTAAGGTCTTTTCCAACCATAGTGATTCTGTTAAGATGTAGGGTTAATAATTATCTTGGTGAATAAGGATGGATACTGTTCTTAGATGCATCTTACATAAAAGTAGAAGTAGAAACATTTAAAGTTTTCAGGACTCCTGAAAGCAGAGAACAGCTGTTTCCCTAAAGAACAAATGATTCAGACTCATGAGCTACAATATTGTCGCATATTTATTCATGACAGAAACGTTAACTAGGTAAGTCACCAAGACATTGGAAACTGGATGTCAAGAGGTGGGCATCATTACTTATTATTGCAAAGAACTGTGGAAAGTTTTAATTAAAAATGTGGTTCTGTTGACAGGTATTTTACACTCTTGAGCAGTTATCACATTTGTATTTGCTAAATAAGTTGTGAAAACGTAAAGCAGTAGAACAAAAACATGTGCATATTGTACTGAACACTTCATAATGTCCCTGCAAGCTGTGGAATATGCAGTGTTGATTTCAGCAATATTTTTCATTCAGATATTAATTCAGTGTATGTCAAAGCAAGATTGTAGTTGGAGATACAGTGAACTATTCAGAAGTCATTTAGGGGATGACACAAACAATACCTTGCAGATTGTGTATCACTTATTCAACGTGCTCAGGTAGTCAATGGAAAAAACTAACCTATGTATTCCCTACTGTGGAAATCAGAATATCAATTCATTTTCTTCTTGTTTCTTTTTTCTCTCTGGAGAAGCAGACTTACATGCTCTGCTTCCTACCTGTAAACCTAAAAGTTCACACAGGGCCATGACTTAATATATTTACTGCGAAAACCAGTCATGTCCTATTAATTATATTGGTTTGCACTCATTACATACTTTGAAGTCTGTTTTTCTCTTTCTTTTTCTTTCCTGTGGCTATTGAATGATAATTCATTCACTCCAAGTCACTGAATTAAACAAAATAATTCTAAATTTGATACTCAAATATCTGAAACAGTGTGCTAATGCATAGGTAAACTGCTTCACTTATATTTTCTTAACAATGTACTATGAAATGCAAATATTTGCTTACGAGTCTGTAAAAAAGTGAAAAAGTCAGTAAAAAAGTGCCACTCAGTTCACAAGATATATCTTTTTCTTATTTACTTCTAAAAGCTAAGGCATTCATTACCACTGTTATGGCAGCACAAGATATGCAGATCTGTTGCAAATACTTTGTGACAGATGGTAGAAGTATTTAATATGCCTGTTCCCAGTTTACTTTCAAAGTCCAATACATGTTGTTAAAAGATTGGAGGCTTGGCAGGAAGGAGGAAAGCTGCTTGTTTTTCTTTAATGTAACTGCTTCACTTTGTGTTGGGAGGGGCCGTTTGGAGAAAGAAGGAGACAGCTTTGTCTCTAAAATCTTTGAGCACAATCAGGCTTGTAGAACCTGGAAGTGGATGTCTGGCAGCACAAACACACCCTGAAAGACCATGTAATTTTCCAGTACATGACTATGGCAGGAAGTTGATTCACCCATGGTCAAGTCACTGAGGTGACAGAGAAAAGAAATCTTTTTGCACAGGGATGTGATGAAGCGCATCTAACCTAGAAAGCCCCTAGAAGGTGTGTTGCTCTTTTAGTTCTAGAATAAAATATTTGTTTTTCAAGACCCAAGAACTGCATTTGTTCCCAAATCTTAAAACCTTTCTCACGAACAGATCAGCATTCTCTCCATGTAAAGTTTTACCTTGGGTTTGTGTATTATTTTAGTATTCCAGACACTCACTGGTGTGAGAGATAATAAGTCTTCAGTCCTTCAGTGTCTTTTGATTTTTTCAATTTGAAAGAAAAATAAATGGTAGAAGGGAAAGAGGGAGCAGCTGCACTCATAACATCTGGGGGACTTAGCCCCCAGCCACAAAATTCCAAGCTTTTGTTTTCCATTACCAAAATCTGGGGTAGACGATAGCTAACCACATCACAGAAGCCATGAAGCCAAACATTTTGTGCAGACACTAATGTGTCATTCTGTTCTTACCCACATGAGAATGTGCGCTAACATCATTATAATCTTTTAACTGGAGAGGATACCCAGATCTGTTTGTCTGTCTTTTGCAGACTTAACAGCTTCAATATAAATGTGTTTCAAGAGGCTGCCTTAAGGCTTAAGAATCTGTATAAATGTGCCATATATTCAATAGGAAAAAAAAAAATTGAAATCAACAATGGGAATTTCAGGTTATAAATACAGCAATTGCTTTAACTTGGAGGAGGTAAATCTCAAATGGGAAAACATAGAAACAATTTTCCAAATGTACATCCTTAGCTCTTGTACAAATCTGTTTCTCTTTTAGGAAATTGCCTCAGCAAACAGCGCTGGAGGAGACAAAATTTTGCTACAGAGAAAAAAAGATTTACAAACTGAATCAAAACATTAATTTTGCAACTTCATGGATTGAAGCATTAAGAAGGAAAAAAATGGAATGCTCTCATGTTTTACTTTAAGAGGAAGGAAAATTATTTCTTAACAGAGAAGCCTTGGCAATGCATTATATTATTTAAGTCTACAGCAGAAGTCTTGTGTACAATCTTACTGATCAAATGCTACTTCTTTTGTTAAATAAATTGGGAATTTAATGGTTTTTGTTATATGGAATTCTTATAAGAGAATTTAAAATATTTTCTTTGTTATTTACCCAGTGTTATTATTAATTTTGAGGAAACATTAACCCTTTCTTATCTAATTAATTATTAAAAAATCAACAAAGACAATAATTTGGAAGGTTTTTTTGTCTTAACTGCCTTCATGTAAATTTATCTCTACAGCCATAAAATGTCAATGTTATGGCCATAATCTCTAACATTTCCAATATGTAATAACTGTATTATAATTTATTAGATTATTTCCCTATACATATAACGAATGTAAATTTACAAGTACAATTACATATTTTGTTGCTAGCAAAACATTGTTTTTTCTCACATTAGCAATGTGTTTGTACAGTTATTGTTAACATTGCAGTCTGGGTTCAGCTATGATAGGGTTAGTTTTCAAAAGAAGATGGGATGGACCACAGCCAGGATAGCCAACTGAACCAGCCAGTAGAATATTCGATACTGTACTGGTGTCATGCTCGCTTGTATAAGTGGAGAGCTAGCCCAGGGGAGGGCCATGTGGTGCTCAGCTCCATGAGCAACCACGTGGTGCTCAGCTCCCACCTGGGTCAAAACCACAACAGTTTGTCAAATTTATATCATCAAGCATGCTTTTCAGGGATTTATAACTGTTTATAAATTTACAAATTGTTACAGTCTTAAATTTCACAGAGGAGACATAGTCCTAGCAAGGCAGAGACATAAATTTTACTTTTTGGGGATTATTTCAGATATCATAGTGTGGTGGGTTAACCTTGGATGAACACCTGGTGCCCACCGAGCTGCTCTATCATCCCCTCTTTTTCCCCTCTCCCTC
>VZZY01018780.1:59682-119632 GCA_013400335.1 Eurystomus gularis | reverse complement strand
TTCCTAGGGTCTTCCTTTCTACCTTTTCTAAAAATGAGTGTTATGTTTCCTTTCTTCTAGTCACTAGGGGCTTCATCTGACTGCTAGGACTTTTCAGATACAAGAGTGGCCTGACAGCTGCATCAGCCAATTCTCTCAGGACTCTGGAATACATCTCATCAGGTCTCATGGACTTGTGTGTGTTAAGGTTCCTCAGATAGTCACGAACCTTGTGCTCATCTACAGTGGGAGGGATTTTGTCACTCTGGTCCCTGTCTTGTGGGCCATCAGCTTGAGAGCTGTGCCAGTAAAAGAGATGGCTGCCGTGAGTACAGTGCTGCTGCCCATAAACAGAAGGTGATACAATTCATGGTTATTTACGTCACTGTAGTTGAATAAGAGATGCAGAAGATGCTTAGCAGGCTGAAATGCCTTTACTTAGGTAGATCAGATAAATTAGTGCCAGAGAGAACTGGACAGTGGGAGGGGACCTGAGGATGGGACTAGAGAAGGAGAAGAGTTGGGACCACTTACGTAGGTGAAACAATCTCAGGTTGTTTAGCTGTGATGAACATCATACTTGAGGACTCAAGTCACTGGAGCAATGTCAGAGAATACAGATCGTTATTTTGAAATTGCATATGACAGGCAATTTTTCAGGCTATTGGGAAGGCACAAATATGACTGTCTTTGAAGAGGATGTGGGGGAGAGAGAGAAGGAGCTGGGAAATTACAGATCACTCACCTTTATTTAACCTCTGCAAAGTGGTGGAATAAACTATCAAGCCTTCAAGAAGCACTTTTGTGAAAACTAAGGTGATGAGCACTTAACTGTGGCTGCATACAGAACAATGTCAAACCAACCTAAATTCCTCTGGTGATGGAATAACAGAAGTAAACACCATAGCTCTTAATTTAGTACAGCTTTTTGCAATGGGAGATTCTTGCCAGCAGGCAAGAGAAATGTGGCCTAGATAAAGCCTAAGGTGCAAAACTAGATAAGAAACCAAACCCACTACTACGACAAAGCAAAGTACAGAAAGTAGCTATGAAGTGAGATCCCATAAAGTTTGTCCAAAGTCCAGATTATTTGCAATGTTTTTGTTAATGACCTATAATAGAAGAAATAATGGATTTACTGTAATCAGAGATGAGACATCTAGGAGGGATGGTATGTACCATTTGAAGAGAAGATTGCAATTCAGAATTATTTTGTTAAACTAGAGAAATGGACTGAAAAAAATTAAGATACATTTCAGTAAGGAAAAAGTACCAGGTTTTATATTTCCACAGGATGTGAAAGATACAGTTACATAACAGTTTGTGGGAGAAGGATCTGGGCATGGTGAATCACAAGCTTATTCATCAACAACTTCATGCTGGCGTCTAAAAAAGCAACCACAGTGAGATATGTAGAAGAAGGAGTGTCTGATATGAAATAATCTGTTACCAGTTCAGCAACTGGAAGACCTCTACTGGAAGATGGTGCTGTTTTGGTTATCATGCTTTAAGAGGAATCTAGGCTTTTGGAGAAGGTCTGCAGGACCTTACAGCTTAAACTGCTGTCATCTAGAAAATAATTTGAAGGAAAAAGAAGGTCTGCTGCATACAATGCCAATATAGTTCGGCCCTGGTCACGGAGATCGGTTATCTTCTCAGATTTCTGCTATCACTTTTCTATGTTTTTGCTGAGCATTGTGCTATGTCTGTCTCACACTATCTGACAAGTCTTGGTGGGAGGATGTGCAGAAGACAAGGTATTGATCATTGTCACTCTGTGTTCTTTTAGCACACTAGGAGAGGCTTGGGCTCAGCTGAAGAAGAGTTTAGCTGATGAAGCAGAGGTTCATCTCAAATTTTCTTCTAAGGTAAATAGTTCTTGTTTTGCAAATATTTTTGCCCTGTAATTGAAGTGGATCTCCCTTCAGTGCTCATTAGTGGGGAAATTATGCCTGTATATGGAACAAATTGAGAAGAATTAATAACTTGGTTAACAAACTTACTGAAACCATCCATTCTTCCTGCCAAAATCATAGTTTATTTAATCTACTTGATGAGTAAGCTGGAATACATATCTAGCCTTCATTTTTCATAAAAAAGAGGAAATACTAGAGGTTATTGCCCTAGGGGGTCTGAGTTCCAGCCTATTCAATTAAATGTACCGAGAGCTTGTACAGATTACTTCTGTAGAAGTAGAAATAAAAATTAATATTTGGCTTCTCAATAAGGACCTACTGTTTCTGTCCGAAAGGAGGAGAACCAGGATTCTGACTTCATCGTCTCACTAGCCTTTCTGAAACGTGCCCTGGGAACTTACTTCATGTTATTTTTGCATCTTCTCTCAAGTGATGCCCAAGGAGATTTCTTGTACAAATTATGATATTTGTCTGTCTTTTTCCACCACATGTGACATACTCTTGCATCCTGTTACATTATGTTAACCTCTGTGGGTGATCAAGTTCAATACAGTGCCAGATAGCTCAGCACAACAGCTGTGTTCTGCAGAAAAATTATACCTCTATACTGTTTGTAAGCGATTATGCAGAGGTTACTCAGGCAACCAGCTGCTGCCTTGGTAACCCACTGCTCTGTTTCAAACTTCTACTTCAGGGCTGTAATTAGTGAAATACTGTTTGTTCCCCATTGTACTCCTGTATTGTTTGCCGAGAGGAAGAAATGCACCCTGGAGTGGTGTGTGCATGTAGGCAGGCAATGTATAGGGACTCTTTCATTATTTAACTTTAAACTCTGCACAGAAACTCCTGTAGCATCCTCTGAACTCTCCCCTCTGGTCCTGTACCTGCTTTAGGACTTCCTAGTTCTATCTTTCTTTTATTAACAGAATATGCCCTTAAATATATTGATTATTGCTATTACTTTCAGAGAAGTTATTTTTAGAAGTAGTAATTACATTTCTTGACAGGCGAACGAAAGCCGTTAGTGCTGGCACAAGCAGTCAGTACAATGCAGAGCACACAAAGAGTGTTCAAACATGAACGCCAGCCTTGAAGACTTCTGTGACAGTCTTTCATGGCACTGTTACATTAGGGGTCACAAACAGATTAGAGAAGATGACACCACTCTCACAGCACTTGGAACATAAAATATTATTACACTACTAATACCAGGACAGACTGGCATGGCAGCTGTAGATACATGCACATGAGGAATCCTTCAAGAAGACTGTCATGGCACTGAACCTCTTCTCCAGCTACCTGATTATCTCACTGAGCTCCAGGAGGTGAGTTCTGCTGGAAGAGAAGATGCACATGTGCTATACTAGTGGAAATTGTGATAGGCTGCCTGGATATGGTGGTGTGTTACCAGCTATTCTGGAAATGGTGCTAATGGAGCAAAGACAAAAATAAGTACTTGTGAAATCAAGAATTTTTGAAGCATGGTTTACTGAGCTGTGTGGTTTCTCCAGAATCTAGTACTGTGATTAACCCTATACCTCTGTACCATACTGGTACAGAGATGAGATGCAGGGCCTCTATCCTGTGTCTGACTTACTTCAGCAAGCATCTTGAGATTTCAGGTCCTTTCTCACATCTCACCTATTCAGCGATGGGTGTCAGAGTTGTCTGTATGCATTGGGGCTTTCAGTATCTTCATCTGAGGAAAGTAGTTTATGGGGTTTTTTCATCTATTGCGTGCATCTCAAAGTCTCTTTTAGCAAGATTTTCTAGCAAAAAAAAAATATAACCAACTATAATGCAACATTTAAAAGCCTGGGTCATTCACGTGTGATTCTATTTTGATAGCTTATCATACCTCTTGCAAGACGGAAGTTCAAGCAGGATACTGATGCTAGAGGAATGATGACTGTCTTCATTGGGAAGTCGCCAAGCTTTAGGTTCAGTCCACTAAACCTACAACAGAGGCTCTCTGTTAACCCCGCTTCCCCCCCCCAAATAGAGGAAGAGAAAGAGGATAAGGGGGAGAGACTTACGGCCCCCGCCCCTCCCAGATGGGAGAGGGAGGGAATGAGAGAGAGGCTTCCAGATGAGAAAAGAAAACTAAAACAACTTTAAGGAAGATAATAATAATAAAATGGGATATATACAAATAGATACAAAACCAGTATCGAATCCAACCTCCCCCCATGGCAGTTACGTCACTGTCACCACCAAGGCTGTGGAGCAGGTACCAGGAAAGTCCCAGACCTAGCTCAGCAGCTGACGGGAACTGGGTTCAGGAGCTGGGTTCAGGAACACACAAATCAGGATCAAAGGCACGAGATGGTCCAAGAAGGCAAGAAGGCCTCCAAGGGAAGTGAAGGCCAGCAGAAGGCAAGGGTCCTGAAGGCAGATGGGAAGGGAAGGCCAGTGAAGGGCTGAGGTGAAGAGGAGGGTCAAGATCCTCATGATCCCTCAGCTTTATACTGAATATGACATGTATGGGATGGAATACCTCATTGGTCAGTTTAGGGTCACCTGTCCTGGCCGTTCCTCCCCACAGGTATGACCTTTCACTTTCTGCACCCCCTGACGTGGTACACAAGAGTTAGCAGTGACCTTGGTCTGCACACCAATCCTTGGTAGTAACTCTAAACACCAAATGTTATCACTGCTAGAAGCAGACACTGTCTGCAAAAACATGCCGTGAGCTTCAGAAAGTGCAGTTAGTGTTATGGTTTGAGGTTTGGGACCAGGACAGGCAGGGCCTGGACACCCTGAAGGTCCCAAGGGGGAAGCAGTTATTCCCTCCCCCTTCCTGTCCACACCGGATACCGGGGGCAGGAATGGTCTCCAGCGTGGGAGGAAGAGAAGCTGAGAGCTGACCCTTCCATGCGGCCAGGAGCCATCTTCTCATCACTCCTCATCCTCCAGTGAATCCGAAGCCATCCAACCTTTGGTTTTGTATTATATTGCATTTATTGTGTTTTCCCCCATCTTTGTACCTGTATCTACCTTCCCTTCTTGTTTTCTGTTCCCTGTTAAACAATATATATATATATATCTTTCTAAACTTCCAATACAGTGCAAAGTCTCTCTCTCTTTTTACTCCTGATCTCCCTTTTTGCCCACCTGTCTGGAGGGGGAACTAAGGGATAGGAAGAGGGGAGAGCATACATTCTGTTTCCGTGGGGACCTGCCCTGAACCCCTAAACGGACTCAGAACAAGTTAGTTAAAAAAGACTGAGCTGAAAACTAAAATCACTGAACATGATTGGTTTGGTTCTAACTCAAACCAGGACAGAAGTCCACCTCTTCGACTCCCAGAATACAAAACTGGAGAAAGCAGTTGTCTTGTTTCCAAGGCAACTCCTGGTGATGCGTTTCTCATCTTTCTGAGGATGTCAGAATTTCCTGTCCCATTACAAACAGGGTGAAATAAATACCTTTAATTTGTATTAGGCAAGTAGAACTATCAGTGAAATGCCCTCCTCTGTGGTGTGTTCCTCACCCGGGCGATTTTTATAAGAGTTTTCACAGCAATGTCTGCTTATGTCAGATATGTGAGGTTGCCACTTCTTCCACTGAGGATGATTGACTCATGTTGGGTTGTTTATGCAGGTTAATCCATTTATTAATGGAGCAGTCAGAAGGGCATACAGACTGTTCAGCTACTTCAAACCCAGCTGGACAGACATCTCTACCAATTGTAATATATTGCCTCTGGAGTTCACTGAAGCCATCCTGAACTTCTCTCTCTTCCAGTTCTTGTTTCATTGGGCATTGACAACGCTCCTGGCACAGCTATCAGTTGGTTCCTCTGTCCTGAGAAAGCGTATGTAACTAGCATGTAGCTGTGCTGGACCACAGGGCTGTGAGCAGGTCTTTGTGAGTTTTCCTGGGGCCACCCTGGTGAGACTGTCATAAAAATACTGTCCAGAATTTTCTAGTCTAACACCCTTAGTTAGAGCAGAACTATCATCCACAGTGGGTCAAGTCAGCTATGTCTTTGTCTAGAAAAATCTTGAATATCTCTAAGGACAGAGATTTCATGACATTTCTGCTCAAGCTGTTCCAGTGCCCAGCTACCATTCTGGTGATTTTTTCTTTTTCATTACATTCAGCTTGAACTCAGTTGTCCCAGTCCCGAAGCTCCATTGTCTGTTGTGACATTGCTTGACCCTATGAAGGAAAATTTGGCTGTGTTACCCTTGCATCTGACCTTCTAATAGCTGTAGGTCGTATTAGATCACTGTGGTACCAATCTTCATCTGCCTGAACAAGCTTTGCTGAAGGCTTGTTTAACTTCTCTGGGATGTGTGCTGTAGGGCCTTGGTTGTCTTTGTAGCCTCTCTCCTTTAGAAGGCTATACTGAACTTGAATGAAGTTTCCTTCTCTATTAAAATAGCACTGGAGAAAGGCCAAAATTACTTGGCTTTGGGGACTATTTGATTCTGCTCCACTGCGCCATGTTAGGTGACTACAGACCTAACTCACCAGTATTGACAGAGTCCAGCATCCCCACAGGAGTGACAATAGGAAGGAAGTTCTTGGTTGCTTCTGGGGAGGTGAAGTACCTGTATCTCTTCAGAGCACATTTCCTAGATGTCAGAACTGTATATCAGAAAGCCAAAGAACAATATGATACAAACTCAGAGTGTCACTCAGAGCTAGGTATTACCAGCTCAAGTCCTACTTTCAGGATCCTACTTTTCACATGTGCCTGGTGGATCTCTCCCAAGTTCATTCCAGTGGTTTCTTGCTACTACTTAAAGAGTTTTGACTAAGTAGTCAAGCTTTTCTTTAGATTCCTTTATACTTGACAGAAATAAATAAAACGTGCCCTTATTGGATCTGTTTTCACTCCACAAGAAATGCAGATGTGTCACCACTGTCCACTGGCTCACCTTATTGCAGTCAGGGTTAGCGACTTTAGTTTGGGTATTTGGGGGTTTTTTAAGGAGGTTGGATCAGTTAGGCCAAAACCAGAGCACCTCAAATAGAGCTCTGGATATCGCTCACAGTTTGGTCTTATGTGTAAGAAGAGATACATGATTTATCGGGGAGAGGAAGACAAGATTTCAGTCCTTGTGCTCCCTTCAGTAAATATTCCCTTAACAGAGCCGTCCTGCGAAGAGCTGAGTTTTGCAGTAGCTTCCCTCAGAGCTCTGCTAGAGAAGTGTTACTGAATGACATTGCCTTTGGCTGCGGTGTGCATGTTATTTCCTGTCTGTCCTGACCTCTGCCCAGCAGAAGAGCGAGGAATTACCTCCTGGCTCCTCATTATTGCCGTTTCTTCCTTTGTTTCCATTACCAGCTTCAGAGCGAGGTAGAGAAACCCCTGCTCAACTTCAGAGAGAACTTCAAGAAAGACATGAAGAAGTGTGACCACCATATTGCAGACTTACGGAAGCATCTGGCCAGCCGCTACGCAGCAGTTGAAAAGGTGGGAGCAGAGAACAAACTGGAGAGTTTGTGAGATACTGCTGGTTCGGACAGAAAAGCTGCTGCCCTGTGAAAAGTTTCTGTTCTGCCACAAAGAGCCACAAAGGTTTCTGCTAAGCATTTTCAGCTGTTGTGCTTTGCTGGGCCCCAGCTGCTTAGCTGAGATTTGGGAAGCTGGGGGCTACAGGCAGGGCTAATGTCTTATGCTGAACTGGCTTTTTGGTTTGATTTGGGACAATATATTTCTTGATACATTTGATGAAAATAGTCCTTGCTTGTGTGCGTCTGGAAATCACATCTATTGCCCTGAAAATGTAAAAAGCCTTGCCTTAGAATAGCTGCGAGGTCGGGCACAGGCTTGCTTGGCTCAGTATCCTCTCGTGCAGCAGCCAAAAGCGGACGGCCAAGGAAGGCAGCTCAAACCTGGCACCACAAGCCACCATCTCTCTCCCAGTTCCTGTTTTCTGTTCCTCACAGCAAACAGTGCTGCCAGGGGAGGCTGTGGAGTCTCCTTCTCTGGAGGAGACTTTTAAGACCCATCTGGACATGTTCCTGTGTGGCCTGCCCTAGATGAACCTGCTTTGGCAGGGGTGTTGGACTAGATGATCTCTTGAGGTCCCTTCCAACCCCCACCATTCTGTGAAAAACCCAAACAGTGGCAGGACGCTAGTATCGGGCTGTTTTAACATGAACGTCCCATAGGTAGCTGAGGTTGTGATACAGGGAGAGAGATACCCACAAAAAGTGCTCTCTTACCAGCAACTGAGAGGAAATAGGATACCCATGCTAAGCTGCCGAGACGCTTATGCCAAATGGTGTTCTCATGTGGTTTGCTCTTGGGTGTAAGTTGGAAAGGAAAATACCATGCTCGGTCAACCCAGAAGGTTGTTCGGGTTTTCATTAAAGATCAGCATGCACATGAGAAAGTTCACCCGGGGACAGCATTACTGTAGGATGCAAAAGGTTATTGGGCTGCATGCTTGCAGGGAAGGCATTTTTCTGCACAACAGTAAGTTCTTCATAGTCATATTTGCAAAGAAACGTGGTGCTCAGTAGGGATATTAAAAAGTATGCATTAGAATAGCCTTGAAAGGAAGGAATAAAAAAGGGAAGAGCCATCCGTGTGTGTGTGCCTCATGAAGCAAGCGGCTTCCCTCCAGATTGCTTCCCTGCAGCTCCCCCTTGGGACCTGCTGAGCCAAGAACAGGGGCTTGAAGAAATTCAGGTGATGCTTCGAGCTTGTAACTGGCAGACTGGTGTGACTAGAAAACTGCGAGGTGCTAACAAAATAGAATCATCCGAATTTAATTTTAAACACCATAACTGGCTAAGGAACAAATGTGACCTATAATAAGTTCGTGCAAAACAAGATTATTTTTTTTCTGTATTTAGGCAACCTCAACAAATAAGGTGACAGCATGCTTATGTGGTATTGATGTTTGTTTCTTTATTAAGACACTTTACTAATTTGCCTGTGTAAGTTCAGCAATGATACCAATACATCAGGTTTTAAAAGCCTGAAGAACTTTAAAGTAGTTTAAATAATCAGTTGTAACCAGGTCTCACGTTCTTCATTTCTGCAGTACGAACTGCTGTTGTCATGAACCTAAAATAATTTTTCTGAAATAAGTCTAAAAGTTCCTATTGTTAAAGTTTCTGATGAGTGTGTACTGAATCCAGAAGGTACTTAAAAATAAGTTTTGTAAAATATTTGAAATTCTTTGAACAATTTAGTTCCTAAGAAAAGCAAATGGAAGATGATGCTGGAAGAAGCTGCAGCTCCCCTTTCTTCCAGAAATAGTGAGGAAGTTACTAAAAAACATGAAAGTCTGATGATGTCTTTTGTACTGTGCCTCTCTGAGAACCTATGAAGAGTTCAGATGCTTTTGTGATTTGTTGGTGACAGCTTCTGTAGGACACTTCTTTGAAAACCACATGGTGTCTTAAGAACTTGAATCCCAATTAGGACCCAGTTTTATGCAGTGTCCCTGACTTCTTATGGACAAATATTGTGTGAAGGAGTCATAGAAGGCTGAAAGTAGCTGGCAGCTCTTTTCCTCTAAAACATGTGACTTTTCTTTAATTACTCCAAGGCCCGGAAAGCACTGACAGAGAGACAGAAAGATCTGGAAATGAAAACACAGCAGCTAGAGGTGAAGCTCAGCAACAAGACAGAAGAGGAAATTAAGAAGGCGAGACGGAAGTCCACGCAAGCAGGTGAGTACCTGTGTCTGTCAGTGATGGGAAGTTGTGGTGGGTTAACCTTGGCTGAGCGCCAGGTGCCCACCAAGCCACTCTATCACCCCCCCTTTCCTTCCCCGCTCCCTCCTCAGCAGAGCAAAAAAAAAGGGGAGGAATATAAGATGAGAAAACAAAAAGCAGTTTAATAATAATAATAGAAGCAAAGCCAAGCAAATCCGCGCGCGGAAGCAAAGCAAACAAAGTTTTATTCTCTACTTCCCATCAGCAGGCGATGTTTGGCCACTCCCTGGGAAGCAGGGCTCCAAGACACGTAGCGGTTGCTCTGGAGGACAGCGGAACGGCCCCCCTCTCCTCCTCCTTCCCCCTAGCTTTATAGCTGAGCTGACGTCATATGGTATGGAATATCCCTTTGGTCAGTTTGGGTCAGCTGTCCTGGTTGTGTCCCCTCCCAAGATCTTGCCCACCCCATCCCACTGGAGGGGTGAATGCTGGGATCCTTGCTCAGCAGTAGTCACAACACAGGTATGTTATCAGCACCCTTCTAGCTCCCAGCACAAAACACTGCTGCTATGTGGAAAACCAGCTCAGCCAGACCCACTACAGAAGTGAACACAACCCCATGGGTGGTGGGAATAAGATGGACTGAGACTGCCCATCCACCCACGTGTTTCTTGGTTTTAAATATTGTAGCTACAAAGTCAAAGTGAACTGTGCTACACATCTGTGAAACAAGCCCAGTTTTCTAAGCCAGACATCACAAAATGATGAATTTGCTAATTGTGGTGAGAACAGGTAAAGGAGGGTGAATTATCCTGTTGTTTTGTGGAAGTGTACTGAGATAACTGAAAGCTTGTGAAACTTCCAAAGGTAAAGAACCTCAGCTCAGGATGTTTCTTCCTTGAATCATAGTCCCTTCCTTGGTTTTTCCCTAAATCACAGTTACCCACAACTATGTGGGTGCCTGTTACACTTCCTGTCACTGTCTTTTTCCTTGAAAGTGAACTTTTTGTCTTTTTTCCACTGCTACTCAATGATTACAATTATTACTGTCAAGGGATACTGAGGGTGTTGTAGTGTGTGCTATATTGTACTGAGAACACAGCTACTTGCTATGACTGCAGCATGTTTTACAGAGGCTCAAACCACTTCTACTGGATCCATCAGGAACTGTCTTTCTTGAGACCTGCAAAGCTGATATGTGCAGCTCTGTTAGTACCTTTCCTGAAGATATGCTTCAACTGGGGCATGTTTGATCCTTTCATAGGTCTGTTCCTTAGCAGAGTGGTCCTTCATAGTTTTGAGGCTTTTAAAACTTCAAGGCAGCCTGTCTGGGTTTTAAGAAGGCTGAGAAGAATCATTCACAGTGGGACCGTGTGTATAGACAACCATTTGAGGAGAAACAAAAGTTATGTGTTAGCGACAGGAGGCTTCAGGAGAGATGCTTGTTATCCACCCACAAATTCACAGTCTCTCTATGTTCTCTGGGGTCCTCAGAAATTGTTTGTAACAGATATTTATTGAAGAATCAAGGGAGAGCTGAAGTACTCTGGGAGTAACCCAGAGTTTTGTGTGAGCCTCCCCATGGCTCACCCACACATTGTGCCACTGTTACAGGGCATGGCAGGGGAGGACTTGCCCCCTCGCAAGCATGTAGCAATCTAGTTTTGAAATAAGTCCTGCTGCAAGTAGACAATAGGACTAGAGAGCTCTAGACCAGAGCCCTTCTATGATTCCACTGATTACTGATCCAGGGCATTGCTTTCTGCTTCTATGCATTGTTTATGTCCATGGCTTTCATTTTCCTGGCTGTGCAGTGGCTCAGAATAACTCAGGTGGGTGGAGGATAACTCCCAAGTCAGATGGCTCCTGAGGAGCCTCCTGGAATGTGGGATCCATTAGTCTGGACTTCTCATGTCAGACTAGGCATGTGATGGATACATCTGGGTGGATAAGCTTATTTCCCAGCTTTAAGCCCTGAGTCCTGATTTCTTTGTAGAGTTTGGTTGCCACCCTAAGCTCTAAATCCATTAGAGACTTCCAGATGCATTTGCTTCTTTGACACTTGTTTGGTCTGTGAAGTCCTGTTCTTAAATCATGGCTCATCTCTGGTTTGTGCATAAAAACCTTTTTGCATCTGAAAGAACAGGATGAATTTGAGCCCTGGACCTAGGCAGCAACACATTACGGAAAGCGTGACTGAGCCTCATTTAAAGAAGAAAGAGAATTTACTCACCGGAAAGCAGTAACCTCTGAGATACATCTTCCAGATTTTCCACTCACCTTTCCCTTCCTGTCAGAGCAAAGAAAAAATTGAAATAATCACATCTTATTGTGTTAACTGCCCTGAACACAGGAGGATGCCAGAGCTCAGCTGGAATCATGTATCTTCAGGGGCTGGAGAATTCATGAGTGTGCAGCTGGGTAGAGGTTGCAGATAAGTGTCCCTCAATCTCAGACAGCTTGAGCCTGACGCTTCCCTTTGTTTTAAGCAGAGTGCAGTCTCATCTACAGAGTGCTACCCTGCAGCTTAGCAATTCATTGCTACTGATTTCTCATTTTAATTGTTTTGTTTTTCAGATACAGCTTTCTGTCTGTGACTGGTTTTGGTTTTTTTAACTGAAGTAACTTGCTTTAATAGTTCTTGGCATTTTGTAAAACATACTTAATGTTCATATTTTTAATATCCTGTCTTTCCCCCTCATTCTTTCTCACCCCAGTCTTTTAGCACACATCAAGTGTATGCATTTTGTTGACATTTTGTTGTACGTAACAAATACGATGTGACAGAACTGCCTTCAGCTCCACCAGGACTGACCTTCAAACCCTCTGGGTCTGTCTACAAAACCTGAGCTGCCATTTCCTCCTAAGCTGCATAACACTGGCTAGGGAATAGTAACTGCTGTCTTGAACTTTTCAGGAGATGACCTGATGCGCTGTGTGGATCTTTACAATCAAGCCCAGTCCAAGTGGTTTGAGGAAATGGTGACCACGACTCTGGTATGTAACTGTGTAGCATCTTACATGTATAACATTGCAAAATTGTGATAGCATACAACATTCATCACTTGTAGCTAGCTACAGTGCAAAGCAGTGAGAAAAATCAGGTGATAAATCTCCCAGTGTATTTCCCATTCTTAGTTCTAAGAAAAACACTTATCAGTAGGGGAAGGAAGAAGTGAATGTAGCAGAAGGTGTTAAACCAGTTCAGGGCTGTTAAGGGCCAGAACACTGGAATTGTCCCAAGAAAGGATGAAGTAATGCACAAAGAAGACAGGGAAAGATGTGATAAATCACTGAATCTATTTATACATTAATGAATTTTTGTATTCCATGATTTTACAATTTCTTCATTAGCATTGCCAACTCAGAAGAGACATGCTTTAATTGTTTATTGTTCTGTTTCTCTGAAGACAACACAGCTCACAGTATTCACCCTAAGGGCATATACCTTTGGCATTAGTCACCAAGAGCCCAAGGTGCAGCTTTGAGGTGCTGTATTCCTTGCAATACCTGCACTTTGGCTTTAGGGCTCTTTCTTCATATCATTCTTTAGAGCCCTTCTGGACAACAGCCAGTTGCTTTCAAAAGTGGAGAATAAAAATGTCTTATGCATGTATTTTTCTCATTGGACAAACACAAACCTGTAAACTCCTCCTAATAAGAAGCAGGGTGATAAATTGCTCAGCATTTGGAAGTGTGTCAGTGCAGTATTTAAACTGCAGTAAGTCAATAAAGACAGATGGGTGAGTGGAGAACCTGGAGGCAGATACCTTCCCAAAAGCAGAACAAGAGAGAAAAAGTTGGCTGTTCCTACACATAAGGGATCTGGTTCTCCTCTCACCTTCACTGGTGGTTTCTCATGGATAAAAATGATACCATCAGTGCCACTGTGTCCAGATGTGGCCAGCTGTAAGTTAGCTGCATATTTGTTTCTGGAGAAGTGTGACTCAGAAGTATGCTAGTAGATAGCTCAGGAGAGAAGTCATGACCTGCAGGCTGCACGGCAGGCCTGTCGGTTGTAAGGCTCAGGCTGAAAAGCATCTGAAGGTAAGTCTTGGTGTACATGAATATAAAATCTCAACTGAAAAACAGTCTGCATCTGATCAGCTCAGATACAGGTTAGTTCCTGTGCAGTACGAAGTTGAGAGAGTCACGGTCTGAAGATTTTTATTCCCTTGCATACCTTCCTCCCTGAAGTTTCTGGTGCAGAGACCACACATGTTCTGCCAACGGTGTGCTTATCAGCACTAGCACACTGGGTTCTTGTTGCAGTCCTGTGCATCTGTGCCCTAAGTAAGGGAGTCTGAGTTCAAAGTGGGCCAGTTTTCCACGGGGGCATCAACTCACAGCAGCAGTAAGAGCTCAGTCCATTTTGGTCCTGTCCATACCATCCGCAGGCAGAGACTCTGCCACCTGAGATTTTGGTGTAATGAAGAGTCTGTTTCCCGAAAGATGTTCAGTAGGTTGCAGATAGCATGGGGAGGGTGATGTAGCAGCCTGCCTGCAGGAATATTCTCAGGTTGCACTCCACCACAATGCACAGTAAATGAACAGCAGAACTGTGCTCTGAAGGCAGGTGTTTAAGATATTGCCTCCTTGATGTGCCTTTGAATACAGAGCTTTCTAGTGGTACAGCAACGTCCGTTGCAGTATGTCTGTAAAGGCAGACTTCCATAGTATGCTGCTTCCACTGCTGCCTCTCAGATAGTCAAGGAGGGATGAAATGCGGATTTTAGGTTATAATATCAGAATCCAGGAGAACAGGGAGGCAGAAAAAATCAGGAGGGAAGTTAGAAATCACCTGCCTTTTCAACCACAGCGTTTCTGGGGTCTGCATACTGCCAGCTGAGCAAGGTGGACTCTTGTCCTCGCTCATCATCTGGTGAAGAGATGAAACTGCTCTCACAGGTGTCTGGTTAGACCAAGGGCACTCCGGCCCGCTGAGCCATACGCTCCAGCACATTCTCCTGCTTCCCCAAGGAATCACTGTAACTTCTGAAGCTAGCAACAAAGCGTGCAAAGCTTCTTGCAGGAAACAGATTCCCTTTTGCTCGCAGCATCCCTGGAGACAGTGGCTCCTCTCTCTGCCTCGGTTGTCTCAGTTTTGGAAAGGTTTCGACCTTCTTTTCCGTCATTAGGCTCATGCTGAAGTGACTTCTGTTGCTTGCTGTCTCTGATTCTCTGCAAATCAGAGAGAAGTGCAACCACAGAGTTCAGCTCCAAAGCATGATCCTGAGGTAGCATCATACTGACTGGCAACCTTTTGTGTGTAATCCTTTGTCCGGGCCTTCAAACTCAGCTTCCAAGAAAAACGTGGACTTGTTTTTCTTCATGTCCAGGAGCTTGAGAGACTAGAAGTTGAAAGGGTGGAGATGATTCGGCAGCATCTTTGCCAGTATACACAGCTGCGTCATGAGACAGACATGTTCAACCAAAGTGTAAGTCTGCTTTTTGTTCGGGCCCTTTGGTCCTTACTGTGCTTCAGCTGAGCAGAGCAGTCCCTCTCCTGATCTGCCTGACCTGTGTCAGAGGGAGGTGTGAAGAGTATATGCAGTCCAGCTTTCAGAAGGACTGTACTGCCACCCTAAAGCCCTGCTTGTACTCTGTGACCCTGGTTACATCTCATCCTACCAGATCACAGCTCTTTGCTGGAAGAGACACCATGAGCTGAATTGCTTTGAGCCAGCGTGGGCCATTATTAGCTCTCCCAGCATGATGCACTACTTGTTGAGGTCATCTCCTATAATTTCACTGTTGAGGGAGAAGTAGATATGTTTTTCTTACTTAAAAAGCTTGCTAATTTTCAAATATTAAAACGTGGGGGATGTTGTGCTGACCTCGGTACATGGTTGCATTTGGTGTAAGGTGCAGATTGCAGGACAGGAGTCAGAGACCAACTGGCCAATGCTTGTCTCTGCTTGACCTTAAAAGTCTGCCTCTTCTCTTAAGATTCTGCCTCTCATCTGCTGCCTGCTATGAGGCTTCGCATTCAGTCTGGCTGTTGTTTGCTGAATCTCACACACGTGCAGTTCTCACCTGTCTGCAAATGCAACATAGGCGTGCCCTTAGCTGGCCTACGCTTCAGAGCAGTGATGCTCTCTGCTTGAAATGCACTCTTGACATTTTGATTCTTGTTTTGTTTGTTTTAGACAGTAGAGCTCGTGGATCAGTTGCTTCGGAAAGTGGATCCTGCCAAAGACAGGGAACTGTGGGTAAAAGAACACAAAACGGGAGATATCCGACCAGTGGACATGGAAATATAGACTGATCTATAGTTGTATGTGATGAGTCCACTGAATTAACCAGGCTAATGTTTGGTTTTTTAAGGGTCAGAAGAGCATAGGTAAAAGGTCGTTCCACTACCAGATACTTTGTAATTTATGCCTGTAGGGGCTATCTCTGTAACATTTAGTCATTAAAATGGTCCTCATTGTGCTAAGCCTTAAGCACCAGATACTCCAGGTTGAAGAAACCAGATGTATGCTTCCCATCAGAGGTTCCCAATTGCACGCAGCTTCCAGAAGAAATCTGCTTTCTGGTACAGAGAGCTCTCTGTTCTTCAGTGACTTTGTGCTACATCCCTTGCATGACTATCTTTATACAGTATATTAGAACAACCGTGCAGTGAGCCTCTGGCCAGCAAGTAGGTAACTGTTTGAACATGATGCAGGAGGCAAGGAAGTCCTGATCATGAATCCCAGGTCTGTCACTGACTGCTTTAATGGCCATAGGCAAGTCAATTAACTTTTCTAACTCCCCCGTCTATCAGACATACATATCTCGCAGCAATGTTGTGCAAATACGTGTTATTCATGTAACAGTTTCCCACCATGGCAGTGAAGGGATTGCCCTTCTCCCAAAATCTGCGGAGAAGACTTCTGCTCTTCCTGTTTTATATTCCCTCTCAGGGATACATAACCCATCATCATCATGATTTCTGTTCTAGGCAAATCAATAAGGTCAGAAGTGTTGCCATCGCTGTTATTTATCAGGAAAGACTTGGTTGTGCTATACCTACCTCATTAGCTGTCTGAGCACCCTCGATGACAGAAAGAGGTCATATACCAAGGAATAAATGAGATGTTCAAAACCTTTCCTGCTTATGCAAGATGTTTTCTCACAGAGTTTCCTTAACGAAGTTTCCTCTAACATTTGATTTGGGATACACGTTTAAATTGCCCTTTGTTGATTCCTTCAGGTGAATATCAAAGCCTTTAGGTATCTTTAGTTACCAAGTTTGTCCAGCTAAATTGTTGAGTTTATCTTTTTAGAGCCTGATTTTCAAAGATGCAAGGAATCTGTGATGCTAGATTGCATTAAATGTGGATGTAGGTGCCCAGCACTTCTGCACCACCAGATTCTTAACCTTGGTTTTTCCTTTGTTCCCTTACCACAAACTACCAAAAATTCAACACTGCTCTTGGCACATAGTGTTGCATAGTTTGGACACTGGTTTTGAAATGATATTCATTTTCTTTGCTGCTGTTACTCCTGATTGGTTATCCAGTGTTGCTGTTAGTATATTTTTCAGCATTTCATACAATTCCAAGTTTCGTAAGATTCTTGCTTTAAATCCAGCAGAAACCTTGATTCTCACCACTGTGGCCTTTACTCAGTGTTTACTGTGTTGTTATCTACAGTCTCCCAAACTGTACTATTGCATTTGATCCAGAGTTATGCTCCACTTTATCTCATTGTTATCATCCTTTTTTCCCCAGCACCAAAACTGCATGCTTCTTTAGTTCCACTACTATTCCAAGTTTTTGTTCACCAGCCTCCAAGTGCTGGGAGTAAATCATTGAGGATTAATATTGCCCTTTACAAAGACAGAACACAGAGAAGTCTTATCGGAAGCCTGGTTTTGGTATTGTTGCAGTGATTGCTTTTCTGGTTTGCTATTTCAAACTGAATTCTCTTGCATTTTCCTATTGCTTCCTTTTTCTCAACCATCTCTTGACTAGTGTAGATTTAGTTCTGTCTTGCAGATACCTCCACAATCCACTTCTCTGCTGCATCATTAACCTTTATCAACCTCTGCATGTTGGCAGGTGCAGTGCCATGACTGCTGCATGCTCAGGATCACTGTTCCTGGTGTGACATTCTGTACTCCAGTACACATTTTGGAATTTGCAGCTACTATTTTATTCTCTACGTTGGAAGCATCCGGCACACTGTTACACGAGTCTTTTCTAAGTTCCTGCAAAGACCATTGCAATACAAATTAAATATGGTTTGCCTAGGTGCTGCCTAGTCC
Source organism: Eurystomus gularis (assembly GCA_013400335.1). Classification (NCBI taxonomy): domain Eukaryota; kingdom Metazoa; phylum Chordata; class Aves; order Coraciiformes; family Coraciidae; genus Eurystomus; species Eurystomus gularis. The sequence continues at coordinate 101,854 of VZZY01018780.1, read as the reverse complement.
TTGAGCTCAGTTAAAGTGAGCTCAAGTGCCCATCCTCTTCTGCTGCTCAAGCAGGGAAGTTTCATGATGATCTCTCTTTTTCAGTCTTCCTATTGCTTCACTCTCTGTCCTTTTTTTGTTTTTGGCATACCAATGTCTCTCTACCATGCACTTTGAAGGACAGGCACTCTTTTTTTTTTTTTAAAACCATAGGTACAGGGTGAGCTTTCAAAGCTTCAGTGGCCAAAAATACCTGGAGTACTTAAGAGCTGCATCTCAGGTCAACCCTTGTATTCTAAGATGTAAATTAAAATGAGCAATCTTGACAGCACCTCACCACATCCTTGTTTTGATTGCAAAACTAAGCTCGTTGTGCACTTTATCCTTAATAAGTATCTGAAATAATCTGTTACTAATTACACTTTATTTTTCCCTTTCTTTAAAGATGTTTGTTATTTTATCTATTTTGGACTGGAAATACTGTCCATTAGCACAGATCTCTCTGAGGACTGAAATGTATTTTTGTTCCTCTACTAAGGTATATTTAAGCAGCTTTCGATTCTCAGTTGTATTTTTCTGGTACGTTGTTTTTCCCTTTTGTTTTATTTCCAGACTTCTTTTCCTACTTCTAGTGTTTGTTCCATTTGAAAGTTGCAGGAGTTTGAGCTGCAAAGAACGAGAATTCTCTTCATGGAGCCTGTATCTCCTCCACTTTGATATTCTGAGGAGAGCACTGGTAGGTGGCTGTTAATCTTTACCAGGCCCAGCAAACTCTTGGGCGGTGCTGCTCTGCAATGAGTGAGATGCTTCCTCTGCAACAAGACTCTCATCTCTAATTGGTGGAAGCGTTAGGGAAGCTTTGCTGTTGCTTCTAGACAGTTTCCAGCTTATTTCTTGCAAAAGGTGATACTCCCTTGCGATATGACACTGCAGACACTGGGATCAGTGTTACCTGGCTCATTCACTTCTCTGGCTGGTGAATCCTGCTCAGTGTGATACCTTACAAGTCAGGGAGTGCTGGAGCCTCTGGGATTCTGAAAGGACAGCATCTTCAAAGAAGGTAGGGGCATGTTTGAAGGGAAGCATGGACACCTGCTATATTGGGTCTGGCAGTTAACCCACCACACCTGCCCAGCCCAGAGAGGTTGTGGAGTCTTCTTCTCTGGAGACTTTCAAAACTCGCCTGGACGTGATCCTCTGCAACCTGCTCTAGGCAAACCTGTTTTTAGCAGGGGGTGTTGGACAAGATGATCTCCAGAGGTCCCTTCGAAGCCCTACCATTCTGTGATTTTGTGAACTTGACGAGTTTTAGCATTGCTCTATTCATCTTCTGATGAGTTGCAAAAATGTCATTGAAATCAGTCTTTCCTCATGCAGTAGCTCATCCTAAACAACTTCTTCTCTGGAGCAAGGTCAAGCTTTGTGTTACATTAAAATAGCTAGCATGTGGAAAGCATGGTGAGGTTGCGATCTTAGCAATGGATAGGAATAGCAAGAATAGGATAGGATAGGAAGAATAGGATAGGAATAGCAAGAGACTTACGTCTCTTGCCTCCATAGGTGCAGAGCTTAAGGGTCATCTGGCAGGTGGGCTCATACACTTGATGCAAGTTTTTACTATTTTAGTCACTACAGGTGTCCATCTTTTTTTGTCGAGTGACAAGGCTGTTTTACATCTTCATACAGATCTGTGGTCACAGTGCAGAAGGTGAGCTTTCCCTTAGTACTGCTTGCTTTCACCTGAAGAGGTACAATTGGTGGGAATTTGCCTCTGGTTCTTACCTGGTAGCTCTGCTTGCCTGGGTCTTTGTTGAAGCCACCCACATTTCAGTCCTGCTGCTCCTGCAGAGCTCGCTCTTTGTCTAAGTGATGCTCTTCACATACTCGTCTTGTGCTGCCAAGCCTCTGGCTCTCTGGCAGTCTCTGCTTCAGACAGGGCCTTTTGGCCCTTGTCTGAGCTCAGGGGCTTCGTGATTCTTACAGCTTTAAATCTACTGGATATCCTGACTCCAGTGCCAGAGCTCATGAGGTGTTTACCAGCTGTGACCTCGCCTACCGTACCATACCATACATTTTATTTGTCATCTGTTCTCGTCTGCCTATATCTTCAAAGGCATCTTATGGCACAGTTTACTCAATAGAGAGTCCTAGTTGGAAGTCTTTCTCTAAGGTATTTCAATTTATTTCCTAATAGAACTTATTCTGGATTCAGTTGGCTGATTGCTGTTGGAGTCAATGAGCTGAAAGCGATGAGTCCTTTACCACATGGGCCAACTGCATTCTTCTCCCACTGGTAAGATTCCAGTTGCTCTCATAGACTAACATCCAAAAAGGCCTAATTCTCGGATTTTCAACCTGCTCCAGATTCTCTCACGTCTGTAACTCACATCTGTTCATCACTTCTATGTGTTGGACATCTTTTGAAAGACCTCAGTTGATCCCTCACAGGAATGTTATCTCATTATCTGACACTGAGATCTTTAAAGATAGTGTTAACTTTTTTCAAATGTTAAAATATTGTAACAGCAATGAATGTCATATGGACATGGTATGTTCTAGAATGGTTTCCCCCCTCTGCAGCCCTACCTGAGTGCTGTGGGGTAGCTGAGCTCCCCTTCGTGTTGCACAGGCACAGTAAACACTGACTCGTTCTTCCTTTTGTGCACAGCAGGCAGCATGCAAACTTGTGCTCTAGTTCTCTTTACCCCTTATGCATCTGCACAGTTTGGTGTTGCAGAATCAGTTGCTTTTTGTTTAACTGTCAGCTCCGTGTTATAATGTCAGTATGTGTAGCTGTCTTGTGACGGTGAACTGCACTGAAATCACGTTTTTTTGGTTTGATTTTTTTTTCTAACAGGAATTTTCTGTTAAAGCATTCACAGGAAACTTCTGCGTGCTTAGTAGCAGTCGTAATTTCTCAGATCTTCTCAGAACCTTTTTAGATTCATCCCTGTTTTTAATGCCATTTGAATATTTGCTGCAAGTTAGACTATGTAGAAATGTGCAGTCTTCTTTTCACCTGCTCTTTGGAAGTGCTCAGAACTCAGATTTATTGGAACACAACAGGGAGCATGTAGGTGAGAAGAGACTTTGAAAATCAGGCTAACAAGCAGAAATGCACAAGCCTCTTTTTTTCCTTAGTTGTTGAGTACATGCATAAGGTAAACATTAGGAAATGAGAACCTTGAACACTTAATACATAAGACCTAGCTGCTATACGTGTAGTTCCCAGCAGCTCCATGAGTGACCCTGTGTCAGGCTGTGGTAGGAGTGCTGCTCACCTTCTGATGCAGCTGTGAAAACCCAAATCCAAAATGAAGTGGAAAAGGAGCTCTGCCCATCTATCTCTTAGTCACACAGGGGGAGAAAAGGAGCACTGCTTACCCAGGTGGGTCCTTCACTATCAAGCACCTTATGAAATCCAGACCAGCACCTTGAAGGTCCCCCTGGAATGAGTAGATGTGACTTCTTGGTGTAATCAGTTGATTGTTTCCTTTTGAACTGAAAACATACTTGCTGTTTTGTAGTGGCTAGCATGCTCTTCTGCACTCGTGCTGCCTGCTGGGTCTGTTCCTAGACATGGCAGTCCTGGTGTCCTGCAGGCAGACCCGGTCACCCTTACATTTCCACTGTGTGAAAACTAGGTCTTCAAAAGGCAGCGTCAAAAGACAGTTTTGAAAAGAATGAGATTTCCTCATCACAGAACTTTCTGGAAAGTCTGCAGGCTTTTTGCTACCTAGCATGTGTTGAAAGACGAGAATGATGTCCCAGAGGTTGCCAAAGCGTTGCTGTGAATGGTTCTTGCTGTGTGGGCATTTCTCCTGTACTCAGTCAGTGGTAGGGAGCAGCTGATGGGCATCATCTTTGCACAGAAGTGTCTCACATTGTAGCAGAGGACTCTGCTGGTCATTGTTCACAATAGTCACAGAGAGATCCAAATTAAAAACAGACGCATAGAACAAGAAAATATTTAGCTGCCCAAGTGGCATTTAGGCTTCTCGACATGAGGCGCTTGTCTTCTTCACACCCTGACGGGTCCAGTAACTGGCTCATAACTCTAATTCTGCTTAGCACATGAATATCACCAAGGAAGTGTTCCCTTGTATCTATTGCATGTTACAGGGTTCTCCAACTAGCACCTGGATGTGCTAGTGGGAGATTGCTATGTGGCAACACTCCACTGGTGACTACAGAGTGATTTTTGGCATTTGGCGGCGCTGTGATGTCCTGCACCCTTGCACTGAACTGACCATAAGTCAGGCAGAGCCGTGTCAAGCCTGGCATGCAGCTATTCTCTAGGAGCTTGGAGCGCACAGTCTTTCTGATGCATAATGGTGATGAAGTCTTTCCCATCAGCAAATCCTTGTCCTTTCCTGAGAAGCACTATTGTATAAATAATATTCATTATTTTGTCTTACATTATATCTTATTCATATAAATGTGCATCTTTCAATTCTTATTTTTTCCTGTTCATTATTCCTGTAGCCAACCCTCCATCACTGAGTTACACCAGTTTCTGGGATCTTTAATTTTGAATTTTCATAGAATATCTCTGTTGTTTTAATGTGCTGATGAAACTTCATGCTTTTGGATATTTTCTGAGAGTGGTAAGTGCATGCTTTTTGGAGGGGTTATTTTTGTTTTTATTTTGGATTTTTCTTATCAGCCACTGGGTTTTGAAGTGCAATGACTCAAGCCCGTGCTAGTCACAATTTTATTTTTTTTTGTGGACATTTTTTCTGAAAGGACCAACACATAGCACAATTTGACTTAAATTTCTAATCCCATGCACTCCTCAAGGCAGAAACCTTTTGTGCCTAATGATGCATCTGATTCTAAGAATTGTACATGGATAAAATCTTTCATAGACCAATAAAAAATAAGTCTTAAGTTAACTGCATAATAGTCACAGAAAAAAATACTTAAATTTGAAACATTCAAAGTTTATTCCCTCAACTTACATTAAGTTGAGCTATTTCAGATGTGTCGTAAGAGACAAACTCAGTGGATATTCAGAACAAAAGCTTTTCAGCTGCTGTATTCAGGTTCAGTGAGTAGACAAGACTAATTTTTAATACATGCAGTCTTTCAGGGCTACTGCTTTAGCAAGTAACCAAGTAATGACTTGTATCACAACCCCGCTAAAATTCTGCTAGTAGTTCCCCTTGAAGTGCCTCTTTAAATTGTATCTGCTACAAGCATGTAAAATACACAGATTCACCCTACGAATTTCCAAAACTCAGGAGCAGCCAGTATGCACAGATCCGCGCAGGATTCTCAGCCCTTCTTCCTTGCTCTGTGCACTCTTTTAGGACATCCACATACCCACAGACCTGCCTTTGTCTCACTGGTCATTTACTGTCATCCTAAATTCTCAGTGCTGAAAATGGAGTGTGAAATATTAGGCTTAAGAGCAGGTGCATTGAAGGAGTGTTGCTGACCTGATCATCCGACACATCCTTCAGTACAGGGATCTCAGTGGAACAAGCAAGGAATTCTGCATAAAAATAGTTAAGTGGAATTTGGGCCTACTTAGGCCTTTATTCTGTAAAAGAAAATAACATGACTCTTTAAGGCAGTTTCTGAGAATAAATTTTCTGGTACTGGAAGTCTGAAGCTGAAGAGTGATTATAAGGATCTCACATCTGCATGACATGACAATCTTAGTCATCTGAACTGGGGAATGCTTGACCTGCAATCCCCTGTTCCTTTGGAGTCTTTTATGTGACAGAATAAGCTAAGCAATCTGGATGTCCATTTACCTCTCTTTTACTCCAGCAGGTCAAAAACACTCTCTAGGGACAGCAACATCTATGCATTAGGAAAAAAGCAGGTACTAGTATTGGACAAGTATTTTCTCCTCCTCCTTAATGATTTCCTTTCTTTCAGCAGCCCCAGACAGTGTGAAAAACCCACCGAACAGTTTTGCAGACATTCTAACAGCAGGGATTGAAAGGCAGGCCAGATCACCGGTCATACACTAAAACAGAGTTTTCTACTAAAGTAAAGTTGCTTATTTGGTCCTTTTTGTGTAACTTTTGCTAAATAATTCTAAATTTCTAGGAAAGTTTTGTTTTACCAGTACTAATGACTTATTTTTAAAGATGTATAAGCAAAATTTTATAACTTTCCATAAATTTTGGCTGAATAGACCCCGTAAATAGTTTATATATCTCACAGCCTCTGTCTGGGTAACTAGTAAATCTTGGACCATTGTGTAAATTATAGGATGGCTTTTGTTCCATAAGGATACATGAAGGAATCACTTAAGAATCTTAAGAAGTTGAATGCAGAAAAGATTTAAGGGGCAGATCTTCAGCTTGGGTAAACTGGCAAAGTTCGGTGGAAGCTACTTTATGTCAGCTGTGGATCTTGTCCTTCAGGGTTGAAGGCATCTCCTATACATAATTTTTCTGTCTTACTGTAAAAGAATTTCATATTGTTAAACTGTATTTTCCTATATTGTTCTGCAAGTTTATATGCACCACAGTGGTCATCTCATCTTCTGTAAAATAAAGTGTACAGAGACACATTGAGCATGGAATTGTCTTTATCCAGTTGCTTTTTCTTCTACCACAGCCACACACTTTGAGTGCAATATCATCAAAAAACACTTGGGGTGCCCAATGCACATCTGCTACTTTGTGTGTACTAGCTTAATGCGGCTTGAATTTACAATCCCATCATTCGGGTGTAGTCTACTTGTGTTTATCCTTTCCACGTCTTTGCATATCCAGATGAGTACAGTCCCTAAAATTTCATTTGTATTAGGAAATCAATTTAAGAAACACCTGTAGTTAAGTAGTTAAGTGGTTTTGTTTCTCAAACAAGCAGGCTGGCTGACCATGGTCAGTCTGAAAGCAGCTGCCATGAATGGGCATGCTTCAAACACTCTGTAAGTCTTCTACGTGCAGCCAGTCCTTTACCTGCAACTTCCATGTGCATCTTGAAGCACAGTTAAAGACAAAATGCTGTTGTAAAATGTTGTTAATAAATTGTTCTACTTTGAATATTTGAGTTCCTGTGCACGCTGGCAGGTTTTCTGACAAAGTCACAATCAGCCTTGCCAAAATCCTGCCTAATCCAACAACTCTGCTCAAAAATGACCCACATGGGATGCTGCTATAGAAGCAGAGCTCAGAGCAAGCAGGTGTTGCAGTTCTGCAGAGAACCCACCTTCCCAGCAACACATGACTTGAGGACCTTGGAGGTAACGGCGTTATCCACACATCTCATAAACCTCACTGGAGCTTTCTTCTAAGAATTTATCTGCTTCTGAACTCACATAAAAATTTTAGTTTCTGCAGAACCTGTGGGACAGCATCCCCCAGCTCCACAGAATGTTTGTACTGATGTGGTAAGTAGTTGCAGAGGTGTGCACACTCGTTTCAGAAAAGGAGAAGAAAGGTAAGACACTGAAAAAGTTCCAGGGGAGGCTTGGTTTTCACAGCAGAGTCTTTGCACCTTGCCCATCTTTGCATTTTCAGTGGCAGAGGACTTTGATACGACTCTGAAATCCAAGACGGGAAGTTGCTGTACAAGCCATGACACACTTCTGCTGCACTGTTGTGGTGTCAGCATTCAGAAAATCCTAACGATGAAGAATTGAGTGGTCAATGGAAGAAGCAGGGTTGCAGCCTCACTGTCTGCCACTTCTAGATGTGACGGGTGGGAGCTTGTGCTCCATTCTGCACAGGAACACCTGTGCTAGAATTTTGCAACCAAAATAATTTTTAAAATCAGCTTGGATTCCACCAGACAACTAACTCTTTGAACCTCTCATGTTACTCAGAAGTGGAAAGAAAGCTGCAAGGGCATCTGTGAGGAGGCTTTATTTTAGACTGCTTTTGGGGCTAAGAAGTAAGTAACCTGTTATCTTACACTTCAGAAGTTCCTGCTAATTATAAATAAAATCATGTCAATATAGTCTGCATCTTCTGCTGTTTCCCTGATAGGCTGAAATCTCCAGACAAAGAAGTTTTCAATGTGGTGAACTGGATAGTAGGTGTTAGGGGTATCCTAACTTCTACTTTATTGCAAATATTAAGTGTAAGTGGAAATTGGAGGCTGTATGAGCAGCATCAGATTGGATCAGATCCCATTGTGCTCTGGATGCTGTTCCTCACAGCACCCACAGTACATTTGTGAGAGGTCCCTCCTGCTTTCAGTGGTGGAATAAGTCTTGTTGAAAGCAGAATTTGGGAGCGATTCAATGGTTGAAGTGACTGGAGAACAGCGAGAGGCAGGCTCTTGATTGCACACTGCAGAGTGGTGCTGCAGCCCTGCGTGGACAAGCCTTGGTCCACACAAGCTCATGCCCTGCCCCTGGGTGCATCAATGTAGCTCCAGCTTCAGGGAAGAGGTGCGGTAGACTGGTGAGCAATGTTCCAAAGAAATACTGTCCCCCCAGGAAGCAGAACAAACTCTTGAAATTCCTCTTGAGGAGGGACATGTTGGGGTGGGTTTGCATGAATCATTTCATTGCAGTTCTGAGCAGCTTTCAATAGTTAAGAGATGAACTGTGATGGGCTACTGCTTTGCTTTTCAGTGTTGAACCTACTGGAAAGCCCTGGCAGGGTGCAGCCCTGCCTGCTGCCCATGAGGGGTGGTGCTGTGGATTCATTGGCTTCTTTGAAAAGCTGGACTTTTTTGAGAAGGGCCCTGGTGACTGGTAGCCCTGCTTAGAAACAGCCTTTCGGACTATTCAGAGCTGGGAGAGGAGCAGGTCAGGAAATGGTTTGGATGAGGTCTGGCTGTGAAGAGGGGTTAGAGCATACACAAAACACCATCTTGCTGTGTTGCTTGTTCCTGGGCATGTGCCATAGGCAGGACACGTGTAGCCCCTTCCTGAGTCCCTTAATGGGCAGATTCTGAACAATCTGTCAACAGGAAGAAGACCCAACAGGACCTGGGGAAAACATGAGCTGCCCCCTGCAATTCAGAGAAAAATACTTTAACCAGCACAGGCTTTGTCTGTGACAGTCCTAGAAACTGCAGTGAGTGCAGGCATACCCATTTCAGGTGTGAGGCTGTGTACTCTGCAGTGATGTCCTATGCAATGAAGGCCCCATCAATTGATTTGAGGAAAATCTCGTATTTTCTTATTTATTTTTTCGTTCAGACAGGGACTTCCTGTAACCAGTGTACATTGTTTAATGGTAATGTTTAATATAACCTGTGAGCCTGCAAAGCTTTGCAGCCTGTTAGAACCACTTAGGACTGACTCTTTTGACACAGAACAAATACTTTTTCACCTAAGATGAAATGTTTGTGTAGATCTGCCCTACAAAATGGCATTTCTGCAAGTTTCTCTCATATGCTCATTCGTACTATCCCACAGTTCCCAAACAAGAAAGTCTTCAGTGTCTGCAGAGCCCCAAACACTGTTCCTACTATGATAAAAGCAAAGTCTGTTATCAACAGTAGCTTGCTGTGTCTAACAGACAAAGCATCGTCTTATGGTACTTGTATCTGTCTGGAGTCTGGAGAGTGTCTTTCATTGCAGTGCCCAGTAATTACCTCCTCTGAAGGAAGTGCCCTCCAGTCCTTCCTGAGGTGTACCTCTTTCTTAATTTATGTCTGATAAAAACCCAGTAGTAAGCAGGTAGTAAAACTTAACAAGGTCCAAGGAACATTAATTAAATGTTTCATATTTGTTAGAGAGTCTTGTGTTTGGCAAATGAACACCTCTTTGTTGGCAGTTTGGGGTATTGCACAGGGGCTTATGTCCAAGAAGCTAAAGGCTCATTTTAAATTGCCACTCCTAACTCGTCTGAAGTTCAAGGGTGTGAAGCCTTCCTCTGAAGCCTTCCTCTCAACAGCCTTCTGCATCTTTTCCCAGCCTGTGTTAGTTTTGTTGAAACAAGCTGGGAGAGGTCTTTTCTTCAGAAGTCCCTCCTGCTAGGAGCATCTAAATTCAGAAAAAAAAAAAAAAAAAAAAGAGCAAAAGATGGTAATTCCTCCCAGGCTGCACAGTCAAGCTGCAAATTCTTGTGCTGAGAATGTCAGAAGTTTGCACAACTAAAACAGGTTTAGACTGTTGGAGGAAAATATTTTACTCCCAAGCACTCCTGGAGCCTGAGATTCAGCCTCTGGTGGCAGGAGGTCCTGCAGCTGTCTAGCTGACTATGGCAGGAGTTTGAGGGAAGGAGGACCAGGCATGTGCCTGTCAGTGCACAGTGCACAGTGGGGATTTCCACCACTGGAGACAATGCAAAGCAGCAAAAAATGCAAGTTTCAAGAATGTGTCGAAGGTCCTGACAGGCCCAAATTTGCTTGGGTTTTGTGCCTAAAACAGGACATGCCCCAGCAAGTCCCTGCACTCTCCTGCATCTGCCCCATGGGTGAACTCAGCAGTCTTGTGAGAACATGCATTTATGCTGATTTGGTTTACACTGGAGATCCGAAGAGTTCGGATTGAGAGGCTCCATCTCTGTTCTGGCTATTGACAAGGAGCACACTGGGTGCTTGACAAAAGTGTAGTTAGAAGACAGGTCATTGAGACAAACAGAGGAACAAGCAATCTCATCAGTACCATGATTAAATCTATCACAATACAAATATCAGCTAAAAATAGCACTGAAAGTTAATCTGCAAGTTCTCCTGAAGACAGTGCAAACGGCTGGTAGGTGTTTATTTTTAGAATACAGGACGTGGTCTTATGTCAGGAATAGCTTTTCCATGTGTTTTTAAGCCATTAAGATGCCATTTCTGCATCTCACAATGCAGCTTCTGGAGTGCATGTTCCAATCTTTGTCACTAGGTGTCAGGGCCTCCCTTTTTGCCTTAGGGACCTTCAGACTAGGATTTCTAGAAAACTGAAGCTGTGTCAGTTGAAAATTGCAAGGTGTGTTACCAGGACTAGTGATGGACCATGTGCAGGCACAGATCCAACAGCAGAGAAATCCATCACCTTGGCCACAAATATGAAAGCCGCCTGCTATTTAAAATCTGACTTTGTTGCTCTAATTGATCATGCTTGCACATTGTCAGTCTGCAGTGCCTCAGTGTATCCCAGTTTGGAAGAGTACAAGTAAAGAGCAGAGGACAGGCTGTGTCCTGTGATGCACCATGAGACATATTTCTAACTACATCATTTTCTTTGTATATGACCTTGATATATGGTCAGCAGAGGACAATACCACATCTGTAGCCACATTATATACCTTCCTTCAAGCATTACTGCTTAACCCTAATCTGAAACCCTTGATGGGATTGTAGGGAAAATCCATGCACTTAAAGCATACTTCTAGGGCAGAGCTGTGGCGTTGCAGCACAATAGGCCTTGCTTAGGAGTAGAGCATAACTTGCAGCTAGGAAGAAATGATGCTGAACCTTTATACCACAGGGAGCTACGATCTTGGAAGCATCAAAGCACCTAGCATCTCCACCTGCCAGGTGGGTGGTAGGGTGCCAGGTTAGGAATGGGACCACACAATCCTCTACTGGACAGTTCTTTTCCCTGATACTACTCTAGTGGGGTTGTATCTTGTATCTTCTTGTTTCACATATAACCATCACAAAAAGTCATGTTTCCTGATGAAAAATGTGCTGAGAAACGGTGTTGGGAAGCAGCAAGAGGTGGGGCTACTCCATGAGGATGGGACAAGCCAGGAGCTAAGTGACCATAGTGCACACAGAGCCCTCACTGACCAGGAGCAGAGGTCTGAAAAGTGTGGAAAAAGCAGGGTGCTGGTAATGGGGTGTATGGACATCCTGAGACAAGGTGAGCTGATGAACCAGGTTCATCCACAGAATTTTGTCTGAAACAATAGACATGAGGCAGACACAAAACTAAGAGAGAAGGCTACAACAAAGGTCTGAGGTCCATTCAGGAGGCAAAGCTGGAGATAGCTGCCCCTGCAATGTAACTTTGACGCCTGCAACATGGCTGCACTTAATGGTGCTTCTGGAACCATGGGCTGGATGTGGGTGGAAGACCCAGGTCAGGCTAGTGAGGGCAGTTAAGTCCTATTGGTGTACCTAGGGGTGTGACAGACAGTGATCTGTTGGACCTGTCTGCATCCATGTTGGCCACTGTACCAACACAAGAAGAGACAATTTTGCTTTGCACCACTTAGGATGGACAGAGAACCAAGTTTTAGAAGGTCAGTGATGCTTGTGGAAGGATTCACACAAGAACATTGAATAGGAGCAGTCATAACTACTGCTGCGAGTCAAATGAAGTTTAAACTTACTGTACACGCTGAATGGGTTGGAAATGTTTTGGAACCCTCACAGGTTATTGTGATGTGTGTCCTTCATGAGGCCCATAAAAGCAAAGCTATGTGCCAAGTTAAGCAATTGGTTTAACTTAGTTCTGATCTTTCCTGGTTTGCTACACATGTGCCAACTGCAATTTCTCTCATGTGATTTCATTAAATACAACGGCAATTTCTGAACTGATGGTCAAGATGGAACGGCTGAAGGAATGTTTGCAGTAAACCTCACAGTAAACTAACCTCACACACAAGTCAAGTTTCTTATATCTTGCCTCAAAACACAGAAATACTAATGTCACATTTCTTACTCAAAGAATCTTGCTTGTATAAATTACTGTCTTGGTCCTTATACAAATGAAAAAAAATTACAAACATGCATAAGTGCATTTATTGTAGGAACAAACAGTCCAGCCTTGCTGGTTAATGCTGCATGCTCTGCTTGCATGGGTTTTTTCACAAGTCCCTGAAAGCAGAAGATGAGAATATCTAGCTCCAATTTTACAAAGCAGAAAACCAAACAAGCAGGCTCCTGGAGCTACAGCCTAAGTTACAGACTTCTTAGAGCTATGATTTTTTTTTTTTTGTAGACTTAACCAATGCTCTAAGACTGTCATTTGTCTCTGCTTGTTTACTCTTAAGAGACCAGGACTCTCTTTTTATGTCTTTAAGCTGACTTCTCCGACATGGTGACAATCATGGCTCTCTGCTCACAGGTCCAGGCTTCAGGAGCTCTTCTCACTGCCTGTCCACTTTCTGGCAAGTCTATTTAAAAGGAGAAGAGGTTCCTGGATGGTGCTGTGGTTACTGTGGAAATATGGGAGTCAAGTCAGGCACCCTCTTAGCTCTGCTCACAGTTCTCAGGAATCTTCTCCATTCATACGTTATCATGAAAATGCCTGCAAATGTGTTACAGTTGTAGCTTAAGAGCATAATTAACTGCCTGGTTGCTGTGGTGCTTACAGGTATTGAAGGAAGACATGTAGTCCATGTCTTTTTGTTCTTTGTCGTTTTATGATTTTCCTCAGTCTTCTCTATTGCTGAAACAATTTCATAACTCTCAAGTCTATAAAAATTAAAGATTTGGGTCAGGCCAAAGGTCCATATAGTCCAGTGTCCTGGCACAGACAGTGATCAGCAAGTACCAATTTCTTAGGGAAGCATGGGTATAGAAAGCTTTGTAAGCAAATACATTGTGATTTGCCCCTAGGTTGCAGTTCTATCCCAGTGATCCCTGCTCAGGGACTCTTCTCCAACAGTGGCTCTGTTTAAACAGCACTTGACAGGGAGAAAATAATAATTACAATGTGATTAATATGATACACAACAAATCTGAACCTTCAAGGTTTCGAGGCCTGTTTATGTAGCAGCTCCAATTTAATTTCCTGGAGCTGATTGCAATGACACAGTTTACAAGCAGCTGCTTCTCACTGTAGTTCTGTGTGGCTCCAGGAATGACTGCAAAGATGCCCAAACATAACATGACTTTTAGCACAGATAGTTTGTGAGATTTGGCATGGCAGGCCGAAAAGGAGTAATTAAAAATCCAGAGTTGTGGATGCTATGAAAGATGACAAAGATTATGCCAGTAAAATATTCTTGATTAAAAATAAATAAATACTAATATCAGGAAGAGCTTTACAAATCACAGATTTCCTCTTACTAAAACTGAAACTGATGGAGAAAAAGTAAGAAAATTCCTGAAGCAAATGAAAGGAAGAAGCTGTATCCTGAAAGGAAGGACATTTCCTACCATTTTGAGGCATGTGTGCAGTCTCCCTAACAACCTGGTACCCTGAGCAAATAGTAAACCAATAGAACAGGGGCAGATGGGAATGCTGGGTTAGCTAGGAAAGTGAGAAATACAGTGGGAGACCCGGAGGTCTCCCAAAGGCACCACAAGTCCCAAAATGCATCTTCTGCCATCAGGCTGTTGTGGAAGTGCCAGTTCAGAAGCTTTGACTGTTGCAATAGGGACTGCCAGCAACATCAGACGCTAGTGCTAGAGGGATATCAGAGGAGTGGACCAAGAGACAACAGGTTGCAAAACACTGATGTAGTCAAGTGGAAGTGGTTTGCTCTACCATGCAGGTGAAGAAGCTGAAGTCAGCCTGGGGTGAGGGGATTATGCCCAGGAAGTAGTGGCCTACAGTCTCCTGAAGACGTGCGTCGTGGTTTGGCATTTCTCACTCTACACTTAAGGTTGTACCACACACTTAAGGTTGTCTCCACAGAATCACCGAATTGTTATGGTTGGAAAGGACCTCCAGGGTCATCAAGTCCAACCTTCTCCTAGCATCACTCTAACCACTACACCACTACACCATATCCTCTCTAACCACTACACCATATCCTCAAGCACTGCATCTATTCGTTCTTTAAACACCTCCAGGGATGGTGACTCCACCACCTCTCTGGGCAGTCCATTCCAGTGCCTAACTACCCTCTCAGTGAAGAATTTCTTCCTAATATCTCATCTAAACCTCCCCTGACGCAACTTGAGGCCATTTCCCCTCGTCCTATCATTACTAATTTGAGAGAAGAGACCAACACCAGCCTCGCTACAACCTCCTTTTAGGTAGTTGTAGAGGGCAATGAGGTCTCCTCTCAGTCTCCTCTTCTCCAGACTAAACAAACCCAGTTCCCTCAGCCACTCTTCATAGGGCATGCTCTCCAGCCCTTTCACCAGCTTCGTTGCCCTTCTCTGCACCCGCTCCAGCACCTCAATGTCCTTCTTGTCCTGTGGTGCCCAGAACTGGACACAGTACTCAAGGTGCGGTCTCACGAGTGCCGAGTCCAGGGGCACAATCACCTCCCTACTCCTGCTGGTCACACCGTTTCTGATACAGGCCAGGATGCCGTTGGCCTTCTTGGCCACCTGGGCACACTGCTGGCTCATGTTCAGCCGGCTGTCCACCAGCACCCCCGGGTCCTTTTCCACCAGGCAGCTCTTCAGCCACTCCTCCCCAAGCTCCTCCTCCAATTTCCACCGAAGACTGAGCACTCACAAAGATCAAGACTGCTGAAGAAGGTACACGCCGGCTGGTAGCACTTCCTTTCCTCCAGTTCTAGCATCAGGCACATGTGTATGGGACATCCAAATAGACCCAGACAAGCAGGATCATCTTTTCCATCCCCTGTACTTGAGACTGGAGGTGTAGGGATACCATTGTTATACCATAGTTTGGTCGGTAGCTAAGACAGACCTCCTCCCAACATCCTAGAGGGAAGCTCAACATTCTAGAGCGAAGACGACTGTCATTTAAGACGATGACTATCCTAGACATCCAACCTTCTCAAAATTGTCATTTTCTTTCAGTTTCGTGGCCCATGTGTGACTCTTCACCTGTCTTCACTTCTGTTTGATGCCTTGGGAAGTGAGCACATCAAACATGACAGAACTGACACGTCTATTAATCTACTGGATTTATTCAATATTTTAAAAAATACATAGCAGTATTATTGATTCCAAGACATAACTGACAGAGAGCTCTCCAGAGCTGGAGTGTTTGTGCTTTACTATTTGAGCCTTTGAGGCACAGACTCTGTTATGTAGAAGCAATATATTTGAAGAATGTAAGTACACATTAATAATCGGCATGACATCTCTGGCCATAGAAGGAGTCATTGTGCCTGGAAGGTGGTGCTTTATGTGTAGTAAAACATAAAAATTTATAGCATGTCTCACAGCAGATTATTAAGACTGCATAAACCTTATTCATACAAATCAGATCAGTTATCACACTACATCTAACAGGAAACCTCTGTTGAAGCCCAGGAGTTATTTTGGACTTGAAATTCAATTTTTTGTCATACAAGTTTTGATGGAAAGCAACATAATTGGCGAAGACAATTTCCAAGCTATGGGAGTCAGATTTTAATGTAGGTTGTCTCTGATGTCCTGAGCATGAATATCCCACCCTGTCTTACAAAATGACTCAGCAGAGACCAAACTTGCCAGGACCATGGGGTCTCTCATCAAGAGGGAAGATGCCTTTAGCTCATGCAAGACTTTCTCACAGGGTTAAGGCAGTGGAAATCTGGGGAGTAAAGGTGAGCAATAAATTAATAAAGAGAAAAATCTGTTACTAGGTTTACATAAACATAAAAGCCTGGGCTTTTTAGTTAAAGTTTTTGTTGTCTGATAATTAATCTATGTGCGAATTGAGTAAGTAACCTACACAGAACATCACATGCAAACAAACACCAGTTTGGGTTGATCTGTCTCCTCCACCTCTTGTTTCATCAGAACAAGATCATATTTCTTTGTCTTTTCTCCCAACTATTCTTGTCTCTCCAGTCTGTACGCTTGTAGGGATCCTGGTAAGTTGGTTTCTGTCTCACATCCCAGGGACCTGCTGTAGCTTTTCTTATCAGCTGCTCTGGCTGCAGTGTCCTTCCTACATCCCTGGGACTCTACAAAGGGCAGGAGGAAAATCTCAGGAGGATACCTAGCTGCAGACCTTCAACTTCCTAGGAGGAGAGTTGGCTATTTATGCTGATTTTTCGCAGCTGTCTTTACTGACTCTACAAATATGTTTGAATTGTGTGTTCCTGTTTTCTGGACAGCTTAATATTTTATTTAGAACTGAGGAGCTTGTAATATCTATGTAAAGATACATCGTGTGTGTGGCAACCAGATTTAACAACTTCTGTACTTCAGTGACATAATAAATAAATTTTTATGATGAAACTTGTTGGTTTATCTACTTACAAATATGCTTTCTGAAGGTGTCCATGTGATGATTGTTTTTACTGGGCTTCCAGGGTCTGCTCATATAAAAAAAAAAGTTGATTTCTATAAACTGAAAGAGGCAAAAAGACCATACACATAATAGAGAGGGGGAAAGGCTCCTAGCAGGGACTGCTATTGAGAGCATGGCAAATTGGTTCCTTGATGATTTGAAACACTTTAAAATGCAATTAAAAAGTAAACTCTTCTACTGAGAGAAAATTGTACAATTTTCACATTTTCAGCACGCAAGTAGAACTCATTCTAAACCACTTCAAGCTTTTTAATACCCTAAACAACAGCTCTAGAAGAAATCAGTCCTTTTTAAACAGTAGAAGACACTGTCAACAGATATATAGTGTCTGGTGCTTGTAATGGGTGGTGGAGAAATCCACTGCAGTAAAATGCTATATAAGCAGAGTGCACATTCCGGTAAAATGCCTTTTAAAACTGCAGATATATATTTTTAATGGATCTAGTATTTACATTTTATTAATGTTTTACTGAAATATACAACTGTGTATTGATTAAATATGTTAAGTCCTTAAAACTGATAGAACTGTAAAATAAATACTTCTTGAAAAGTACCAGAAATGTGACAGCTTAAATATGTTCTTGGCCTAGTGCTAGTCAATGAATTCAACTGTTCTTTGCAAGAAAACTGTGTATCACTGGTAAAGTTTACACATCTAAACATTTGTAGACTGAAATAATTTTTTTAAGTATTGATAAGTTATATAAGATGCATACACTTAGTCATCTCAAGCAACACATTGGAGAAATAGACAACCTATCTCAAAAAGGTGCCATTTGCAGTTGTAAAACTGGCAGCAGGGGTCTAAGGGCAAAGCCACCCCAGGGGGAGATGCAGAGGCCGGGAAAGCCAGAAGGACAGTCACAGTGTTGTCACCTGGTGAAGAGAAGCTACGTGAACAGAGCCTACAACAAGCCCTGAAAATTATTTAACATAAGTGTTTTCACAGAATCACAGACTTCTTGAAGTTGGAAAGGACCTGCAGAGGTCATCTGATCCAACCTCCCTGCTCAAACAGGACCATCTAGAACCAACTGCACAGGATATGTTTTATTCTATTTGCAGGCATTTAGGTTAAAATAGAGACAGTAAAGTACAGGAAAAATTCATAACAAATGCAATGTACCTAGCTGCAGGCTAGACAGCTAAGCACTTGTGTGCCTGGGGTATACATTTATATTTAGATAAGTATTGCCCACTACTCTTTGTGTTGCCTTTTTTCCTTTCAGTAAGTCAACTGGCTCTTGTTCTCAAGTTTGGAAACTGGCTCATGGAATATCAGCAAACTTAACGGAATTTCATAGGTCCCTGGATGAGCTGTATGTAACAACTAAAAGTTCAGCATGGTTCTTGTTAATTGCTAGAAGAAAGATGTAATGATATTATTTTGGTGCTGTCACAATCCCGTGTTTATTATCCATTCTGGATCCCCTGGGAGGAAGGTAGAAGCAGCACTTAGCACTGATTCATTTTCTCTTAGAGGCCACAGGTAGGGAAAACCTGCAAATGCATCAAAATGTGTGGCTTGTATCAAAAAAATAGTGAAAACAAAAATGAGCTAACAAAAATTGTATCAAAACATTTCATTTGGGCACTTCTAAAAGAAAACATTTTGGTCTTGCTTTTCCTAATGACATTTCCAGCACTAAACTTTAAGCGAAGATGCTCAGAAATGCAAGCAAAAGTTTATTTCTTCCCAAGCATTTTTTGTTTGTTTTAATAAATATAAATCCTTTAATTCTGCTTAAACAAAATGTGCCTCATTTGGCCTGAAAGCTTTTTTGAAATGGGGGATAATTTCAGTCTGCAGAGGGAAGAGTCTTCCACATAGACCTCTCTATTTATGAAACATGCCTATGAAAAAGAAAAACAAACAACTTCTCTGTCATGTGAGTAGAATGGCAATCAAGCATGGATGAAACTGCTGGGACACAATCTATGTGTCCAGAGTACATCCTGCTCCCCTGCCTACATCATTCAGCCTCCATTATCTTCCAGACTGGTCAACTCAAAACATTTTTTGATACTGCAAACCTCTTCTACCCCATCCACACAGGTTAGCAACTTCCAGACCAACATGTTTCTCAGATTAAGAAAACTGGGACAATTGGGATATTAACTACTTCCTCCTTGCATTGCACATCCCAGAGATCTGTACGGTCTGGAGGCGAGAAAAGATGTTTCAAAATACTGTGGCTGTTGGAAGGTGCTCTCCTAGTGGACACCTTCCTAAATCTCACTTTCTTCAAAGACTTCCTCGGTAGTTTCTCCAGTGGTAACTTCTCCTTCGCTACTGTCTGACATGCTTGCCCGTGGACGAGGTGAGAGAACACAGCCTGGCTCTGGGCTGAGATCTGTCCTCTGCTTCACTAGCAGCTGCCGGAGCTGTATGCCCCAGGGCTCATTTGCCTCCAGGCAGAAGCGGTGTTTGCTGCCCAAGTGGGTTTTTTTTCGTTTCTGTGAACATCTCCTGAGGTATTTTATGTTTTCCCCAAGAAAGCAGAGTTTACAGCCAAATGGATTTGCCAGCAGGAAGCGGGACCACTGCTTCTGGAGCTCTGCCTTCACCTGGCGGGGGAAGAAAACAGTCTGTCCACAGTGATGTCTGTGACCACCCTGCAGTCCGCTAACCCAAATGCTAGTTGTAAAACGAGAGGAATTGTGGAAGTGCTGAGCTTCCTGCCCCTTTGGTGCACGCCTCCCACCTGATCTGGTGCTTGCAGTGTAGAAATAGACTTATTTGCTAAGTCAGTCTTGAGAGTACACTGTCTTCGCTCAAGTTAGGAAAGCTTTCCTATACCCTGACTCTCTGATACACTGTGATCCTAATGTGTGTGTGTGAGAGCTTGAGTGACTTGCATGTTTACAGCCTGATAAAGTGAGGAGGAGGAAAGCCCAAGGGCTTTGGAAATGGGGATGACACAGCTTTGCCAGAGTGTTATGCTAGGATATCTGGTTTGTTTTGTTCAAGCTTTTTATCTGGGAGTCTGACTTAAATCCTCAGCACTGAGTGTCCTGCTGCCTCCATCACCCAAGCCAGTGCTGCAGATTGAGAGCAGGCTCCAGGACCATGCAGAGGAGCAGGACATGCACTTGCTCTTAACAGGCCCTTTGGCCTGAGAGCTCAGCTGGACCAGGACGTAGAAGGCCAAAAGAGCAAATACTAGCTGCTGATGAGAAATGCTAGCAATTCTGTGCCCTTTGCAAATATTAGACAAGTACTCCTGTGTTGCAGACAAATGCCAGGTCTCTTTTTTATTTAGGTAGTGCCGAAATTGTTCCAGGTTTCCTTGTTAATTAGGAATCTATGGCCTACCTTTTGTATAAAGCCCACTTGGTTTGTTTCACTGGTGCCTTCAAGCACTTGTGTCAGGGTAGTATGTGCCATTCCAGCTGGCTGTGCCAGGCTCTAAGCGCTGCTGATACTGGCTGCGTGTCTGTACATTGCAAGAACTGGAGCACCCAGACCAAGTATCAGGCAAGTACAGGCAGTGTGATTGAATTTAGAAAACATTTAAAATTAAGTGAGATCAATTCCACAGCCTACATAACATCATTTTCTGAGGCAGCTTGCAGCAAGTCATTGTGGTAAGGCAAAGGTGGCATGCAGCTGTGACGGTGATGAAGGCACTAGGTTGTATGGGCAGCAGCAGTGCCAGCAGATCAAGAGAAGTGATTGTTCTCCGTTACTCAGTAACTGTTCAACAGCTGAATGCTACATCTAATATGGACCACCAGTACAAGAACTGTGTTGATAAGCTTGGAACTTATCAGCAGAGATCAGGGCTGGAGCACTTGCCCTGTGAGGAGAGGCTGCATGAATGGGTCTTGTTCATGCTGAAGGCCTAAATACTCCCTGTGAAGGGATCATGGAGAAGGTGGAGCCAGGAACTCTAGAGAGGTGTTTGGTAGGGACAAAAGAGACAGTGATCATAAATTGAAAAAAATAGGGGAAGTTAGAATATCTGGAAAAGATATTTCCTCACAAGTACAGTGAAGTACTGGAACAAAAGACTGGAGAGGTAGTAGAATCTCTGTCCTGGGTGGGGTTTGAAGCTCAGCTGGAGAAAACCCTGAGCAACCTGGTCTGAATTCAGTCTTCATTCTACATTGGACAGGAGGTTAGATGTCTGTGCTGTTATCTCCCTGCATAAGAGTCATCATCAATTTGCCTAAATCCTGACGTGGAGCAAACTGGACTTCCAGACAAGAAATCCCCTCACATCAAGTTTAGGGATGTCCTGAGCAGTGCATGCATGGAATTATTTTTTGAACATCTTGCTGTCTAAGATATTAAAGTCTCCTAAATGTGGTTGCTTTGCATGGACTTCAGGAGTAAACTAAGAGAGGGTTTAGGCCAGCCAAACAGGAAATCATGAATCCAGCTGATTAAAGGGGTGGGGTTTAGGGGGCTGACCATAAGCCTCTACTGATATTTCAGACACTTCAGGATATCCATATCTCCATAGCACTCAGACATCAGTGGAAACACTTTGCATTTGAATCCCCAAGACTCTGAGAGGTCTTACTGTTCTCTTTGTACAAAACAATTATACCAGCTCAAAAGAATGTACTCGTGCTCTTGAATAAGCAGAACTAGCCAGTGTGTTCATCCTCCTTGGTGTCATTAATATACTTTACTAATCAACTAAAAACTTCTCTTGTAGCATTGTCTCTTACCTCTCCATTAGCAAAGCAATATAGAACTGCTACAAAAAAGCCCTGTAAGAGAAAGACAATACCAAGAAAAAGTTAGAGTGTACAGGAAATACCTGAAGTTTTAGTTTAAAGATGACATTTGTGTTAAAGCTGTAAGTATAAAAAATGCTTCCTTATTTTCAAAAAGGAAACCATTTGCCTGTATTTACTTATTACTGAAGTACCTATTAACTTGTTTCCCTATGGTGCCTTAGCAAATGTAGGGCATATTTGGTGCAGGTGCTGAAGAACAGAGACTATACAACCTAGTTGGATCTTCCATATTATATCCATTTTGCTACCATACATTTCTTTCTTTCAAACTACTGCTGTTATACTGTGACTACTGCTATTTCTAAATATGGTAAAATAAAAAAGTACAGCTTTGAGTTTCATATTATCCATGTACTTGGTTGAATTTGTGAGTGAGACTACTGAGAGGGATCTCATTTGGGTGCTTTTAAAAAAATTAATATATTAAGTGATTAGTGCTAGTTTAAGTCCCAGCTGTATTAATTTTTATGGTTATTTTGAATTGCTATTTTTCCTTTGAAATTGATTTAAATAAACATGTTTTTTAAAAAATAAATCCCAGAGATAAATCTTGTTTTAAACCAACTCCGAAATTACTGTTTCCATTTTCCTCCTCTCTGTCTGTATTTGATCTCAGATCAGCATAGCTTACATGCTTGCATCTCAGCCTAACAGTCTATAACAGACATGCAGATTTATTACCATTTCTTCAGGAAATGCATGTCTTTCGGCATGTCTAGACACATCTATGATATAAGTTCTGATAAAGAGAGTAAATACTGTTGACTATCAGTCCCAAGGCAATGTTCTTATCACAGGTAAAAAGGTGTCATAGCCATATATAAAACAGTTGACATCAGTCAATTCTCACACTCATAGAGTCATAGAATCATAGAATCATCCAGGTTGGAAAAGACCCTCAAGATCATCCAGTCCAACCATAACCGTACCCTACCGACTCCAATGTCCCTCAGCACCACATCTTCACTGCTTTTAAACACATACTTTTCCAGAAATGTTTCTGGTTTTCTCAGAAAAAAGCTTAAAAAGAAATTCATATACGCAGCAGCTTTGATATTTTTTATTGTATCTAGCATTAACCAATAACATTTTGAGCCTACTGTTAATTTTCTAGCAATCCTGAAAAGTTTGGAACCATTAATTCCTTAAGCGTATGTGCAGTAAATATGAAAAAGAACCGTTTGTCTGCCGCATCAGTGGAGATGGGGACAGGAGAAATACCAATCACAATTGCTTTTTCCATGTATTTTCTTTCTACTATATTTCACAATACACCTGGGTTATGGCAGCAAGATGTAGGCAATTTTAACATGTCATTTATCAATGTAACTTTTAAATATTCCTCCGCATCTGCATTATTTCACAGAAATATGAAAAAAAAAAAAATCCACAAAATATTGTGACCATGTCCTGGTTAGGATAGGATTCATTTTCATCAGAAGCTGGGAGGAGGCCACAGCCAGGATAGACCACAGAACAAGCCGATGCAATATTCAGTACCTTACTGACATCATGCCCCCCTATATAGGGGTGGAGGAGTGCAGGGTTGGGCGGTAGATATTCCTTGTATCACTCACTAAGTATCTCATTACTGTTGTTTCTTCTATTTTTATGTTGGTCTGTTAAACTCCCCTTATCTCAACCCGTGGGGTTTTGCCTTTTTCTCTCTATTTTTCCCATCTCACTGTGGTGGAGCTGGTGAGAGAGCATCCACATGGTACTCAGCTCCCAGCTGAGTCTAAGCCACAGCAGGTGCTGGTGTTTATAATAGATCTTTTACTATGGGGATAAATTTTAGAAGTTACAGAAGACTCAGAAATCATAGAGAGACAACCTCTCTCCATCTAGAACCTGATCAATAAATACAAGTGTAAAACCCGTGGAAGCAGCTTTTAATGCAGAACTGTTCCTGCACCTGGAGCTACTTTTTTGGGGGGTAAAAAGTCCTTGAAAATATCTCTACGGGGTAGTTTTTCTGTGTTCTGAGCATGAGCTCTAAATTTGGCCTCAGGCACCACAAGCAGAAATAGCATCTAAACTGTGTGATGCTGTTCAAGTCCTGTGACTGCTAAGCCTGATGATACCCACCTCCAGAAATGTAGAAACTCACCAGATTAGGAGAAGACTTTTTGAATACTAGTGGTCCCTCTGTGTTGAATATAAGTTTGTAAATCCCTGTGTGAATTTAGTTCAGTGCTGCTGCAAGATCAGAACATGCAGTGACAGACAGAAACACTGTAAAATCATACCAGAAGGTAGAAAATTCAGTTGATTATTCATGTTTGATGTTAATTTTATATCCTAATATCTTTAATGGTTCCTCATATTAATTCTTTTGTAGTACATGGTACATCATTATTAGAAATCTTTCCCTTATGTCATGACTTCTAGGCATATGTTTTTTAAATGATCACAGTGTGAGGGAAAGGAGGAATTAGAAATTCAGAACTGTTCATTAGCACAGTAGGAAAGGATAGATGCATGTGTAAGCCTCACAATTGTTCTTCCATTCTATTGACAATGGTAAAATGATAAATTACTCATTAAATAACTGGGTTTTATCCACAAGAAACCAGTATTTTTTTCTGTGGCTAACAGTTCACATGCACCAGTGAGCCAAGATGTTTACATTGCTCCACTTACTAAAGCAAGGAAGCATCCCATCTACAACAGAACTTGTTTTAGAATTTAATTTTATGCTCCTTGAAAATGTTTGAGTTAAAACCTCCAGATGACATCCCAGAGGTAATTGTTTTTCTTTAACAAAACAGTTTAACTGCTTTTTAAAACTACTGAGAAGATTTACAGACTAAACAAATGTAACTGTGTACAGTTTATGTGCTTTTTTGCTAATCCCTTCACAAATAATGCTGTAGCTAAAAGAAAGAATTTGCAATAAACATTGCCTAAGATCTTTGGGTATTTTGAAAAGAAGTTTTGCTTCCAAAGCCTGCCATGTAGCTGAGCATGTGCATGTTCCTCTGAAAGGAATGAAGTTTGTGTTTTCTAATGGATGAGTCAGCTGTCTTTTATATTAGATTTCTTTGTACAAGCCAGTAAATAAAATTTTCATTTAAAATGATTCTGTGTTTCTTAAGATAACATCTAGTCACTACAGCCTTGCCAAATAAGGATGTGTCTGACTGAGGAACACGTACTTCAGCACCATGTCATCAAGCTCCGTTAGTGTGGTGGTTTTGGATGACCTCCCTTCTGCCTGCCTGGACATTTCTCCCCTCAAGCTGTAGTGGAAATTTTTAAGTAGAGCCTTAATAACATTATCTAAGTGATGCATGCGTATGGCAGAGCACTGGTGCAAACAGATTAATACAGTTTAAAAACAAAGATCATCATAAATTGTGGGAAAAGTGCAATAATGTTTTCATGACTTTGTGCCTCAGACTGTGAAGGAGGGCAGACATATATCAAAGCAGTGAGTTGGTGAGTCTTAGTGATTAGAGGTGATCTTTTTATTTCTAGGAGAAAATGACAAAAGTCATTTAACCAGTAAGATTTTGTCAGATATAAGCATTTAAGGATTAAGGAACTATATTCAGTGGGGAGTGAAATGCTGTGACTCAAGGCTGAATGCTCAGGCCTTCACAAGTGCAATTTTTCTCAAGTGCCAAGTGCTAAGCTCCTGTATATACTGAACGGAGTGGAGGATGGGGCACTTGGCATCTAGCCTGGGACTCACAATAGCTGGGAAGCAAAGCAACCAAGAATAAAATGACAAAGTAGGAAATGCCACTGCTTCACTTATTCCTTGCATAGACTTAGACACCCGTATTAAGGAATTGACCATGGTCAGTGGGTCAAATGCACTTTTCTTCAGAGGAGGAGAAGCTGGCTGTTGTAATATATTCCATATTTTGCTCAATAACCTGGAAGTACAAGAAATACCAAGTGCCTCACTGCAGCTGTGCCCCAAACTAGTCACCCAGCCTCTGACTGGAGGCACATCTGCACCTTCACTTGAATCAAGACAGGTTAATATGGACTACTGCCATGTCTCACAAGGCTGTGAGTCAAAGTAAATGATGGCAAGTGCTGAGATGTTCTGCTACTTGCTCCTCTGAGAACCTTCAATTTCTCTTACCTTTATAAATCTATAGTTATTTAATGTAAATGGTATCAACACTCAGGGGCAGGTGCAGAGGCCTCAAAAAGTCCCTTTCCCACCCAGCTGCTCTAATTACTAAGCCACAGATTCAGATTCTCTTTCATCCTCCTTCCTCTCAGTTCATTTTGCATCTTTGGTTGCTGACTTACACAGCTTTGTTTGGGCAGGAGGAAATAGTCGTGAATAAGCCTTACTGGGCCCTTCCCTGGATAGGTTAAACTATCTCCTAACTCAGTCCTATGTTGTCTCCATTTCCCACAGGAATGCACTAATAAGGGGTCTAGTTTGAAAAAGTGTACTTATTTACTGGTGCCTGTTCACTGAATTCATGGTGCGTTTCTGTGTTTCACTCCTGATCCATTAAGTACTCTGTTGAATTTATAGTTAAACCTGTGAAAGAAACAGAAGTTACAAATGGAGGTCCTCAAAGGGGCATCTCAGATGATGTCTTTGATGCCTCTATGTGAACCACGGAGGCCCGAAGTCTGTAGGTACCTGAAGAATGTAGGTGTGGTTTTGGCATTAAAAATATCTTTCAGTTTTTGTCTAGGCTTGCATGGAAGTACCTCTGTTAAAATTGCTGAACAGCACACAGCTCAGGTGAGTCATGACCCTGGCAAAGTTCTTGGACAAGACATGTCTTCAGTGCACTTGCTTGAGGGCATTAGTCTGGTAGACATAACCAGAGTTTGTACTCTAGGCTGGAACCACACACAAAGTAGTTCCTGCTTATCCTTCACAGCAAATATTTTAACTCTGGTCATTATTCTCTCAGTAATCAGGTCTGTATCTCCTTTCATCAAACTGCCCCAAATTCCACGTAGTCTACATTCAACTCCTTTTGGAAAAAGTCCAAAATGGTAAGGACATGAGCTGACTGCCACAACTACCCAAACTGGAGCTGATCCTAGTATCTCCTCCTACAGAGTCCTGACAGTTTTTTGTTTGTACAGTGGCATGAACACAAGGTTGTTGTGGTGTGTTTGAAGTATGCTGGATGTGTAATATGCACAGAGAAGCTGAGTCCAGAACAAACTCTGTCTTCAGTGTGACTGCAAAGCCAACAGATCACCTGAAAATCTTGTTAAAGAAAGCCATCCAATAATTCTTAGGAACTAACATATGTGAAATACATATTTCAAATAGATCACTCTAATCTTGTTTTTGAAACAGGGGTCTGTGATGAATTGTCACCCATTATCAGAGAACACAGGACACATTGTTTCTGAAGACGTCAGACTCCTTTTTTGGTCTTTTGACTACCATTTTTCTAATATGTACTTCGTGAATTTTTAATCATTTCACTGTAATAGTATATTCAGAGACATTAGAAAGGTTAGTAAATGTGATGCCCATCTACAAGAAGGAGAATCTGGGGAATTACAGAGCTGTCAGTCTGACCTCAATGTCTGGGAAAGTTATGGAGCAGATCATCCTGAGCACCTTCACATAGCATGTACAGCACATCCAGGTGAACAGTCCCAGACAACATGGATGTATGAAAAGCAGGTCCTGCTTGACTAACCTGATTTACTTCTATGACAAGATGACCCACCTAGTGGATGAGGGAAAAGCTATGGATGTTGTTTACCCGGACTTTAGAGTAAAGCCTTTGATACCATTTCCCGCAGCATTCTCCTGGAGAAATTGGCTATTCATGGTTTGGATGGGCGTACACTTTGCTGGACAAAAGTTTGGCTTGGTGGCAAGGCCTAAAGAGTTGTGGTGAATGGATTTAAATCCAGTTGGCGGATGGTCACAAGTGCTGTTCCCCAGGGCTCAGTACTGGGGCCTATTCTCTTTAATACCTTTATCAATGATCTGGATGAGGGGATAGAGGGCACCCTCAGTAGGTTTGCAGATAACATCAAGTTGGGCAGGTGTGTCGATGCGCTTGAAGGTAGAAAGGTCCTACAGAGGGGTCTGGAGATGCTGGATTGATGGGTTAGGGCCAATGGGATAAGGTTCATCCCTTTGGGTCACAACAACCCCCTGCAACACTACAGGCTTGGGAAGAGTGGCTGGAAAGTTGACCAGCAGAAAAGGACCTTGGGGTATTGGTTGATCACCAGTTGACTGTGAGCCAGTGTGTGCCCAGGTGACCAAGAAGGCCAATAGCATCCTGGCTTGTATCAGAAATAGAGTGATCAGCTGGAGTAGGGAAGTAATCATCAGCACTGGTGTGGTTGCACCTCAAATACTGTGTTCAGTTTTGAGCCCCTGAACACAAGAAGGACATTGAGGTGCTGGAGCATGTCCAGAGAAAGGCAACAAAGCTGGTGAAGGGTCTAGAGCACAAGTCGTATGAGCAGTGGCTGAGGGACCTGGGGTTGTTTAGCCTGGAGAAAAGGAGGCTCGGGGGAGACCATCTCACTTTCTCCAACTCCCTGAAAGGAGGCTGGAGCCAGGTGGGAGTCTGTCTGTTCTGCCAAGTAACAAGTGATAGAACAAGAGGAAATGGCCTCAAATTGCACCAGGGGAGGTTTGGATTGCCTGTTAGGAAAAACTTCTTCACAGAAGAGGCTGTAAAGCCCTGTCCCAGTCTGCCCAGGGCAGTGGTGGAGTCCCCATCCCTGGAGGTATTTAAATGACTGTCCTGGTTCAGCCAGGTCAGGGTTAATTTGTTGCAGCCAGGCTATTCCATACCATGCTAACATCATGTTCCGGGGCCGGTTCCGGTTTGGGGCCAGTTCTGGGTTTGGTGGGACGCTTGGGGTGTGTGATCGCTCCGTCCCTTTGTCCCGGCTATTGCTTATTTCTGTATATTGCTTCTTTCTTACTGTTGTTATTGCTTTTGTTACTGTGATTGCTTCTTACGTGTTTCTGTATTAAACTTTCCTTATCTCAACTCAAAAGGGCATTTAAAAACTTTTCTTTTTCCTGTATCAGTGGCAGCGGCCACGCGGCTCGACTGCCTGCAGAGACCAAGCCCTGCCGTGGCTTTACTAAACCACCACAATGAGACGTAGATGTGGTGCTGAGGGACACGGTTTAACGGTGACCTAGCAGTGTTGGGTTAACAGTTGGAACTGATCATCTTGAAGGTCTCTTCCAAGCAAAACAATTCTATAATCCTATGATCATAGGTTGGAGTATAATATTAAATAAAGATACTGTATATCTGTGGTATCTATCGGTGAGCAACTTCTATATGTGTATCTATGACCCCTAAAAACAGTACTTACATTAAATGAATTCATTGTCATCTGAATGAAAAGTCTTACATGTCTTGAAAGTCCTTCCACCTGTTCATCAGTGATGAAGGTAAATACAAATTCATGGATCCCCAACAATGGAATCAGCACAAGTGTAGATCTTGCCAATCTTCAAAAGAAAATGTTTGATTATTGTATTTTTTCAACATCCTTGGTGCAAAAATAAGAAATTCAGATACAAAGCAATGATTCCAGAAATATTCTTCAATATTCTAACTCTGGAGTGGTATTAGCAATTTCATGACTTTGAGGACAGATTTCCCGACAGAAATGTCAGAGCACTCTATTGGAAAAGTCTGTACAGGAGTGAATCTTGGCTTTGGGTTTAAGGTGAAAAGTTAGGGACAAAAAATTGAACAGAAAGGACACTAGCATCAAACCTACAGTGCTAGGTAACAGAAAAATATTTACATAGCTAAATATGAGTGGTCCTTTCTGTCACTGCTGAAAAACTCTGTGTAGCTGCCTAGAAAGTTTCTGTGGTTCTGTCAACAGTTGTGCACTTCTTCAAAATGCAACAGAATAATTTTTATAGGAGAGAATCTTCTGTAACAAGACTGAAAACATATTTGTATGGATAAAAGATGAGATCTCAAAAGGAAGTAAGCTCTGAGGTGGCTTGCAATGTGAGGAATAACTTGAATCTTTAAAGTTCAGCAAAATTAAAACCAGAAGGAAAGAGATTATAACATGAAACATTAGGCAATGTTAAATATAGGTACTTCTGTACAGTCTGTGACTGTCATTGCAACAATTTTCCTGTAGCTACCTGGAGAATACAGCTGAGATCTGTAGGACCTTGAATGTTGAATGAAATGGAAATACTTATATTGCTAGGGATTTAATACTGGAATTTAATAGGAAGTTAGTAGTGGAATTTCCATCCCCCCCTCACCACCACATCTACATGTCATTTAAATACCTCCAGGGATGGGGACTCCACCACTGCCCTGGGCAGACTGGGACAGGGCTTTACAGCCTCTTCTGTGAAGAAGTTTTTCCTAATAGGCAATCCAAACCTCCCCTGGTGCAATTTGAGGCCATTTCCTCTTGTTCTATCACTTGTTACTTGGCAGAACAGACAGACTCCCACCTGGCTCCAGCCTCCTTTCAGGGAGTTGGAGAAAGTGAGATGGTCTCCCCCGAGCCTCCTTTTCTCCAGGCTAAACAACCCCAGGTCCCTCAGCCACTGCTCATACGACTTGTGCTCTAGACCCTTCACCAGCTTTGTTGCCTTTCTCTGGACATGCTCCAGCACCTCAATGTCCTTCTTGTGTTCAGGGGCTCAAAACTGAACACAGTATTTGAGGTGCAACCACACCAGTGCTGATGATTACTTCCCTACTCCAGCTGATCACTCTATTTCTGATACAAGCCAGGATGCTATTGGCCTTCTTGGTCACCTGGGCACACACTGGCTCACAGTCAACTGGTGATCAACCAATACCCCGAGGTCCAACTTTCCAGCCACTCTTCCAAGCCTGTAGTGTTGCTGGGGGTTGTTGTGATCCAAAGGCAGAACCCAACACTTGCCTTGCTGAACCTCATACTGTTGACCCCAACCCATCCATCCAGTCTGTCCAGACCCCTCTGTAGGGCCTTTCTACCTTCACGCAGAAAGACACACCCACTCAACTTGATGTCATCTCCACACTTACAGAGGTTGCCCTCTATCCCCTCATCCAGATCATTGATAAAGGTATTAAAGAGAATAGGCCCCAGTACTGAGCCCTGGGAAATACTGAGTATGATATAGGAAAACCACCTGGGGAAACAGGCTCCATAAACATAGACTTATCTGAGAGGTAAAGGCAGATCAGAGCCTGTGTGCTGAGTATTGTGGGCATTTTGTCAATGACTTTGCAATGCAGTAAGACCTCTGTTCTCAGATATCCTCACTGCAAACCTGTGGCCTATACTGCTGTGACACGTTTTTTTTCTTGAGTGTGACAAAAGCTTCTCAAAGGAAAAAGAGATGTAGAATATTTGTGGGACATTCCTAAGCAATATCAGAATTTCTGATCTATGTTTTTTCACAGATGCAGACACTGTTGTCACAAGAATGTCCCTGGTCTTCTTGTAAACCCAAATCAGAACACTATCCTTAGGCTACTCTTACAGTGCCTGGTGCGGGCTCTCTTGGCCAGAGTCTCAATGGTACAACATCATACGTAAAGTTGGCCTTCACACAAACATGTTCCCTCAATGTGGGAAGCAAGGGTCGGCTGCTTTGCAAGGAGCTAAAGGTGAAGTGAAAACTGCACTTAAATCAGTGGAAACCTGAGGATTTGTTAACTGCTCTCCACACACCAGTTCCTCCCAGTTCCTAGTATCTTTTATCAAAGCACTGTGAGTCTCTGCTGCTACAGTCCTGCCTTACTATGATAAATGACACGTAGATGTGGTGCTGAGGGACATGGTTTAGTGGTGACCTGGCAGTGCTGGGTTAACAGTTGGAACTGATCATCTTGAAGGTCTCTTCCAAGCAAAACTGTTCTATGATTCTATGGTTCTATGCTATGAATATCTGTTACATCTGGTGATGGTAGGTAAATGTCTAATCTGCAAGTGCAAACTAGCAACCTTCTGGTGTTGTGCGGAAAAAAAAAAGGGCTAGCGCTTTGTTATTGTTTACATACCTGTATTTGTAGTCATGAAAGCTCATTTGCTGAGCTTTTAGTTTGGAAATCAGCATCCTGAGAACTTTTAAGAATATGCCAAAGTTAACCTTGAAAGAAAATACATGTGGGTTACATACAATAAATGCTATGATGCTACTCATGTAGCTATAAAAGAAAGGTAAAATTGATATTAAACACTTGCTACACTTGTGATCTATTAATAGGAATGAAGTTGTGATCAAGTTGGAACAGAAGCAAGTTATTAGCACAGCTGCAGCAGAGAGCACAGAGCAGCAGTGGCAGACTCTGCTGATATCAGCTCTCTCCAAGAGGCAGTTAATAGCACTTACATACCTCCAGGCCATATAACTCTTCACCAAACAATGACAGTTAAGCAGAATGTCATAAAAAACCCCACAGTGCTTGCAATTCTTCAGATAAAGAGGCTCTAGACAGTCAGACAAGGAATCCCTGGCCATTCTTTTACTAATAATTCACTCCTTTGTTTAATTAAATTGTTCTGACTTAGCCAAGACCAATTTGGAAATATTTCTCTTCTAATGAGGGTTGCAAATGCCTGTGAGTCACTATTTCACTTCCACAAACCAAAAGCCCTGTGCAAAAAAAGTAATTAAGGTTGCAAACTGAGAAACTTAGCATTGCCTTATTCAGCCTGATTCACATCTGCATTATGATACATAGTCTTCCAGTACAAAATTGCATTTTAATTTTAAAACAGAGCCCTGCTTATTCATTTTGAGGATGGACAACTATTCAGGACTACTTTTCTTGCCTTCTTTTGTTGAGTGGGTGTTACTGCTGGAATCCTAGTTCTTGTTCTGTGTAAATAATTGAACACTTCTCATGGTGTTTTCCCCAAATGTGCACAGATGTATCTTTAAAACATCCCAGGGTGACAAGAAGATACTATTCCCTTTAAAAAAAAAAATACAACCAAAGGTCCAAAGTGTAAGATCGCATCAGTTAGATGTGCTGTGATTTGATTTTGCAGAGCAATTATCAACAAAATTATGTTATCGAGAGTATCAGACTTGTTGCTTTAGCTACAACTGGAAGTGCTCAAGTCTGACCCCCATCAACTGTCTGGACATTCAGAAAGTAAAAACCGTAGTTTAGTTGCCAGTTGTGATATCTTGACCTAGCCTTGTGTATGAATGTGGGGGCAGAGACAGAGTTGGAAAGCAACTTTGTGAAGCAGCACTGAACTACTTAAGTTCAGGATCACCCTTTGTCTTCATTAAGAGCTCTCTTATCATTCACACATCTCTGCTTCTTAAGTGAATGTCTTGCAGACTTTGCTTTCCTGCTCTATTCTGCAGCAATAATTAATCTTGTGGGCATCTTTTTGGAGAAGTTAGGGGAGATACAGACATGCACATGTGCAGGAGGGGATGAGTTATCTTTAAATGGGTGACTCTACTGGTCTTTCCTAACTTTTAGAATTCGACTTCTCCTTTTAATATATTTTTCTGTTTGTTTTATAAATAAAGAAAATTCATCGAAGTCAACACTGTGAGGTTCTTGAAAAATAGAGCTAGTGAACATTTTCCATCCAAACTTAGTCTGGAAAAACTAGTTTACTCTAAAAATGATTTTCCATTATGAACTTCTGCTTGTCACAGAATATGCTAACATTTCATTGAAAACGACTGCCCTAAGATCGAGATATTTTTACTCTTCATGTTTCGTAGAGAAGACAGAATTTTCACTAGAACATGATTCTACCCCTCTACTCTGCTCTGGTGAGACCTCACCTGGAGTATTGCGTCCAGTTCTGGAGCCCCCAGCACAATAATGATGTGGACATATTGGAGCGTGTCCAGAGGAGGGCCACCAAAATGATCAGGGGAATGGAGCATCTCTCGTATGAAGAAAGGCTGAGGGATTTGGGGCTGTTCAGCCTGGAGAAGAGAAGACTCCGGGGAGACTTTATAGTGACCTTCCAGTACCTGAAGGGGGCCTACAGGAAAGCAGGGGAAGGTCTAATTAAAAGGGTTTGTAGTGATAGGACAAGGAGTAATGGTTTTAGGCTAGGAAATGATAGATTCAGGCTGGATATTAGAAAAAAGTTATTTTAACATGAGGGTGATAGATCACTGCAATGGGCTACCCGGAGAGGCAGTGGAGGCCCCATCCCTGGAGTCATTCAAAGTCAGGCTTGATGGGGCTCTGAGCAACCTGACCTAGGTAGAGATGACCCTACTTGTGTAGGGAGGTTGGACCAGATGACCTCTAGGGGTCCCTTCCAGGCTAAAACATTCTATGATTCTATGGAAACAAAATCACAAGATCACAAAATGGTCTGTTTCGTGCTCAGGCCCCCAAAAAGTAATCTGATGATTGAGTCTTCTTTGAGAGTAAGAGATATCCAGGAAGAAATGAGTTCAGATCCCCTCAGGTCTGGACTTAATCCATCTTGACCTTTCCCTCACTTTTGGGACAGTTTAAGTCTTTCTTAATGCTCTCTTTTGGCTTTTGCCACCTCTCAGGCCATTTTGCTATATTTTTCTTGCTCTCCTCTCCACTACATTTTTTTTTTTTTATAGAGTCCTCCATTGTTCTTCTAATTATTTTCTTTTTGTTGGCTTCTAAATGTGTTTCACAGCTCAGCCTCAACTATAGCCACTTTCTTTCTCACACTGTCTTCTCCAACTCAGCAGCAGCAAAACAAAGTCCATTTTTTTCATAGAATCATAGAATTGTGTTGGTTGGAAAAGACCTTTAAGCTCATTGAGTCCAACCATTAACCCCAAACTGCCAAGCCCTCCACTAAACCATGCCACCCCCAGCATCACATCTACACGTCTTTTCAATCCCTCCAGGGATGGTGTTTCTACCACTTCCTTAGGCAGCCTGGAACAGGGCTTAACAACCCTTTCAGTGAAGAAGTTTTTCCTAATAGGCAATCCAAACCTCCCCTGGTGCAATTTGAGGCCATTTCCTCTTGTTCTATCACTTGTTACTTGGCAGAACAGACAGACTCCCACCTGGCTCCAGCCTCCTTTCAGGGAGTTGGAGAAAGTGAGATGGTCTCCCCCGAGCCTCCTTTTCTCCAGGCTAAACAACCCCAGGTCCCTCAGCCACTCCTCATACGACTTGTGCTGAAGGCCCTTCACCAGTTTCATTGCTCTTCTCTGGACATATTCCAGCCTCTCAATGTCCTTCTTGTGATGGGGGGCCCAAAACTGACCCCAGTATTTGAGGTGCAGCCTCCTCAGTGCTGAGTCCAGGGGCATAATTGCTTCCCCAGTCCTGCTGACCACGCTATTTCTGATACAAGCCAGGATTTTTTTTCTCTAAAGTTTTATTTTCCACATCTTTTCTCCAATGTGACAGAAACTAATACTCTCCTTTCCCACTGGTGCATTGAATGCATCAATTCCTCAGTATTACACTTCCAGCATTCCTTCTTTTAGTCCTTGTACATATTTTCATTATTAAAGTACATCTCTTCTTTACAACATTTGCTAACTGTCTAGCTAACCAAGCCACTTATCTTCTAATCCTTTTATGCTTTGCTGACTGTGTGAGAATATGAGGTATTCTGGACACGCACCACAGCCCCACCTATCAAAATTTTGTGTACATAATCATATCTTAATGAGTTGTTTAGATCATGCTATTTCCATGTCTTCATTATCACCACATTTCAGGTGTATGCTTTTTTTGTGTTTAAGAAAAAAACACATAACTCAGTTTTGTCATGCTATGCTTCATTTTTTTTTTCATTAGGTGAATGCTTTCTCCCTATGGCCATCAATACTTCTGTTGCTATTTCTCTGCATCCTTGTTATTGTAAGATGGTCCTCTATAGAGAATTTGGAGCTTTTGTGGTGCTCACTGCATGGTAACGCTCTCCTAAGTAGCCTGCTCACTGAGGAAATTAGGGTAAGAATATGAGAAGCAAAGGCTCCATCTTTTATATAGCTGGAGCTGTGCAGAATTCACTGCATCAATAAATAGCAGTGTTTTGAGAGACTGACACTGAAATCTTTGTCATTTGCAGATAGACAGAAAGGAAGCTGTGCCCATGCACCCACAGTAAGAAACTTCGTTTACAGTTTTTTCTGTCTCATCTTTTATACTTCAGGAATAAAATTATACTTGGAGAAAGGGTCACAAAAGACAATCACACTTGTGCATGATATTAGGATCAGATGAAATAATTCTTACTGCAATGGAAAACAACACTGGTCCTCGCATGATCCACCAGATTCCCATGTGTTCATTTGTTGCCCAGCACCTGAATAATAAGTTAAAGTATAATGAAATATTTGCATAGAAAAAAAATAGAAAGCTTGCAAACCCAATGTATGTATTTCAAATGGAAGTTGGCAAAACTCTTTCAGGTGGCATTCAGGAAAATTTGAATAAAAGTAGAAAGAGTCTCACCAACAACTGTAACTGTATTTATTCTGAAGATCTTTCCACCAGAATCTGGACAGAGGTTTCCCTAGACTGCAAACTTCAGAACTATCTGTCAAACTCAGCCTTTGGATCCACACAACTGGAAATGGCAACAAGCCTTCATAATGGAATGACTCCTACTCAAATTTATCTATCTGAAACTGGAAATCGGTAAACAATGAATTGTGACCAGTGGTCCTTAAGCTATTAAAAGTATGCATACTGTTACCTTGATGCAGTCCCCTTTTCTCTTGCTCTAACCTTCTAATTTGTCCTATGCATATATTCCTTCTTGCTAATTAGCCTGAACATGTAGGATCCTGGCTTGTGGTAGATCTATGGTCTACAAAACATTTAACTCTACGAGACTGCAATTGTGATTTGGTTCCTGATGTTGTTGCTTATTAACTATATTGATATTCCAGACAAAACTCTCTAGGAACCATAAATAAAGATGGGAATGAAAGAAATCATATACAACCCCCAAAGTTTATGTGATGCTGTTAACAGCATCATTGAAGACCAGAAGACTGGAAAACTGATGCTCACTAGAGCAAGTCAGTCTTACTGATTCATTCACTGAATACTGAACACATTCATTTAATGTCAGTTTTTTTGTCATAATCCTCCATAACCGTTTTTGTTTCAAAATGGCAGTGAATACTAATTAAACTCAAAGTGTAGGTGGCATTCAAGGAAATCAGCTTTTCTTACTAACAAGATACTCTCCATGAAGATGTTTGTGCTGACATTTTGAATCATATAACTGGATGAACATTGGATGAAATAGCTTTCTTTTCAGGAACAGTGAATGTTCATTCTAACTCTTGACTTATGCAAGACTTGTAGAGCTGAGACTTCCCAGAAGTAGTTTAATGTAAAAGTATTAAAATAAACATAGAAAATTTAATAAGTATTAGTAGGTGCTGTATAATCCTAATATAATATAGTAGTCAATACTTGTGCCAATTACTGTCAAGGGCTTCCAGAAAAATTAAGCAAACAGAAAGACAGTGTTCTAAGGCATGCTTTATTTAGTAACCTACCCTGTGTTCTCCAGTTTTGACCTGCTTATTCCCCATGGGCCCACAAACAGGATAGGAACAACTGAAAAGAAAACAAGCTAATTAGAGCTGAACTTGCAGAAAGGTTCCTACTATACACAGTTATGTGACAGTAGTACGTTGTGCAAAGACCTGTGCTTTTCAGTTTTCTTTTTAGAATTGTACAAAAATCAACCTAATCCTGGCTTTCTCCATTTATAGTTCAAATAGAAGATGAAAGTTCATTATATAGTTGAATTTTGCATTTTCAGACTGATATATACATACATACACACACAGCTGACCTTTCCAAATCTTCTACATTCCTGACCCTGAGAATTCAAAATAATTGGCACTTGAGGCCTCACAGACTACCCGTGGCACCAGCTGATAACACTTTTATTTGTTGAAACTTTAGGAGTTTTCAGTAGAGGCATGGAACTCTATCTAGTTAATGAAAACAACCGATAAAAGCTTGTTTTCCTGACTTCCCTTTCCTGGATCCCCTAAAGATAATCCATGATCCCCATTCCCCTATTGTTACCCCCTTCCTGGAGATCATAGACCACAGACTGAAAAAATGCCCTGACATAAAAGATTACCTCCCTATTCCAGTGGGATGGAATAGGGCACAAGTTCCAGGCACAAGTTTCAAGCACAAGCATGAGGCATGTGAGCTACAAAAGGCAGGTGTTTGACTGGATTCTAAGCTCAATATGACACAGGAGGTTTTACGATGGATGTGGCAGAAATGAAAGGAGATGTGGGTCACTGGGGCAAGAACAAGATCTATTCAGGATTCTGGAACACTAAATAAGATCATGGGGAGAGCTGGAAAGTGGCAATACAGGGAAAGGGCCAGGAGCAAAATACTCTCAGAGATAAATAATGGACTTCTGAGTGGGTAAAATGGGGAAAGAGCTAGAAAGAGTCTCTCTTTGGGTGGGAGATGGCATTACTGCAACAAGTGGGTCTCAGAGAACAATCAGGGCATAGCTAATTTCACAAGGGAGCTACACATCCAGGGGAATATGAGGTTGTCCCTTGGGGAAAGCTGATACCCAGGAGGATAAGGTGCAGTTCCTGGAGAGCAGCTGAGGAAGTGTGTCTCAGTAGGTTTAAGCATGCTTTGCCCGTGCTGACTCAGCAGCAGCAGTACTACAAAGGTCTGTGAGATAGGAGCCAGATGTCCTGTCCTAGTAG
Source organism: Eurystomus gularis (assembly GCA_013400335.1). Classification (NCBI taxonomy): domain Eukaryota; kingdom Metazoa; phylum Chordata; class Aves; order Coraciiformes; family Coraciidae; genus Eurystomus; species Eurystomus gularis. Next base: position 63,506 of record VZZY01018780.1, on the reverse strand, counting down.
TAATTCCAATAAATACAAATAATAAATTAAGCTAATTAGAGAGAAAACGCCTTTAGGAAATCAGTTAATATGATACAGGTAGGAGAGTAAAGGAAGAGGACTGACAGGGAGATGATCACTATTATTTAAACTCTTACAGTAGCGAGCAAATTTCTTAACAGACTTGTCCTATAACAGTTTGAATAAAGAATAAAAGGATTAGTACCTGTTCCAGTGAGCTGGTGATCAAAGCAACAAATGGATTTAAAGAGATGGGAAGAGCAAGGAAACAATGAGACAACACTAACCAGTGTGAAAGACAGAGGTGTCAGAGGTGTGTCAGCAGCCTGTATGCTAATAGAGCCATACTAATGTAACACAAGGGATCTTTAAAGAGCAATGTGTGAGGCAACAGAGAAATCAAGGAATGGTTGGTGAGAAGGACCCTCTAAAGTGTAAGGTGTAGCAGAGGAGAAAGCCCAGAGGCATGTCAATGGGCAATGAAGAGTGGTGTTATGCACTGACAGAAACTTTTAATAGATGAGGAAGTATGGGAGTGAGTGTGAAAGTGAAGGAAAGCAGTTAATGTCTGAAGAGGAAGAAGCAAAAGAGGAAAAGGAGAGATGCCAACAATGAGATAGCCTGTTCAGACCTGCAAGCCTGAAAAATAATCTTCTCAGCAGCACAGTGGACGAAAACAGGTAAGGCCATAGAAAAGGATGCTGTAGAAAATAAGTACCAATGTGATTATATCTAGAGATGCATGAAGGATTAAGGTAATATCCCACTTATCTTAAATATTGAAATATTTCACTCTTCAATGGTACTTTTCTTCCTTTGGTTCTAGTGAGAGTCTCAATATTAGTTATGTAAAGTTAACTTTATTAGATAAAATGAATTTCCTCCTCAATCAGGTAGTCTAAACTAAAGATTTAAGCACTAGCTGATTCTAAGTACCCACAGGAACTCTGATATGAAAACACCACTTAGAGCACTCAACGAACACAGCAAAAATAATATGGGGGAGCAGAGGAGCGGCAGAGGTTGGGAGACAGTATGAGATGAAAAAAAAAAAAGAATTCGTTTTTAATCACATAGCGCTTGGCTTCATAGTAAGATAATCAGAAAAGTTGGGGTTTTTTAATATTAACTACTTGATTTTCCTGTAAACATAAGGAATTAAAATATGGAATACTTGGGACTTATTAAGAGTGCAGAGAGGGATATAGGAATGTATTTTACTTTCTTTTTTTTTGTCAAGAATCTTTACCATAAGAACGAGACTTGTTTGGTCACAAGACCAATTTTCTGACACAATCGTAACCAGAAAATTTCTATTGAAATACCAAAATCTAATATTTGAATATTCCAGTTTCTGTTTTGTATTTGTCCTGACAAAACATTCTCCCCCACAGAGCTGTTGCAATATGTACCAAGATTTAGGCACCAAGTCTGAGCTGCAATACACTGGTGTGTATGTACATGTCCTTCTCATCTTAAAGCTGTGAGTGGATTTGATGAAAAAAGACTTTATTTGTGGAATTTCACATCTGCCTTGGAACCTAGAAGAATTGTATTTGAGTATCTACTATTGACCTTAAGGTACCACGTTCCGAAAGATTGATGACTATTTTATTTAGTCTTTCCTTATCTCTTCACTGTAGGTATTAAACTCCGATTTCCATCAGTTTGTTTGCTATGTTAACTAACTTGAAGTTAAACTTCAGCTTCACCTGAAGATCAGTACTTCTGTTTCAGATGTGAAACAACTGTTTTTCCAAGTATGCAATAAAACCTCTTTCACTATTGTACATGCTTCCTCAATTAAAAGCAATTAATTTTATGGAAGCTCCTTTCTGATCTGATGTCAGAGTGTCAGGTTATGTTATACAATGAAATAAGTTTGGTTTAAACAACAGATCACTCTGCTTGTTTTAAATATGAGAAACAGAACTTTCTCACTTGCTTTGTATGCATGGACATTTCTGAACGTGTGTATTCCCAGTGCAAACACCTCTGTTCAATCCTTAGTCTGTACTCAGCTTGTTCCATGTTATTGAATTGTTACCATGTTGATCAGTAGTGAAGGCTCCACATTTATCATCAGGGCCTCAGAACTCCTCAGTTTCTCATGAGACTAGACTAAAACAACCTGAATTTCTTAACTTCTAGAGATAAGCTAGTTTTTATCTGGACTTTAAAGAACTAAGAGGTGTGAGGTGCTGGACAGTCTGTTACAGTTCTTTCATTACAGGGAGCTAAAGAGAATCTTATTTTGGATTTAAAACTATAAAATAAGAAAAGACCATAGTGTTCTTATTTTTAACAAAAGGAAAAAAAATCGGCACAATGTCAGCTTTGAGTTTTATATTCATTTGTAACTAACTTAATACTCCAAAATTAAATGTTCCACTCCAAAATCTGAGGAATTTTACAGACGTCTGATAACACAATTACACAATGCCCAAAGTGAAGCAATTTTTTGTGTTGGCATGCTCAGAACAATACATAAAATGCTATCTTATGTGTATTCAAAACCTGGTTCAGATGCTATAAAAGGCAAAGGACAGTTATCTTCTAATCTTGTCAGTAGTAGAAAATACAAGTAATTTCTATAAAAGAGAGTTAAATTTTTCTGGATTCTTTAATGGATCTTTATTCTTTCAGACCAGATAATTTTGCACTACATAAAGTTATTTTGTCTACTTCAACAGGGTTTTATGTCATGCTTTTGAGACTTTTTTTGCTCAAGTTTTCCCCTGTATGGTGTTTTGGATCTTGCTTTAAGCAATGGCATTTTTCTACGGCAATGATTTTTTGTTAATAAATAATACAGTCATATTAGAAAAGTATAAAGGTGGCCTGATGTGAAAATCACATACTTTTAGGAATGTCTCCAGGAGGCTCTTTTTTAGATGCTATCCCATTCCCATTTCAAAATTCAAGAGGTAAGGCAAATGTCAGAGAAGTGAACTGTGTGATTGTTACAGAGAGAGCCTAATACAACTTTTAGACAACTAAAACCAAATGACATGAATTGCTATCAAACTGACAGAGAATTTGCTACAGCCTTGATAACAATAACCAAAGATGTCCTTTAAACATGTAAATATTATTGCATTCAAACTGTAACGATTATAATTTCAATCTTAGCTGCCATTTGCTTCAGCTATTTATGTTTGAGTTTAAACACCTCTTTAAAATCATACCTCTTTATCCTTGGTAGATAATTTCAGCAAGCAGCACAGCACAGCAAATATGGAGTAATTTCTTTACAACTACATAATCATCCACCACAATAAAATCCTTCTAAAAATCACTTTTCTTTTTTTTTTTTTTTTTTAAAAAAAAAGTGAGCTATACACCATAATCCCACAGTCCTGGACATACAGTTTTACAATAACAATAGACATAGGCATGGTGATAATGAACCAGGTTGTAAAATGAGACATTGATAAAGGTTTTACATTCAGAATTTCTTATGGTCATTCATCCTACTCTCTTCCTTAACTCATGCCTCTGGATTTGAATCAATAACACTTGCAACAAACCTACATATTGCCTAAGAATACATTTTTAATCTTCATTTAAAAATTCAAAGGCCTGCAAGTTGCACAAGTTGATTTTACATGATTATTGGGAATTTGGAATTTGTCCAGACAAGATACAGGATTATGCTCTTTGAGTAAGCAACAAATGTATTTTTCAGATTACACAACGTAATTTACACAAAATTGTTCAAATACGTATGACTAACTTTACATCATTTTTATTCTATGAAAAACGCCTGAAATATAAAGGCTGAAATATAAGACCTTCTGGTGGTTTAGTAAAGCCACAGCAGC